>JARHVA010006443.1:830000-912210 GCA_037957365.1 Torreya grandis | reverse complement strand
CAACTAGGCCTAAAAGTGCAAAGATGCCTAAATTGGTTTCTAGATGATGAGTTATCCTCTTAGATGATCATGGAATTGTTTAGAAAAGAGAAAATGAGGTATAATATTTATAATTTTAAGATAAAAACACCTTTTAGGTCTTATAAACCTCTAATTAGAACCTATAACCAAGCTTAAAGTATAAAATACAGTCTTGTAAGTCACAAGGAAAGAAAGAAGGCCCAATTCATGTTTTGAAGAAATGATTGAGTATGAAACCTGATTTTTATGAATGGAATAAGCATCATGGATATATTTATAACATTTCAATACTTTAATCTCAGATAAGGAGATGGAGACAGTCTGTACACACAACCTAGACATTCACCTACAACTGATAGTGACTTAGTTGATGACCTATCTAGGTTTTGGCATCACAAATTAATGGTATAGGAGAATAAAATTAATATGGTATAACATTAAGGGTTTAAATTGAGACCTTATATCAATTTAATTATCTCTCTCTCTCTCTCTCCCCTCTCTCTTCCTCTCTCTCTCTCTCTCGTCTCTCTCTCCTCTCTCTCTCTCTCTCTCTCTCTCTCTCTCTCTCTCTCTCTCTCTCTCTCTCATCTCTCTCTCTCTCTCATCTCTCTCTCTCTCTCTCTCTCTGTGTGTGTGTGTGTGTGTGTGTGTGTGTGTGTGTGTGTGTGTGTGTGTGTGTGTGTGTGTGTGTGTGTGTGTGTGTGTGTGTGTGTGTGTGTGTGTGTGTGTGTGTGTGTGTGAAATTCACTTTCAGGTAGGAGAAATACACAAACAAGGTCAATTCACTAGTCAAGCTTAACCAGGTAATGACATGTTTCTAGGTACAAACATGGGTCATAAGATTTGGAAAGTATTTGAAAACTTATAATAATAGTGTAAAAAATAAAACAATAACCTCATGTTAATATAATAATTATATATAGGTATCCATTCATGCATACTCAGTCCACATATGAAATTCCTGCACACAGTCCATTTTACACAAGCCTATCTTGGATTTTGTTGAGGTTGGGGGGTCTATGCATAAGATCAAGGGATAAAAGTTTGTGGAGATTATAATTAAAAATTTAATATTAATATAAAATACCTATTTTTTCTATAAAATTATGGGAATATCCCTCTAATTTATCTCAGATAGAGGGCACTCCCCTCATGCATAAACCCTGGTAGTTTCGAAGGAGATAAAAGGATGAGTTAAGAAATATATATATACTTTGTTATAAGGTGTGAGAATATGTAATTAAACAATTAAAATTTTTTGAATTAAGTAAAAAATTATTATTTTCAATAGGGTTTTCTATACTCTTAAGGTTGTAGTCAAGTCTACTTGGGTAGGGTTAGGCCTAAAGACCAAATAAGAGTCCAATGCCACTTCCATCTCTAGGAGTGGATTAAAATAGATAAAGGAATTTTTATGGGTGAAAAATATATGTTTATAGGCTATTGGATGCATGGATAACCATCCAAAAAATCATGTTTGGCTTTAAGTTGTGAACAAGCCTACTAAGCATGACTAGGCCTAGAATCCAAATGAGGGGCCAACTTCCTTTCCAACCTTGGCAAAGCATTCCAATGAATTTAGTAATGTTTATAAGGTCTTAAAAGAGGTGATAAATATTGTTTAAGGTAGAAAATTTCTATTGGAATCCAATATTATATTAAAGGTAGTATTAGGTATGTGTAAGTGGAAGGAAGAGTTTGATAGAGCTACTTTGGAAGTTCATATCTCTCTTGGTGATTTTCATGGGGGACAAATAAGTTTAGAAGAGTTATCAGAGGTCCTAAAAATTCTTCTTGTGATTTAAAAAAATAAAATAAATGTCTCAGTTTTATGAACAAATCTTAAAAGGTTAAAACAGGCTAAAACCCTTGCAAACCCTTATTAGTGACCAATTTGGGGAAATGAAGTTGGAGAGTTACTATAATGGCATAGTTTGCCTAGGATGATGATTGAATATTTTATAAGACTCTCTTAGGATCCTCCCCACCCTTTTGATTTGTATGGAATTTTATGGATATGGTACAAAATAAAGTATTTTTTACTATTGTGTAGGTTCTAGAAGGATTCTAAAGATGAAATAAAGTTTGGGGGGAATATTAGGAAATTTAATAACTAATTATTCTTATTTATTGCTTCATAAAAAATCCTAAGTGTTTAAAAAATATCTCTCATCTCAGCTAGTTAAAACTAACATCATGACCAAACTAGTGAGAAGGGTGGAAAACTTCAAGTGAGTTGATTTTAAGGTGTGTCTGATGCCTCTAAGGCCATGAAGGGTCTTTAAAAGTGTCATCCACTAAATCCCATGAAATTTCATGGAAACTTGATGCCTTTTGGAGGTCAAGTGTGCAGGGTGCATGAAAGAAGAGTTATTTTGACTACAGATAGTGATATCTCATTTTGGGAAGGTTCAAGATGACTAGGACTACAATGAATGAATGGAGATGCATATTTTAAAGCCTTCCCATTAATTAAAATAATAATAGCTATCCCTAATCATTTTTTGGGACGTTCAAACATGTCCAAATCATGAAGGTAGTTTTCTGAGATAGAATGAGAACTTTTATGTCACTTTTCAAGATTTTCATGCCTTGAATTGACACTTGTGCTTCCTAAAATTGTATGGTTCATCCCATATCATGTTATCATACAAAATTAAATCATTTTCTCATATTTAAAATTTTCCTTGTGACCTTTTGACTTCTCTCTTTTTCTCTCTCTCTCAAGTTCTATAAAAACTAGCCATTTTGGCCATTGTAACTTATGCTCGACCTAAGTATTACAAAGCCATACTCATTTTCATACCTTTTGATCAATAAGACTACTAATTTTTACATCTTCATGACTATTAATAGTGTGTTCTATTTATATGTTGATCTTACTTAGTGATA
Source organism: Torreya grandis (assembly GCA_037957365.1). NCBI lineage: Eukaryota > Viridiplantae > Streptophyta > Pinopsida > Cupressales > Taxaceae > Torreya > Torreya grandis. Next base: position 909,297 of record JARHVA010006443.1, on the reverse strand, counting down.
ACTATGATTTCCTTAGCATGTTGTCTCATTCTTTCATCCTATTTGTATTTGGAAAGCTTCTTCTTGTAGGGCATGTGAAGTGTTCTAGAAAGTTTCAAGTTTGACTGAGTTATTCTATTAACTAGTGCCATTTAAGGCCTCTTTTTTATTCCTCATATCCTAAACATTCATCCATAACATCATAGTGTAATATTGATTTGAGAAGATGTAGATTAGAGAAGTGTATGTTTGGTTGGTCTCTTAGTTTCAAGTGTAACATATAGTTGGGTGGTAATCATCAATAAATTTGGTGTATCACCTTCCTTAGAATATTTTTATTTCATTTTTCTCTCTCCATTTACCTGTAAAAATTTTAGGTGTAGTAGTGATCCAAAGTAATACATTAAGGGAGCTAGGCCTACCTAAATATTCACCTCATCCTTAAGCTACCCACAAGCCTAGAGGTGTTTCAATTGTGCCACTTGGATGAGGAGAGCTGAGACATCTCTTAAAAGGGTGAAAATCCAAGTGACAACATTATATGTTACCAATTTTTCAAAAATTCACAAAAGGATCTCCACTACATGAGAAATAATCAGTCTCCTGGCTTTGATGGATTTCTATGTAAATTATACAAAGTCACATGGCAATTTTTTAGGCATGATTTATTTCAAGATTATAAAGAACCCTTGTGTTATAATAAATCAAGGTAATATCAAATTCATACCTATATTTATGGACTCTAATCTCATTACCAGTTGGTGACCTATCACTTTGTTAAATATTTATTATAAAATTATTGTTAAAGCTCTTGCCAACTAGCTCCAAATTATTCTTCCTACAATTATTAAACCAAAGTAAATATGATTTATTAGAATTTTCTATATTTTTTATAATATTATTTATATTTGGATAGGCATGGAATGGGATAGGGATTCACATTAGAGACAATTTTTCTCAAGTTGGACTTTAAAAAATCCTACAATTGAGTTCAATGGACATTTATCTTGGTCATGTTATAGGCTCTTGGTTTTGGCTACTTCTTTATTTCAAAAATACAAACTTTATTAAATAACCTATACCACTATTAATGATCTCAAATCTAATAGTATTTTCCTTCAGTGTTCCATCTATCAAGGTTTCCCTCTTTCTTTGGCTTTATATGTCCTTTCTACATAAGCTTTATGATGTCTTCTTATCTCTAGAGCCGAGTGAGGTCTTTTTAGAGGTATTATTTTACCTAACTAATCTTATTATATCATTAATGGGAACCTTTTTATGATACCTTCCTCACTCTTGAAGAACATTTTATTTTTTTAATAAATTAGGTGTTTAATTCCTAAATAATAAATGGGTCTGAGAAATGTAAATCTGTGAATAATATGCTTTAATTAAACTACTAATTTGTGTAAATAGATAGTATTTTTAACTTTTATAAATATAGTAAGAAGTGATAGAAAATAGAACTTAGTTTATTTTGGTTGATTTGGACAAAGACAGGCCCTAATACTGGAGGAATAGGACTAGAAAATAGGCTAGAATAGGTTCTTAAACTTCATTTTTAGGTTGGATAGGAGTGCCAAAAGTGGGCACCTTGCTATCTTGAATTGTCTTCTTATTTTGATGCTATTGTCTTGAGGCTGAAAGCTTTCTAGGTTCTATTTGATTAGCTTGTGTTACCTTGTTTATGAATTTTTGAGGCCTAAAATCCTCCAAAGCTCGCTATGTATCTGATTTAGTCTTTAAAACCCTTAGGATTTGTTTGTGCTTGAACTTGAATGAAAACTTGGGAAAGAGAGAGAATGGGTTAGTGTGTAAAGGATAAATTGGATGGAGTTCACATCCTGTGTGTGGGCATGCTACCTACATAGAAATATTTCGAAGAGGGATCAAGTTAACGTAGTTATCCCATTGAAGTTATTGGTGTAATTGTGTGTGATGTATGTAACTAGATGCAAAACTAGATGTACTTTGGATGACTAGGGACTGGTATGAGTTCTTTAATAGGCATAAAATGCTCTTGGAAGGCTATATGTATAGAATAAGGAAGAGTGCTTGAGTGTACTTGCTTGTATTATTACTTCTTTACCATAAATGAGTTCCCACCCCTCTAAATGTACTTTGAATGGAATTTTATAGGGTAATTAATGATCATGGGTTAAATGAACTTGTATTAGTCTGACATGGAAAAAGATAAAGATCTAAAAGAATCTAATCATTAGGAGCAATTTTAAACTTTGGACAACAACACCAAAATCAAGACACCTTGGGTTTCAACACTCCTATCCAAGTTAGGTGATATTTTACTAAGGGGATAAGACCTAGGGAGATAGATCTAGGCTTGAAAGGGATACTTGGGTCTAAAAGAGCTAAGTCTAAAAGGTTATGGATGACTGAGAATTAGTGAAATAATAGCCTAGAAGGGTTGTGTGAGAAAGAAGGAGGACCTATGGGTTAGGTGTCATTAGCCATGTCTAATTCATCCAAGTTTTCATTTTATATGACTACATTCCCGCCCCATTTATTCTAGTGATGCAACAAAGTGAAATATTAGGATAAAGGATATTAAAAAGCATACCTAAACTTCCCTGTGAAGAAGAAGCTCATGAAGCTATGTGATACTAGATGTGCATAGAGAGAGCATGTTGTGAAGTTTGAATCTATAAATGAAAACATAAAGTATATTAGTTCTTACTAGATACATTATATCTAAAATAAGAACATATAAAAGTTGAGTAAGAGGAAGAGAAAGGAATGAATACACCTCATCGGGTATGCAAACCAATGCAAAACCTATTGTGATATTGGATTATGATAGATTATGATAAGAATGTGTTGAATCCATAGTAATATCATGAAAAAATCTAATTGATCAATTCCCCAGAAGGTGGATAAAAAATTTAAAGGTTGACCCTTTTGCTCCATCATCACCAACTAAGTGAAGTTAATAAATCATGCATGAGTTAATCGATGTCTAGAATGTGTGACCAATTGATCCAAAGCTTAGAAGTTTTGATTGATAGATATTTCAAGAACACAAAAATAACATAGTAACCATGAATTCTTTGAGGAGAGATGTTTTATTACTCAATATCACAATATAACTATATGCTTATCTCTGGGAAGAAATGTCTGATTTCCATTTAAGATTACATCTTCATTTATACACATTTTTAAAGCAAGATGAGGATGTGGAAGGTCACCAATCTCAAGGGAGATTAAGTGGTTTGACTTCCATGATTTAAAATAATATAGAATTTGAGGAATTACTATTTTTAAAAACATACTATTTTTAGACTACACTACTAAAATTGAAATTTGGAACACTTCCATTGTATTTTCGGAGGTAAAAAATGACCTAGTAGACCTTAGTCTATCTCACCACATTCTCCTCATTCTTAGCTTTCTAACAGTTCAAATGGGGAGTCAATTGGAGATGCAGTGCAAAAGTTATGGCTCCAAGAAGTTCCATCATCAATTGGGGTAGAACCATCACCTGAATTATCACCTAAATTATTGCTTGGACCATTCCTCCCTCCTTGAGAATCAATGGTCCCCACTGCATCAATATTCATCATCAAGTGTGGTATTTGTGTCTTAATTTTATTCTCTTTGAGCCACTCACCTTGGTGGCTAAGTTGGTCCCTTTTGACCACCTAATAAAGTGGAATAGAGATTCCTCTTGTTGTCTTCATCCAAGTGTCCACAATCTGATCCTCTTCCACTAGAGTAAAAATATGAAAATTAAGCTCATCAATGTCTAGTTGTTATACTATGACTGAAGTGTCTAATAGAGGTAGATGATATAGTTTGAGGAGCTCCACATTGAATATTAGATGCAGACCAAGGTAGGTTGGTAGGTTCAACTCAAAAGCATTTTCTCCAACTTTTTTGGTGATGGTATAGAGACCATATCATAGAGGCCAAATTTTTATATGTGGGCCTGGAAGTCATTGTTTTTAAAGCCAAAACTAAACCTTGTCACCCACAACAAAATGGTGTTCAATCCTATGTTTGTCATGGCATTGCTTATACTTATGATTCATCTTTTCCAAGATCTCATGAACTTGTTATTGGATGTATTTCATTTGTTCAATGAACTTTATTGCTTTTGCTACCTTAGATCTCCCATGAGGTGTGTATTCCATGGTGTAAAATGGAATAGCTATATCAATTGGTGCCATGGGTTAGAACGCAAAGCATACCTAGAATGGACTATGATTGGTTGAGCTATGCAAGGCCAAATTGTATCCATGTTATATGAAAAGAAGCCCCTCATCCCATGTGTGTGGATGTTTGGAGTGATACATCTAAATCATGTGAATAATAAAGTGGTTCACCACTTCTATCTAACCATCAGTTTGTGGATGGAAGGCTTTGGAATTCATTAGCTTGGTATCCATCATCTTCCATAGAGTGGACCAGAAGATGCTTAGGAACCTACTATCTCAATCTAGGAAAATGGACTTGGGGATACTAAAATGGATGCATACATGACTAAAATATAGTTGAGTAGTTTCTTCAGTAGATATATTTTTCTTACAAGCAATCATGATAGCCATTTTTTAAAAATGATCAACTACAACAAAAATATAGTCCTTGCCATGTTTTGAAGTGGGCAAACTTGAGAGAAAATCCATTGAAATAAATTCCCAAGACCTGGTTGGTTCTGGTAATGTCATGTACAATACTTGCTTCTTATTTTTTGGCTTAGCTATCATACATGGGGTGAAATATTTGAGGTAAATTTCCATATCCTTTTATATATGGGGCTAGTATAAGTGTTTTTGAAGAACTGCCAATGTCTTTTCTAGACCAAAGTGTCTAGCTGTCTTACTAAAATGTGCTTCCCATATCATCTTCAATTGCTCTATAGCTAGAACATAGATATGCCACATATGATAGAGAATATTATCTTGAAAATGGAAATTAGAAACATGTTTACCTTCTTGAAGCACCTGATATATATTAGCAAAGGCAATATCTACTTCATATAGAGCACTCCAAGTGGCAGTCTCATGTCTGCACAGGTCAAGAACTATTGTGAGTGTAGTAATTGGTGGGTGGCTCAGACAATCTATGGACTTATTTGAGTTCCCCTTTTTGTATTTGATTATCATATGGAATTACTACAGATATGTGGCCCACTTTTGGTGCCTCTCATTTCATATTTTTCTCTAGTTTGGATGAATTCCAATGGTCTATGGTCAATGTGGATGACTGTCTCTTTCCCCAAGATGTAGTGTTTCCATTGTTTGTAGGCTTGCACAATGGAATAGATCTCCTTATCATATATTGGGTATTTCTTAACTATATCAATGGAAGTTTCACTATGATATGCAAATAAGATAGACATGTTGCATGATGATATCTCCCATGGCATATTCAGATGCATCTATCATCAACTTGAAAGGTTGATACAAATCTAGCAAGGCAAGAATAAGGGTTGAGAAAAGTTTATTCTTCAAATTCTCAAATACCCTTTGTTGTATTTTTCCCCACTGAAATATAGATTTAACTCCTCCTTTAGTCACCTAGGTTAGTGGCCAAGCAACATGTGAGAATCTAGGAACAAACCTGTGATAGAAATTTGTAAGACCCAAGAAACTATGAAGTTATATGAGGGTCCTTGATGTATGCCATTCTAGAATAACCTAAATCTTCTCTGGATTGACATGGACCCCTTCCTCATTCACAATGTACCCTAGGTACTAAATTTTTTTCATCCTGAATGTACATTGTCAAGATTTGCATACAACTTGTGCTCCCAAAGAGTTTAAAGCACTTTATGAACATGTTAAAGATGTTCCTCCCATGTTCTATTATAGATTAGTATGTCATCTAGGTATACAACCATGAATGAGTTGGTGAAGGCTCACAAGATGTCATCCATCATCCTCATGAAGGTTGTAGGTGTGTTAATTTAGCCAAAAGGCAGAATCAACCATTAAAAGAGCCCCTCTTTAGATTTGAATGCAGTATTTTAGACATCAATGGGATGAATGGGAATTTGGTGATAGCCACTAAAATCAATTTTGGTGAAGAAATTCACACCACAAAGTTGGTCTAGTAGGTTATCAATCTTGGGGATGGGGTACCAATTTTTCACAGTGATTTTATTAAGGGCTCGATAGTCAATGAAAAGCCTCCATGTTTCATCTTTATTTGGTGCCAAGACAATTAGCCTACCACAGGGTGAAGAGATTGGCCTAATGTGACCCTTTTGGATCAATTTTTGAATCTATCTTTTTTATCTCATCATTCTCCAAAACTGATCTATGATATATAGGACTGTTAGGCAAAGGTGATCTTGGGATCAAATTGATAAAATGTTTTACCTAGTAATGCAATGGAACTCCCATGGGTAACTTGAATAAGTCATCATATTATCCTATGATTTGTCTCATCTACTTCTATTATTGTGTTGATTGTGTAGTTAGGATGGCAACATCGGCCTTCTTGTATTTTTGTGGTTTCACCACCATGAAAATGAATTGCTTTGTCTTCCCTACCAATATCTTACATTTCTTGGCACTGATCAGGGAGATAGATGTGGGACATGGTACCTCTGGTACCCTATAACACCATGTTCCAAGAGTGAGGGTGATTCTTCAGGTTCATGATTCATAGATGCCATGTTGATCATACATGAATGACTAACCAAGGAGTACATCAAAAAAATCTAGATTGGCCACATCACACAAGAATTTATCTTGGAAAGGTCTTATTACATATGAAAGAAGACACTAATGGGTGACATAAAGGTCTCTCCCTGGGCTCAACCATCCAATACTATATGGCTTTGGGTGAGACTTCATGGATATATTTATAAATTTCACAACTTTAGTAGAGATTAAATTATTTTGACTCCCACTATCAAGAATGAAATGCAGAGGCTTACCTTTTACCCATAATTTAGAGTGAAACAATCTTTCCTTGTTATCTAGCCTTTCCTCATGGGTTTGTGATGAAGCAACAATGGTATCAAGCTCAACATCTACAATGTATTATTCATCCTTTTTGACTATAGGTTGTGTATGAGATAGATTAGTAGATGTTGAGTATTATGACTCAGAAGGTAGTGACTTGATGGCTTGACATAATTATTTAGAGTGAGTTCCAATTTTATGGTAATCATACCATTTTCCAGTCTTCCCCTACTAGGGTTTCTTATCTTGAAACTCCTTTTTTTTCCAATTTTTGCCTCATATTTGACCTTCCTTATCACTTTTCCATTTCAAAGGCTGACTCTTCATATTGTTTCTTCCATGCTTCTACTCAATCTCCACTACAAACTTGTATGCCTCATCAAGGGTTTCCAAATTGAATAGTTCTATTTCCCCTATATGTACCATTGTAGTCTACCATGATATTTGAGAGTCTTATGTTTCTCACTTTCTTGGATGCCCATTCTTGTAGATAAAGAATGAAAAATGTCTATGTAATCTTAAATAGATTAGTCCTTAGCTTGGCAAAGTTGTTTCCACTGAATATATAGATCATCACATGCTCTAATGAGATAGTATTCTTCCTTTACCACTTCCACAAAATTATCCTAGGTAGGTTCCACCCCAAGACAATATCATCTATACTGAACCTCTTTTTTTACACTTCCCACCAATTTTTCATGGGCAATGATGCTTTCAAAAGATCAAAAGTGATCTTTTCTCTATCGGTGAATTTATTTATAGAGAAGTAGGAAGACAATTGATCCAACCAAATTTTTACTACATCAACATTCATTTGCCTTTAAATGTAGGAATATAAAAATTAACCTAAACCTTTAAGGGTGTTGGGTAATTGAAATGACATTCCATAGATGAGGATCTAAGAAGTGCAAATGAGGAGCCAAAATTTCCATCGAGAGTTGTTGGAGAATTTGGGCAAAATATTGCAGCATCTATGCTTATTTCCATTAGAGGGATTTATTTACCATTTACTTGAAAGGATAAGATGTCTCATTATCATCCACCATTTGAATTAATTTGGAGTGAATAGGTGGATAGTTCAGAAGCTCTATTATTTTCCACCCAAGCTTCTTGTAGCCTGACCTCATCCTCAATATCATACACTCTCAAGACAAACTGTTCTAATACCACTAATCCAAAACTTAGAATTTTTTATTTATAAATATTTTAAGAACACAAAAATAACACAATAACTATGAATTCTCTAAGAATAGATGTTTTATTGCTCGAGATCATAATAAAACTATATGCTTATCTCTAGGAAGAGATGTCTAATTTCCATTTTAGGTTACATCTTCATTTATATACATTTTGAAAGTAGGAGGATGTGGAAGGTCACAAATATTGAGGTAGATTAAGTGGTTTGAATTCCATGATTTAAAACAATATAGAACTCAAGGAATTACTATTTTTAGAAACTTACAATTTTTAGACCACATTACTAAAATTAAAATTTGGGGCATTTCCATTGGGATTTTAGGGGTCAAAAACCAAAATGTGAATCTTGGTGACATCTCACCATGTTATCCTCATTATTAGCTTTCCAACAGTTCAAATGGGGAGTTAATTGGAGTTATAGTGCAAAAGTTATGGCTCCCAGAAGTTTCATCATCAATTAGGGTAGAACCATTGTCTGAATTGTTGCCTGAATTGTTACCATGATCACCAATCCCTATAAATAGGTGGCTAAAGAATACAAAGTCTATCCCTTTGACTCCATCATTTCCCCATGAAGTGAAGCTATGAAGTGATACCAGTATAGAATAGATGTCATATGAAATGGCTCATGGAGCCCATGAATGTGCTAGAAATCTGACAATGTGGTGTGGATAGCTTGAATTTATGATGGAAACTAGGCCACTCTTGGCCATTTTGAAATATGGGGGTTAGAATTGTATTAAATCTACTTCAAAACTGATGTACTAGTATTATATGAAATCCAACTTAGGAGCTTGTGTACTCAAATAGTTAAAATTATACAAAATTTCAACTCAAAAATAATGATAACCACTTACAGATGGAGTAAGACATGCAACTACTAAGAATGCATGAATGATAACTGAACCTAAAAACAAAATAATATTAATGTGCCATGCACATTACCTCAAATCATGGATGTTTGGAACATTGATTCTGATCTGAAAGTTATGCCAACTACCTAATATGAACTAAAAGTGAGAACCATCATGTCGTGCATGATAACCCCCTATATCTAAGAAAATTGTACCAAAACAATTGAATTTGACTGATCTAGAATTGCAAAAACTATCCTTGAACTGCATTTTTTTCTTATTTCTAGAAAACTTGAGTGTTTTTCTACCTAGATAGGAGTGCCAAAATGTGGACACCCCTTTGTTTGGTGGTATTGTCCATTTTTGGTGTGAAAACTTCTTACTAATCTAGAATTATCATTATTTTTATGCTCTATTTTGATTGATTTGACCTCTAAATTCTATACTAAGTGGTCTGAATGCTATTTTTTTTACTGTTAGGAGCTTTGGGCTCTATGACAAAACCCCTGTTTGATGCCCCCTCTTCTGAGAGTAGGAATGATGAACCTATAATGACTACCCTCAAAATAAAAGAGTCCTACAAGTGTGTTAAACTACACACACACACACACACACACACACACACACACACACACATATATATCGTATAGCATTTTATTTTGATAATATTTTTCAAGATATAACAATATTTGTATTGATAGATTATCAAATCAATAGGGGTATGCCTAGATAGATATAACAATGTGAAAGCATGTGCAAAGTACTAAACTAGAAATGTTACATATTAGTTTTTAGTTGTTAGTTGGAGGGATGGAGCATGATATCCATCATGTCATCCAAGAAAGCAAAGGAAATACATGATATGGATCATCACATTACACACATTGAAAATAAAATAAGCAATCAAGTAAATAAGAAAAAAAGCAAGAAGTAATAAGCACACAAGGATGTCCAAGGGGCCATGTAAACAAGGGACATGGGAACATGTCACTCACATTAAAAAACAATCATGGAAGGCATGTTCAAATGCCACATACATATATAAGTGAAATAATTAAAGTTGGGACAAAGGCCACAAGCACATGGAAGAGTATAGGCAAAGGACATTGTCAAGTGTCCTAAGGCACACACATGAATATAAGCAAAGGGCATTGGCAAATGTCCTAAGGGACAAGTAGGAGACAAATGGGAACTAAAAATTTGTAATCACACAAGCTACGCTAAGCAATCAGAGAAATCATGTAATAACCAAAAAGATCCAAGCACATCTAACTAATCAAAGAAATTTTGAAAGTATGCAAAACATGTGTAGTACCATTCTAGGTGTATGTGAAGAGATACATAAGTGCTAGATACTAGTGAAATGTCAATATAGTAATCTATGAAAGATATAAAATAATTTACATTAACATGATTTCTCAGAGTGTTTAGTGTGGGCATGACATAACCTAGATGGTGTAGTCATGTAGAAGATGCCCCTAGTGGAAGTGTATATCGGTGTGTGTCTTAATTGTAGAAGTAGGAGTGCCCCCTCAATGGGTAGAATGAAGCAATCAAGTAGCTGGGTGTCACTGCACACACTCAAAAAATATCAAGTGAAGCATGGTGATGTAGAAAAATTATCATACAATAGCATGAAATAAAAAATTTAAGTCCTAGCATGATAGTGGTAACGTAAATCATGGATGATGCATACAATCAAAATGTTTTTGGTATTTTTAATATGTTTTGAATGTTTTTATTTTTTGAATTTTTTGTATTTTTTTTATATTTTGGTATAAGATATGTACAATCAATACAAAAGAGATTATATACAATCATTTATATAAAAATATTATATACAAGTATGTAAATAAATAAGTATTTACATAATGATATAAAAGACTAGGCTGGTGGGGGGAAGGGATCTAAGTATGGAGCCTGTTGGGGATGAAAATGGAGGAAAGGGTCATGACCATCATCAAATGCATCAAGCTCATCATCATATGTTTTATATATTATGTTTATGGTGTCGTCATGTTTAAGGTGAACTAAAGGTTTCTCTAGCATGAGAGATGTTGACTCTATTTTGGGACATTTAGTTGTGCTAGTAGATGACTTCAGTAGAAGTGGTGGAGTTGGTGATATTGGTGGTTCTATAATTTGAATAATGCTCTATAATATAGTTTATCCAATCTCTAATGTAAATTTTTACATAATTTTGTATCATGGCCTATAATCTTATGAAAATTAAAAAATGGGAAACCATCCTGATGTGACAATCTACTAATAAATTTGTGTCATAGTATAGATAATGTGATCAATCCACGATCAAGTAATATCTATAACATAAATTATGGCTGATGTTGTGTGCTTCCTACGTGAATCTAAATAACTAGTTTATATCTATGGAATTAATCATGTGAAGTGTATGTGCCAACTGATTTGTCTATGGTAATGAGTGTGGAGCATATCCTGAGAGTGTAGTGTGAGATGCTAGAAGTGATGTAAGATGTGGGATGATAGCTCTAGAGTCATCTTGATACTCTCCTTGGCCAATTGGTGTAAAGTTATGTCCAAAAAAATAGTCATCTATGAGCATGGGTGTTGTATCATCATCATCTAAAAAAGCCTATGAATCTATATCAACATCATGTACATATGGTAACTCTAAATTTAACACAAGGGGTAACTATGCTATATGAGTCTCCTCTGATGTAGTAGTGGAAGAAGGTACTACTACCAAAATATTTGTAACTAGTGGAGTAACTATGGAATCAACTAGAATTATTGGTACTACTATTAGTGGTGTTAGATGTGTAACAAGTGTTAGAACTATGACTGATGAAGTAGTTCAAATGGTTGAAGCTATTATGACTAGAAAAAGAGCTGGTGCTGATGCTGTGACTGTAAGTGGAGTAGTGTTGGAAATGCTAGTCTGACCAACTTCATATGCATATATTTGATCGAGGAAATTTTTATGAAGTGGTGGCTATACCATGAGATATTATGTCCCATTTGATGAAATAGTAGAAGATGACTTTATAAGTCAACAATATATGAATGGCTGGTTATCTGATGGACATGTGTATAGATATCCCTCATGTAGAAACTTAATACATTGATGGAGAGTGGAAGGGATAACACCCATAGTATGTATCCAGGGTTGTTTGAGTAAAAGATTATAGTGAAGTGGACCTGACATGACCTAGAATTGTGTTGGGAGGGTTTTTGGGCCCACCATGATATCTAAAGTAATAGTACCCAATGTCAATTATGGTATATCATCAAACCCTCAAATGTTTGTATATTTTTTTCGCATTGATGCCAAATCTACACCCATGGCTTGTAAGAATGTGATATTACATAAATTATTTTGGAACCACTATCAATAAGAACTCTCTTGAATACATTGGTTTTCACTTGTAATGGTATGAATAGTGGCAAGTTTTGATCAATAACTATCTAAAAAGGCATGTCCTCACTATCAAAATAAATTGCATCTTCTATAGTTTTTAAAGTATTGACCACTGATGCAAAATAAGAAGGTTTCAAATCAATAGGAAGAAAAGTCTGAGTGAGTGCCTGATAAATAAAGTCCTTAAATATATTATCTTTCTAAAGCAATTCTAACATGTAAATTTTAGCTGGAGTGTTTCGTAACTGATCAATAATGTCATATGCCTTGTGTAAATATGCATGTGTGGGTAGGTTGGGCCTAGGACATGTTGGAATAGTAGAGTGATGGGGTTCCTAGGTACGTAGAGGAGGCATAACAACACGTTGAGTAATATCTCTAACCATAGTATCTACAATTTGTATGGGAGTAGTAGTAGTTACAATAGGAGAGCAAAGATAATCAATGGATCAAGGAGGTGGAGGGACAAAGGGTGTCAACTGGTCTCTGTAGAAATGGGTAGTTACTTGGGGAAGAGTGAAATGGACCATGCAACATGACTCGATATGGGGAAGGGGCTCAAAAGGAGGTGATGCAAGAAAGGGATTAAAATAGTAAAGGACAAATTGCTTACCACCATCCCATATAATTAAAAATAAACATGAAATGCAAAGAGTTAAAATTTGTACTAACATATGATAAACTTTATCATTCATGTACATGGTAGGACCTATTATGGTTTCCTTATTATTTTCAAGAAATGTAATAAAAGTTTGTAAATAAAAAACATCATTTTTGTAATTTAGTGAGAGTGTAAGGTGATACTGCAAGAAGCAAAGAGGTGATAGTATATAAAAACTAGAGATTTTTCAAAAATATTTGTGCAAAATACTATGAATTTTTAATGTTGAAATTGATTTTCTAAGTTTGATATGCAACTAAAATTTCATAAAATGATGTGGAAAGTACTATAAAATAAATGGGAGTTTAGTTGACACAACTAGGGTTTTGAATGATTTTTTTCAAAATTAATGTAATAATTTGAAAAATTTAGAGAAAGTTGTAGAATTTTTCTTGAAAAATTTAGGAAAAATCAGAAAATGTTTCTCAAATTATAAATATATTTTTCCAAGTGTTTTAAAAGTGTTTGTATGCAAAAAGGACCTAGTATGTGCAAACTAGGGTTTGAACAAAATATATGATATTTTTACAATGAATTAATACATTTATAATTTTTAAATTTAGAAAAAATCAAGAAATTATGGAAAAAAATTATAAATAATTATCCATAGGGTTTGTAGGGGTTTTATATGAAAATTTGAAGTAAGTTGGGTTTACTATTTTTTTATTATTTTAGGAAATTAGGTGTTAAATTCCTAAATAATAAATGGGTCTAAGAAATGTAAATCATCAAATAATATGATTTAATTAGCTTACTGATTTGTGTAAATAGATAGTATTTTTACCATTTTTAAATATAGTAGGAAGTGAGAGAAAATAGAGCTTAACTTATTTTGGTTAATCTAGACTAAGATAAGGCCTGATATTAGAGGAGTAGGACTAAAAAATAAGTTGTAACAAGTTCCTAACTTAATTTCTAGGTTGGATAGGAGTGCCAAAAGTGGACACCTTATTGTTCAGTGTTGTAGTCCTATTCTAATGCTATTGTCCTAAGGTTGAAAGCTTTCTAAGTTCTATTTTATAGGCCTATGTTACCCTGTCTGTAAAATTTTAAGCCCTAGAAGCCTATGGAGCTTGATGTGTCTTATTTAGTCTTCAAAACCCTTAGGATCTCTTTGTGATTGAACTCAAATGGAAACTTGGGAAAGAGAGATAAGGGGTTAGTGTGTAAAGGATATGTTGGATTCACTTCACACCCCATGTGTGGTTATGATCCCTACATACCAATACTCTGAAGAGGGATCAAGCTAATGTAGTTCTCCCATTGAAGTTTTTAGTGCAATTATGTGTGATGTATACAACTAGATATACTTTGGATGAATAGGGATTGTTATGAGTGTTTGAATAGGCTTGAAATGCTCTTGGAAGGTTGTATGTAGAGAATAGGGAAGAGTTCTTGAGTGTACTTGCTTTTATTATTGATTCTTTCTTGTAAATGAGTGTCCACCCCTCTATATGAACTTTTAATGGAGTTTTATAGGGTAATTAATGATCATGGTTTAAATGAACTTGTATTATGCTAATAGGAAAAAATATAAGGATCTAAAAGAATCTAATCATTAAGATTAATTTTAAACTTTGGACAATAACACTGAAATAAGGACACCCTGGGTTTCATCACTCCTATCCAATTTGGGAACTATTTGCATAAAAGGATGAGACTTTTGGGAATAGATCTAGGCCTGAGAGGGCTTCTTGGTTCTAAAAGAGCTAATTCTAGAAGGCTATAGATGATGAGGAGTTAGTGAAAGAATAGACTAGAAGGGTTGTGTAAGCAAGAAGGAGGACCTATGCATTGGGTGTCTTTAGCCACACCTAAGTCATCCAATTTCACATTTTATATGACTAAAAAGAATAATAAAATATTATAAGCAATGAAATGTCTTGATATTTTTGGTCTAGCTTCTCGGTCTAGTTTACAATTGAGTCAAACTCATTATTTTATAAAAATCATGATGCCCATGCCTGAGTGGCTTCCTTAATTCTAATGGAAATGGACTGCTAGAGGAGAATAATTCAAAATTATCGGAATACTATTTTCCTTTTATAAATATCTTACAAATCTTTGGCAATATGTCATCAACTGTGTGGAGAAGGTTTAATACTAGGTTATCAAGTCACTCTCCTTAATAAATAAATTCTAAATTTGCACTAAAATCTTAGTGGCTACCCATGTCTATTGCTCCTCTTATTTGGTTCCCTCCAAGGCTTCATATGATAGGTTGTATAAAATTCTTAGGGATTTCCTTTGGTTTAATTCCAAATAAATGATGGATTCCATCGATTTATGATGCAAAAAAAAGGCTAATCTTTTAGAGGCCATAACTTTTGATCTATAGCTCCATTTGAGATCTTCCATGCTTTGGGAAATATTGTCATTGATGTCAAAGTTTTAGCATTATTGGTGATAAAGGCCCCATTGCATTTAGTGTTGTTTGTAATAAATATATCTTGGCTAATATGAGTTAAAATTTATTTAATATTAATGAATATATTTTTGGTTGCATATGAGACAAAAGAAGGGCCCATGGAGAAGTCAAAGAGCCATGGGGTAAAGACAAAAGAAGGATGGGATGCATTTTCCCATGAAGAGTCATCTTGTGGAATACCAAGAGTCACCAAGTGAAGAAAAAAGAGTAAGGGCACAATTTCTCATGAAGGGACACTTTGAGGAATACTAAAAGTCACCAAAGCTAAGGACAAAAGTGTGAAGGACGATTTTGGTCATGAAGGGTCACCACATGACTTTTTAAAGGCTTGAATATGAAGGGTCATCCAAGATTGGCACCATTTTCCATGAGGATTGAAGGGTCACAAAAGGGAAAGGCCAAAGGTCATTTGGAAAGCTATAAATAAAGGCTTGAGAAGCCATTTGTAATATGAGAGTGAGAGGTTGATTTGATATTGTAATATCTAGCTTAAAAGAGCAATTGTGAGAGATGAATATGATTTGTATTTGTTATATCTAGCTTAGAAGAGCAAAGGTGAGAGAGAGGAAAGAGATTTTGTATTGAACTATCATTTGTTGAGATAGCAACATTGAGAGATAGGTGTGTGGTATACATGAAGGGGTTAGTGCTCACAAATTATTACTGGGTTGGTGCTCGACAAAGGCATTGGTGCTCCTATGGGTTGGTGCTCATGAATAGTTGCTAGGTTAGTGCTCGGCAAAGGGGTTTGAAGCTCTTGTGGGTTGGTGCTCATGAATTGTAGCTGGGTTGGTACTCAGCAAAGGGGTATGGTGATCTTGTGGGTTTATTCTGATGAATATACTTGAGATTGTTCTCTATGGTTTTTCCCACATTGGGTTTCCACGTTATATCTGGTGTCTCTCTCTATCTTGTGTGATGTTTATTGTTTGAGTTTTATTGCATATCTTGAATGTTTGATTAAGTAGAATTTGATAAAGGGAAATCTTTATAAGATATATGATATACTGATTCACCCCCCCCTCTCAGTATATTCCATGCTTAATAATTAGTATCAGAGCAAGTTCCTTGTTGAAAATTTTTACAGCTTGAAGGTAGATCAGGAAAGCACAAGATGGCCATACATAAAGGTGCCTCTGCAAGCAAAAGAATAGTTGATCAAGAAGAAGAAGATGATGAAATTGAAGTGAATATGGAAGGAGAACTCATGTGTGCCTTAGAAGAGTTGAAAATTGTTGAAAAGAAAAATCAAAGATTAAAGTATCAAATCAAGAAAAACAAAAATGTGTCAAAGGAGATAATTGAAGATCTGATGGCACACTTGGAAATATCAAGAAAAGAATGTGAAAGGTATGTTACAAAAATTACCTCTTTAAAAGAAGAGATTGAGAAAGGAGTCAATAATAAAATAGTCAATGATTCAAAATTTGAGAATAGCACTAATATGCTGAATAAGATATTAGAAAGCCAAAAGGCAATATCAGATAAGATAGGTATCGATTTCGAAAAGAAGAAGATCTATGTTGAAGCTCTTACAAATAAAGAAACAAGAAGGGAAGGAATGAATAATACAGAGGACAAAGAAGGTTGGAAGGAACAAAGCTATAAAAGGCAATCAGGTCAAAAATTCACAAATAGGTCTTATTTTTATGGTTGTTATTTTTATTGTAATGGATATGGTCATAAGAAATTAGAATGTAGAAAAAGAGCTAACAATCTCAAAAATAAGGAAAAGGAAGGTCATGTAGAGTCAAGCAGAAGCTATAACTCTTTTGCTCCTCTATCAAGCTTTGATGAAGAGACCATAATTTGTTACAAGTGTAATAACTTCAGATACATAGCTCAGTATTTTAGAAGTGTGTTCAAGTCAGTCAAGAAGGACCAGAGTTTCAGGGCTCCATTCATCAAAAAAAAGGTTTATACATGGCAGAAGAAACAATATGAAGGTTTTATGTTGGTCCAGATAGCTTTGCATTCAAAAAATGAATAAAAGCCATGGTTTATTGATAGAGGATGTTCGAGGCATATGACAGGAGATAAGATCAAGTTCATAACCCTGAAGAAGATCAATGGTGGCACAATGAAATTTGGGGACAATACTACTACTAGAATTGTCAAAAAAGGTACACTAAGTTTAGATAATGGTATAACTAAAACTAAAAATGTTTTATATGTAGAAGGTCTTAAGCATAATCTTTTGAGTGTAAGTCAAATGTGTGATTAGGGGCACACACTAAAGTTTTATGCTATTTGACATCAAAGATCAAAAATGTTGTTTGAGTCAGATTGAAGAAAGTTGGTTATGGCATAGGAGAATGGGGCACATAAATTTTGACAATCTTGTCAAAATTTGCAAAAAGCAAGCAGTCAAGAATCTTCTAACGATCACAAAGCCATCTAACATGCTTTGTGGACCTTGTCAGCATGGGAAGTAGGATAGAAGGTAGTTCAAAACAAAAGATTACTCGACCACTCAGATTCTAGAGCTTGTTCACACTAATCTATGTGGACCTATGAGGACTCAAAGTACTCAAGGTGATAAATATTTCATGTTGCTTATTGATGATTTTTCACGTATGACTTGGATAATGTTTTTAAAGAAAAAATTAGAAGCTTTTAGACAATTCAAAGCATTCAAAGCATTAGTTGAGAATGAAACTAATATGAAGATTAAGTGTCTAAGATCAGATCAAGGAGGAGAATTCATGTCAGATCAATTTATTGAGTTTTGTGAATATCATGGAATAAAGAGACAATATTCACCAGCCAGAACTCCACAACAAAATGGAGTAGTTGAACGGAAAAATAGAATAGTTCAAGAGATGGCGAGGACAATGCTAAATGAATCCAAGATAGCAAATAAATATTGGAGAGAGGCAGTTGTTATAGCAGTGCATATTCAGAATAGATCTTTATTAAGAGTCAACAGTGAGAAGACTCCTTATGAGCTATGGGAAGACAAACCAGCAACAGTTGATTATTTTAGAGTTTTTGGTAGCAAATGCTTCATAAGGAGAACCGATGAAAAACTTGGTAAGTTTGAATCCAGAGTAGATGAAGGTATATTTCTTGGTTATTCTTTCAAAATTAAAGCTTATAAATGTTATAACAAAAGAACCAAGAAAATTGTTGAAAGTGCAAGTGTCAGGATAGAAGAAGATGGGACACAAAAGATCAGTGATCCAGTAGACATTCCTAAAATCATTGAAGAGGAAGGCTTTGAAGAATCAGATGAAGATGAGGAAAAGGAGAAAAAGGGCACCAAGACTCCATCCAAATATGTTTATAAAAATCATAATGAAAGTGACATCATTGGGGATATAAAAGAAGGAATTTGCACCAGAATAATGATGGTAAGTGAATCTGAAGAAGTTAATTTCTCTTTGTTATCTAAAATTCAGCTTAGAAATTTTTCAAAAGCCAGACATGATGAGCATTGGGTTAAGGCTATGGATGAAGAATTAGATTAGATAGAAAAGAATGATACTTGGGAATTAGTGCCTAGACCAAAAGATCACAATGTGATAGGAACAAAATGGGTTTATAGAAATAAGTTGAATGAAAATGGAGAAGTAACTAGAAATAAAGCAAGATTAGTATGTAAAGGATATGCTTAGATTGAGGGAATAGATTTTGAAGAAACTTTTGCACCAATAGCAAGGTTAGAGGCTATTAGAATGTTTCTTGCATATGCAATATTTAAAAATTTAAAAGTACTTCAGATAGATGTCGAATTTGCCTTCCTAAATGGGAATATTGAAGAAGAGGTCAACATTGAGTAGTCTGAGGGGTTTATTCTCTCAAATATTAGTAATCATGTATGCAGATTGAAAAAATCATTGTATGGATTAAAACAAGCTCCCAGAGCTTGGTATGCAAGACTTGATAAGTACCTGCAAGATCAAGGATTCAAGAGAGGATTTGCTAATAGTAATCTTTACATCAAAACTGAAGGTGAGAATCAATTGATTGTTGTGTTTTATGTTGAAGATATCATTTTTGGAGGAAATATTGAAAAGATGACAAAATAATTTTTTGATAGAATGCAAAAAGAATTTGAGATGTCTATGCTTAGAAAATTATCATTTTTCTTAGGATTACAAATATTTCAATCAAATAAAGGAATTTTTATATCTCAAAGTAAATATGCCAAGGAAATGTTGAAAAAATTTGGTTTTGAAGATTGTGTACCAGTTGGCACACCTATGTGTACAGGAAATAAGGTGAGCAAGGATGAAGATTCACCTGTTACAGATCAATCTTTGTATAGATCTATAATTTTTAGTCTTTTACATTTGATACCATCGAGACCAGACATCATGCATGCAGTAGGTATGGTTGCAAGATATCAGTCATCTCAAAGAGATAGTCATGTTTAGTTGGTGAAAAGAATATTTAGATATATCAAAGGGACATTGGATTATGGATTATGGTATCCCACATGTAAATATTTCACTTTAGTTGCTTATGAAAATTCAGATTGGGTAGGGTGTTTAGATGATAGAAAGAGTACAAGTGGAGGAGATTTCTTCCTTGGTGATAGCTTAGTATCATGGCTAAGCAAGAAGTAGAACTCAGTATCACTTTCTATAGCTGAAGCAGAATATATTGTAGCAGTATTGTGTTGTACTCAAGTGTTTTGGATGAAGCAAACTTTGGAAGATATCAAGGTAAAGTATGATGAACCTATTTCCATTTTTTGTGATAACACAAGTGTTATAAATATTTCAAAAAATATAGTAATGCATTCAAGAACAAAACATATTCCCATTAGATATCACTTATTCAGAGATCAGGTTGTAGATCAACATGTTAAGTTGGAATATATTAGTACTACATAGTAGATTGTAGATATTTTCATAAAGGCACTATCAAAAGACACATTTGAGTATCTTTGAGAGAAGTTGGGAGTAACTTCCTTTACTTCCTACCATTGAGGTTCAGTATCAGTTGAGGGGGAGCTAATTGTTAGCTCTAGGTAGGCCCTTTGCCATTGATGTCAAAGGGGGAAAATAATAGGTACAGGTGCAAAAAATAGGTACAGGGAATAGGTACAAGTTGCTATAGTAAGTGGGAGTTATTGTATGTCTTTCAAATGACAATATGTGTAGGTGACAGGATGTGGCAGTTTTAGGATTGAGGTTGCCATCAATGACAAAGGGGGAGATTGTTGGAAATATTGTCATTGATGTCAAAGGTTTAGCATTATTGGTGATAAAGGCCCCATTGCATTTAATGTTGTTTGTAATAAATATATCTTGGATAATATGAGTTAATATTTATTTAATATTAATGAATATATTTTTGGTTGCATATGAGACAAAAGAAGGGCCCATGGAGAAGTCAAAGAGCCATGGGGTAAAGAAAAAATAAGGATGGGACACATTTTCCCATGAAGAGTCATCTTGGGGAATACCAAGAGTCACCAAGTGAAGACAAAAGAGTAAGGGTGCAATTTATCATGAAGGGACACTTTGAGGAATACGAAAAGTCACCAAAGATAAGGACAAAAGTGGGAAGGATGTTTTTGGTCATGAAGGGTCACCACATGACTTTTCAAAGGCTTGAATATGAAGGGTCATCCAAAATTGGCACCATTTTTCATTAGAATTGAAGGGTCACAAAGGGGGAAGGCCAAAGGTCATTTGGAAAGCTATAAATAAAGGCTTGAGAAGCCATTTGTAATATGAGAGTGAGAAGTTGATTTGATATTGTAATATCTATCTTAGAAGAACAATTGTGAGAGATGAATATGATTTGTATTTGCTATATCTAGCTTAGAAGAGCAAAGGTGAGAGAGAGGAAAAATATATTGTATTAAACTATCATTTGTTGAGATAGCAACATTGAGAGATAGGTGTGTGGTATACACAAAGGGGTTGGTGCCCTTGTGGATTGGTGCTCATGAATTGTTGTTGGGTTGGTGCTTAGAAAAGGGGTTGGTGCTCTTGTGGGTTGGTTCTCATGAATAGTTGCTAGGTTGGTGCTCGGCAAAGGGGTTTGAAGCTCTTGTGGGTTGGTGCTCATGAATTGTAGCTGGGTTGGTACTCGGCAAAGGGGTATGGTGCTCCTGTGGGTTGTTTTTCATGAATATACTTGATATTATTCTTTATGGTTTTTCCCACATTTGGTTTCCACGTTATATCTGGTGTCTCTCTCTATCTTGTGTGATGTTTATTGTTTGAGTTTTATTGCATATCTTGAATGTTTGATTAAGTGGAATTTGATAAAGGGAAAGTTTTATAAGATATATGATATACTGATTCACCCCCCCTCTCAGTATATTCCATGCTTAACACATGCATCAAAACAACCATCTCAAAAAGTTAGATGTTGTCCTAAGTATCCTTATCCACTTAGAGTTGATTTTGATATTTTTTGGATGCCATACGTGATCATATGAGGGTCTAAAATTAACATTTAATGATTTTTTTAATAATTTCCTATTTTTTGAAATTGTATATTTTTAGGTCCAAACATCAACTTCAGTTGAATTTCATATTATAGGTTAATTTTAGCATTTATGATTTTTAGGAGATTTTTAGTAGCTGATACTAGATAATGAAACTGAAACTATCAAGACAATAAATTATCAATAGGTAAAGCTTCTAAAAACAATAACATGTATTGATTTGTACTAAATGACATAAAATAATTACAAACCTAAACCATGCTTAAATAATCCTCAATTTAGAATTAGAGTTGACATGCAAAAATTCAAAAAAACTAAAATATAAAAAAAAATGTCTATTTTTAGTAGCTACTATTTATTGTAACTTTTGCATGTAAGTGCGCAAAACTCTAAAAATATCCTAGTAAATTATAAATGATAAAATTAACTTATCAGATGAAATTCAACTGAAGTTGACACCTCGACCTAAAAATATACAATTTCTAAAATTAGGAAATTCCTAAAAAAATCATTAAACATTAATTTCAAACCCTCAAATGATCATGTATGGCCTCCAAAAAATATCAAAATCAACTCTAAATAAGTAAGGTGGCTTAGGAAAACATCTATCTTTTTGAGATAGTCATTTTGGCATGTGGAAGATCTCAAACAGAGCTATAGGTCAAAAGTTATGGCCTCAGGGAGCTTAGTACATGAGCTATCTTTGTCGGCATAAAAAAACTATGGGATTATTGATATTTATAATCAGAACATTAAATTGTGTGTTAAATTGGTTGTTAGAGCCATTGAAGGAAATGAATCCTGAAAAAAATTTCTAAGGCATTATATATCCTTTGGTTCACCCTATGGCAAACCTAGTTGGAAAGATATTGAATTTCACACCATTCTCATCACAATGGTCCAAATTGAGGGATATTTCATGGAAAAAAGTATGTGGAATACATTTAAGGTTGTTAAGCATCATTTGAGGTGGACTAGTGATGGTTTTTGTACTAGTTTATCATTTAGTGATCATAATATATGGTGCTCTCCCATCATGACCAATACTAGTGTTTTGTTCGATGAATTGCCTATGATCAAAGCTCTCATGTTATTCAAGAAAGGAATTCATATCATCTAATATTTGGCCTCGACCAAGGATTGGACCTTTTGGATATATTTGAAAGAAAATTTTCACTTGAATAATGTGAACTTACCTTTTACTCTTCACATTCAAGAGTTATGCCAGATGTAATTTTACACAAATTGGGCTTGCAACTACCCCACTCATCATGGAAGGACTGGAGGTGGGATTGTGACACCAATTTCAAAAACTACTCTCTATAAATTATTTATCTAATTATGATCCCCTTTTCTATTGATCTCTGTAAGATCAATAAGCAATGGGGTCTTAATTTCTCCCCTAGGACATGGGTTGCTAGGGTTGACCAAAATTACAAAACTTGTTTAGAGCCTAAATTAGCCCACTTCCTTTGGTGCTTGGTCTACCAAGGCCTTATAATTGGGGAGTGGATATCATATATTAGAAGTTCTCAACTCAATTGCCTTACCTACAAGCACTAAAAATCATTAAAACATATCTTTTGGTTTTAACTCAGAGCTCAATCTACATGGAAATGGATTCATAGCCTCTTTTAGCCTTATCACCCTGAAATTTTCTCTTGGAATCTTGCCATGCTTGTGGATTCAACCAACTAGCCTGATACTATTGTTTTTTTATGGAATTGTTTTAGACTTATGATTATTTTCCAATTATGAAAGGCCATAAATAATGTTATATTCAAAAATGATGAAGGTTCTTTTCTTTTTTCAATTTATGACAAGGTTTTAATTATATCTTCAACCTGCATATAGATTCAAGCCCAAATGGATAAGGTTGATATGGAGGTCCACCATCTATAGGAACTGATGGATCATTGGGGGAGATCTCCATGAACATTAAGTCATGTGTCATCTAATGGGTTACCCTAAGGTCCACCAACACTTACCAAGAGGCATAGAAGCTATTCATGTAGTCGTAGACACTTTACCCCTCTCTTTTACTAAGGGGGATGGAGGTTTCCACCATCATGGGAAAAATATAATACAGTTCCATCTTGTAGTGGATTTATTATTAGCACTGCTACTCAAACTCAACCTACTAATGGATGGGTGATTAATATGACTTTGGACCCCCTAAATCTTCCCACTATAGAGCCTTCTTCTTGGATTAATATACCACCCAAGGATGGTCATCTTCCTCTTCCCTTGGGTGTTGTGGTATGTGCTTAAGTTCTCTTTTTTTATCTTGATGATGTAATGCAATTTTTAATGTTGTCTTATTCAACTTTGTTTTTTGTTCCTATTTTCTAGTATTGTATTTTGAAGTGGTATTTTTTCTCCCATAATGTAATTGAGCTATGAATACCAACCGATTATTTTGATATATAAAATTTATTATATTTTGTTACATTATATAATAAAAAAATCACAAAATGTTCTAATAATGTTACCCTTAAAAAGGTAGGGTAATTCATCTTTAAAGATGGGAACATCATCAAAGACTAAATAATCCTTCATAATATTTGGCATTCCACCTATATTTCACCATATTTTACTACTAAAAATCTTAAATACATTTATACAACTATTTTACTATATCATAATGATCCATATAAGTGGGAGTTTTCAACCATCAATTGTAAAAATCAATCCATATAAACAATTTTATGGCATTTAAGTGTAATTTTTTAATTTCCTTCTCTTTGATAAGAATTTGGGAAGTAAATGATCAAATGGAATAAATATCCCAAGTAATTTGGAGGTGTATAAAGTAGCATAGGAGAGGGTTTTAGGGCATCAACATATCTTCTAGTGTTTACATGATACATAAGAGGGATCATGGTCTTGGTTACAATCCATGCCAATTTGAATAGGTCACTCATTGGAGGCATTTGTCTAATTATAATAGGTTTATAAGGTAAGAATCTGAAGGCTAAATGGCTCAGGTTTAATTGGGAGGAGATTACCAATCACACATCTTCCCTTATGATGCATGGTTTCTCACTATAGGGTGTAGACCTTATCATCATTGACCCTTACGATCAATGCAATATAAAAACTATTGGAGAAATCAATATATGTAGTTTATGTATGAAATATTTTTCATGATTTTATGACTTTGTTGGATTTCAAGAAATTAGTTGTTTCTCTCTTATCTTGGTGGATTTTCTTCTATAGCTATTCATTAGGTGACCTAATTTGGTTTTTCCCACATGATTCTTAGTAGGGATGAGCTTAACCATCATGAACTAACCATAGACAAGTTGGTCTTCATCAATCACAACACAAAAATTCTTCATCGGTCATCATGACCACAAAGCATGACTAACCATTCAACTAAATGTGACTAAATTGCCTTGTCATGGTCATCTCCACCATCACCACCAACATCACTGTGACATGGTCATATCTAGTAACTATGAAGACACTGATATTTTGAACCATGACTGTGTAGGTGTCACTCATATTACCACATGGCACAAACCCAACATTGCATGCAAATGATTCCATGATAAACCTAGATTATCATGCATATAAACCCTAATTATCATGCCCTATTATCATTAATTATGAACCTCATATGGACCTACTATTAAATGGGTAAATCCTAAAGGTCAAACAGATGTCATTTACCATTCGGTCCTTATTGGATCCAAGGTGGAGGGAGATAGCTCAAGTGAAGGCAACTAGAAGAAGGTTGCAAAATTATAGGTTTGATCCCAAGTTTTACACTAGTCCATTCTATCAAGTTTTCAAATTTGATAAAAGTTGATAAACCATTCAATAATATTTTTAAATGAGTCAAGGTCCATTCTACTAGGTTTTATAATTTCGATAGAGTCATTCATATTTATGATCACATTAGATTTAGGGATGCATAAAATGTGCATATGACCCTACATAAAATGTGCAAATGTTATAAGTTATAATTAGTACATTGAAAGATGATATGGTCCATTTTAAGAGTTGAATGTGCATATAACCCTGGATTAGGAATTTGACCAACAGAGGTCTTCAACCCCATTGAAGACAAAGCCTCTATTTTAAGAAGGGAAAGTGGAAATTGACTATTAAAAACCTAGGAATAAGATGAATAAGGAAAAAAATCGTAGAGTTTTTATAAAATGTGAAAAACTGAATCCATAACTTATTGACACAAACAAAATCCAAAGCATACAAAGAAATAATAGACAGGGGAAAAAGGTAAACACTTCAGATAAGCACATTCACAGTGTGTTTTTAAGCAACCTTTGCATTAATGTGACAAAGATCATAAAATATTTATATGAAAATTCAAATAAAATCAATGAAAATTCTAATAAATACTTTAAAAGGACATCTATCTTCAATTTACCTATAACTACTATTTCTTGAGCCCTGTTTCTCCTTGCAAGAGGCCCACTATACATAAGGTTAAGCTCACCCAAGATTTTGTCTATATTAATAAGTTATTTTTATACATAAGGACAAGCTCTCATATGTAGGGTCATATGTACTAGGAATTTATTAAATATAACTTTTCAACTGGGTCAAATAAGGTGCATAGGATCCTCTATAGTATTTTCCAAGGTTTAATATCTTGATATCTATTTTTAATTCATGTGTTTTTATTCATAATTTCATGTGTATTTATGCTTATAAGTGTCTAAATTTACTCTATTCTTGTTTACAAGGTGTGTGGATGGATTAAGATTCACAATTTTTTGAGATGGGGTCATCATGTATGTGTGCTTTTAAGTACATTTTATGTGTGTTTTCAAATTTATTGATCTGAGATGTCATCCATTCAAAAATATAAACCATTATAGTTTGAAAAAGGTTACATTATTTTATTTATAACCCCATAATAAATCATACTTCTTGTTTATGAAGTTTGTGGATGGATGAAGCTTCACAATTCTTTGTGATGGGGTCATCATGTATGCATGCTTTTAAGTACATTTAAAGTGTTAATATTATCATATTTCATGTGTTTGTACATAATTACACTTTTTAAGAGTGTTTGAATCCATGTTTTTTATAATCCTATTGTACTATATAGTGTATACTTATTATTGTTGACTTCTTCATTCAAAATGTTCACTGATCTTATTAAATATTGCCATCAACCTCTTTCATCAAATCTGCAACTAAAATTAATTTTTTTTCATACAATCTCCATGGGTTTGATATTCTAGGCTTCAAAAATATTATTAATAACCTTTGAAATTTACAACAAGCATGTTTTGGTTTTTTCATAGTTTTCAAAATGCAATGTATCCATTACATTTTCTCTATCTCATTTACTACATACAAAGGTTCGATTAGCTTTTCCTTGAATCACCATATGAGGCATTGCTATATTATATAGATTGTTTCCAAATGAATTAGTATGTTATGTTTCTATAATTTGAAAAGATAATATTTTTTTTGTAATGTTACACTATCTACAAAAAATGTACTAACTTCTCATAGGTATAGTTCCTTATTGGAGGCTCATAATATATACTTATAATATAGGGTATCAATTTCATGAACAGTGGTTGCCCTAATTATTCCATGACTTCTATGTTATGTTTCTAATTACTCATATTATCTTGCCCACCAGCACACCATTGTACTCTTATGGTGACCTTTATGGTGATTTCAATAAGCAGTTCATTGGTAAGGGTTAGTGTTGTAAAGCATATTCTTAACTTGTTTGAATTCAAGTTGTTCTTTGTTGGAAAATAATAGTATGAATGTTAACTACTCTAGATTTAATATGGATGAGTGGGAATTAGATGATTGCCTCAAATAAATTTATGATAAAAATGAAAAAATGGTATGCATTTTCAACTATTGTAATTGATGGTGAATTTGAGTTGTATTATTTCTTTGTTGATGCTACTCTATTGTGACATGTATTGTGTTAGGACAAATAAGTCAATCAAGAGTCTTCAGTACATGTAAGTGCTCAGTTGAGACATTCCCCTCACCCCCTCAGAGATCAAATGGGGAAGCTATATGGATCATCAACCATTGTGGATGGTTTTCCCACTATTATGAGACAACCATCCCCTACCCGTGAATAACCAAGGGTGCAATACCAGTGTAAGATATATTCTTTATTGAATAAAGATGCAAACAAGGAGATAACATAGGTAATTTTATTAATGGTGTGTGTTTTTTGAATGCTTAATTTAATATTCTTATTGCATATGTAAAATTCTCAATATTTGTGAACTATGTATCCATATTTTGATATATTACATCTTTTTTAATACTTCATTAAGAGGGGTTGGAGAAGATATAAGGTGAAGAGCATGTCCTTAAAGTTCTCAGTGACTATTTATCAATAAATTTATTTAAACCTTTTTCTACCCTTAATGTTTGATTTCTCCTCATGTTAAATAATGGTTCTTTATTCCCTCTTATAACAATCAAAATTAGAATACTTTTGACACACAATATTTTTTTCTATGTTTTTTTTTGTTTTGTGTTTTAGTTGGAAGGGGTGGAGTAGAGCCACATGGATGTGGATAATATTCACTTGCATAATGACATCATCCATATAAATGTGTGTATTTTTTTTACTCTCGATATCATTTTCCATGTTCATAGCCCCATGTTTGTTATTCCATATATGTTTAAACTCACATATATATGTCAGCCTATGTGGTAGAAGGAGGTGGAGTCATATGACCTCGATGAAAATGATGATGAAGATGTTGAAGATGATGATGAATAGATTTTGGATGCTTCACAATCTAAAATAGAGGAAGAACCAAATGTTATAAGAACATTTAATTATCTTTTATGGTGTTATCTTATGTTTATTATTTTATGTTTTTAACATTTAACATAAGTACCCAATCTTTGTAGTAGATCAATGGCTTTGTAAAAGGTCTTAAGGAATGGGGAATATTTTTTGGGAAGGTAGGTATATTTTACTTTTATTATTCATATAAATAGCATGAGTCAATTTTAACATCTCACCTATTTGTCTATACAACTTTTTAATTATTATGAGTAGGTATCCTTTGTATTTTGATGGTCACTAGACTCTTAGTGTCTTTTTCTTGTACCAAGTGTGCCTCATGTTTCCTAAGGTCTTCTCATCATGATTATGTCATGATTTTTACACTCCATATTTCATTACACATTAATAATATTTCCCTTTGAGAAATATTTTTTTCTTAATTGATCATTCCCCCTAGGTTTTCCCTTTGTGAGTTATAATGTAAGACCATGGATACGACCAAGCTCTCCTCATAAATTACCATAATAACAAGTTAGAAACATTTTCATATTACCATTCACCTTATTATTGTTCCCATTTTCAATTATAGTATATGACGATGGATAAGACTAGGCCCTCTTCAAAAATTACCACATTACAAACACCTTTTAAATAATTCCATAGTTGTTTCAACCTCATAGTGTTCCATTTTTGAGTTTTAATGTATGACCATGGATAGGACCAGGCCCTCCTCACAAAGTATTCAAATACCTAGTTCATACTATAACCAAGTTACAATTAAATTACATGTGTCAAATTTGATATAAGTTGTGTTCAATTATGAGTTATAAGTTATTGACATACTTACCATCTTTATTTAGTATGTTTTATGCTTACTTCATAAGTCCTTCACGTTTATCTTCTTATTTTTTGATTGCATGTATGTTTACAACCATTTTATTAAATTTATCATACTTATCAACTAATTTTATCTTAAGTTTTGTTTTTATTTTCATACATCCCAACATGATTTAGTATGATTAATTGACTTAAATTTTTTTATACCATTGGTTTTCATGTGTTTTCCATTTTATTACAAATTTTCTAGTGTGATATAGTATGATATTCATTTGTTTTAATTTGGTGCTAATATTTTACATGGTTTGAAAACATTTGACCCTTGTTATTGTTATAGCTCAAATTTTCACCCTTGAGAGCGTGTATTCAATCCCTCTCACTTGAGTTATATAGTGTGATTAGTCCTAGGTTGTGGGTGATCTCTAAGTGGACCAAACCTCTAGATTTTAGGCTAGATCTGAAGTATAAAACCTATAATAAAAACTATACTACTTGTTGGAATAAAAAAGGGATAAGGTGTTGTTATTAATCCTAAATTAGGTGATGCGCCAATAAAATTAATCTTCTAACTGATTGAATGTACAATATTTGAGTCAAAGAAGCCATATCTTTCACATAACCTATACCTTGAAATGAATATCACATAAGTGTTTCATTAAAAGGCTCAATAATGCTTTGCAACACTTAAGAGGGTAAAATTTAACCTTGTGTATGTAAAAATGATACAATTCCACTTCTAAATCATGCATATATTGAGTAGAACACTAACAATGACCTGCAATAGTAGTCTTTTATGCACAATGGTGAGCAAACATGGACAAGCTAGGAAAACAAAAATTCACTAGACAAGATCAACTCAATTGCATAGTTCACACATGATGCAAAATATAAGCATGGAAAATAAGTATTCTTTATTGCTCCAAGAGGTTTTAAAATACAATTTTGGTCAAGATTTCACCATAATTAGCAGAGGCTACCTCAAATGCCATTCAAGGCTTACCTTATATCAAGAAGCAAAAGAGAGAGAGAGAGAGAAGGTAGGCATGGAAGGATTTCATCATAACACTTTAATCATTAAAATCATTTACAAGGGGGAAGGAAATTGACACCAAGTATGCAAAAGGTGTGTTGTAATATTGCCTCTTGAACTTCTTGAACAAGTGTTGATGTGATTCTTCATGAGGAGTGGTTTAGGAGGTTACTTTGTTAGAATAAACTTCTTGATTATAAACCCTTTCCAAAGAGATATAAATTTATATCTTGAGGAAAATTACAAATTCTCAATTGACACTTGGCATGTAGAAGATATTATATGCCAACTTCTACCTCTTGCAAAACTTATTCTTCATTGGGAGACTAATGTTGAACTCCATGATTCATTCTCACTTTATAATCAAGTAAGGTCTAGTTTTATGCCACATGAGACTTATATCAGACCTTGTTGTTTCAATGAAGGTTCCATTTCAAGTCATGAGGTTTGATCAGTCAAGGAAAACCACCTTATAGTTGGTTATGCTCTATCTATTAGAGATTATAAGTAACCTTAAGGCATGAGGTTGATCTCTACCTTGATTTCATGACTCTAAGATATATTTGAATGATTCTTAGATGTTTTTAAATCTATTCTAATGCACTTCTAGCTCTCTAGACCTTGAGATAGGCTTGTATATAGTCTTCTTGAAGCCATATAACTTCATTTAGGACTATTTAGCCACTTTTGATGTATATCAATAATATGAAACATATTAATATGACTTTGATATGGTAAAAACATATTTATATTGGCTTAGATAACATATAAAGTTGATTTTGGAACTTAATGATCTTTGAAACCTGAGAAATAGACTCTTAAATGCCATTCTAGACTATTTTTCCATACATTGTTAACTCACATGTGCCATCTAAGGACTCAATCAGATGCCTAGGAGAGGCATGAAGTTCCTATAAATGTTTTTTTATCTCATCCTAATCTATTTTAAGTGCTTACAAGGTCAATTCTCTCCATCAATCATTTTAAGGGTTTAAGCAAGGTTTAAGGTACACTTGGAGTCTTAATAATGATTTACATAGTTAAGAGATCTAATCCAAAAAATATGATAATAATACTTAGTATAAAAAATCTTAAATATTCCTTAATTATCTCAATAACCCATGCACATTCTCATACAAGTTCCCACATGCTAGAAGTTGACATTCTAAGCAATGTAGCCTGACTGTGTGTATGAGAGGGATCATTTGGCAAGGAAAAGAGATGAAATGTACTTGTTTTAGGATATAAACACATAAATTAGGTATTTAAAACATTACATGATATTTTACAGTGATCTATTGGAAGTATTGACCATTCAAACTATTGAAAATTGCCTTAAACCCTAGGTGAGGGTTTGTATAGAGTCATGCTCATTTAGCCTAACATACCTTTTCCCATATTATCCTTATTTATTAATGATTAAAAACTTAATTAAATTTATATAATACCTATAAATAATATAATTTCACCCCTAAATTTATTAAAACACCTAAATCATGCATATTTTCTTCAAAATTCATACACAAACCTATGTATGCTCATTTAGAGTTATTAGGCCTAATTAGTCTTTTTTAGGGTTTTCACTACCTTTAACCAATTTTTAATTGAATTAAAACTATGTGATATTATATTATTAAATTAAATAATTTATTCACCATATATTAATATCATGTTTCAATCTATGATCAAATATTTTCTTCAGTCATCCAAAAACTTGCATGCATGTGTCTATTAAGTTTGCTTGAACTATATCATGAGTGTAAGTATTATTCATTGTCACTTTTGATCATTTGAATGGTATTATCATGGTTTAAAAACCTTTATTTTCTCCTTTAATACCTTTATATATCCTTATTTCTCATCATACATGTCTTCTTACTCCTAATGTTCTTATCAAAGGCATGTGTGTTTGATTTGGATTGCCTATACTACAAATGTGAATGTAGGCCTTATTAAAACATATTTTTACCAATTAAGATAATTTAAAAGTTATTAATATTTATTATAGGTTATAATTTAACTTATTCCCACCCATTAACACTCTCATTAGACACCCAACTCTCATCTATTGATTGTCATCATCTTGTAGGTCCACATTTAAACTCCTATATTGTGAGGTTCCATTTGAATTATCCCTTCTAAGACTATTTTAGTATTTTCATGATGAAAATTAGAGTTACCATACTAATATTCTCCTCATTTATTTTTGGACTTCCCATATTTACATTCAATCACTACAAAATCAGTCTCTTTATCAATTAGGACTGTGATAGACTTGTGTATGCACATTAGGCTCTCTTAGGTGCTAGGCCTCAAGATTTGAGGTTTTTGTACTTGTGAAGGTTTTTTAGTTAGAATATTTGTTCCATTAAAAAATTTAAAAAAATATCTCCATGATAATTATTTTTTCTCATGCATTTTGGTAATGTGAAATGATGGATTTTGACCAAATCACTTGGTTTTCATTTCAATGCACATAGTCTACTAATACATTGCTTGAGGTGACTATAAGTGGTTAGTTGACCAATAAATATTAATTAGATATTTTATGATCCTTTAATAATGTGTAAAACCTATTGAATATTTATCTATCTATGTATCTCCTCAAGGCACTTTGTCATAGTGAAAATGGTGAACAGCTTGAAACCTAGGTTTGCAATCTCTTGAAATGGGCCTTATGATAGCAGATTTATGCAAAAATGAATGTTTATGTCATTGAAATTATTATTTATGGATATAAAATATGCCAATTATATATTTATATGGTATTAAAACTTGACCATACTCTATATATGGACTTGAATCTTGGTGGAGACATAAAATCCTCTAGGCTTAAACTTACAAACTCACTATTCTTGAGATGCTTCACATTTATGACCTAAAAAAACATGAATATGATTGAATATATATTTATGGGATTTTAAAAGTCTTTAAAGGACATTAAAAACCTTCCTTAATCACCAATGAGTTCACATTTTCAAAAAAAAGCCCAAAATTGAGCATACAAGGTTTAGCTAGGGTTTTATACCTACATAATTTGTTATCAATCATTCATAAATCATAAAAAATTAAAATAAAGAATAATTAATGTAATTATTAGGTAATTAATACCCCCATATTTAGCTAAGATCTTAGATTTTGATTTTTTCTCTCCTATCCAACCAAGCAGCTAAAGGTGACCGTTGTGAGCCTACCAAGAGCTCAATGGAGTATCTGATGTAATTTTTGATTTGAAAGGACTTTTTAAAGATTTTAAAAACATGGTTGAACATAATTAAATAAATTAAAATGTGAATTTGTATTTTTTTATACATTAAATCCATTTTTCTCTCTTCATGGCCAAGAACCTTCAATTATTACTATTTGGAAGAGTAGTGATTGCACTTTCTAATTCAAATTATCTTTTCTGACTTACTTTATACCTCTTTCACATTATAAAACTTCTCATATATATCAAAACATGAATACGTGTGTACCATTACCATTTAAAACCTTTACATTATCTTATAACGAACAAATATCATCTCAATGTTTGAATTTACATTAAGACTAAAGTAGTGAGATACCGTAAACTTGTCAAATATACCTTAATCTTTCCAAAACTACTTGATAAATAATATGATCAACTTAATATATTGGATATTTGGTCATCTTTGAACCATGGTTATCCTAAAAAATTCACCACATTGTCCCCTTGAGCATAGTTGTCCATAAACTTGATTTTGCACCTAACCTCAACCTTTTCAAAACTATGTTAAACAATGCTAAGCACAAAATGAATAATATAAAGAGTGACCATTTGATGAAAATACACATTAATTGACTCAAATTTCAATTAGACGAGGATAAATAACCTTGAAAGCTATTAATTAAGACACGCTACCTATCATCCTAAATCATCAATGACTAACACATGACCTTCATAATGGCTATCAACCAAGTTAATGCTAGATACATCAAAGTTTTGAATGAATCCCATTCATGGTGGTAAAATTATGGCTAAACGTTACCATATTTGGTTTATTATATTTATTCTTCTTTTATTTTTACACATTTCCTATTGTGATATAGTGTGTATTAGATCTATTTGATTACTTATACTATTCTAAATAATTTTTACCCTTTTATTTTTAACCATGCATGTGTATCACATAATGATATAAAATAAAACACATGTCACATTTGTCTTATATCATATACAACAAAAGATAAATACATGTGCTATAAAATAAATATATCTATGCATCCACATCCAAATCTAGGTACAACTCATAAGATCAATGAACTATCATTAATATATATATATATATATATATATATATATATATATATATATATATATATATATATATATATATAATCATGTGTTATGCACTATAAAATACAAAATACAAATAACTAAAACTCTAAGGATGTGATCCATCATATTTATCTTATGGCTTAGCCACACTACCCATGGATGCCTATGACTAACCCCTATGAATAGTGCATCATAAAGAGGTGGTTTGGGATCTCAATCCATAAACTTATCCTATATATTAGCTAACTAGGCCTGTGCATGTTTGAGATGGACCATAGTCACCATGTATGCATCTCACTCTTATGATAAGGCCTATTAGGCCTAAGCCTCTCTACCTCTAACCCTTATCAGTGGTTGTAACCCATCACCTCATATCTATAGTTGTCTCATGACTTCTCCCACTAGTCTAAACTAGATTACCTTATATGAGGCAAATGTAACTAGAGGATCATCTAAAGTGGTAAAGTCATATGTTGATAGCACCCCATCTAAAATGTCATGATGTAAAAACATAATTAGGGCCTCCCATTTGACCTCCCCTATTGATGGATATACAAAACTAAAAACTAGATATACATTAGATCACACACACACACATACACATGCACACACATGTCTACGTGTGCACACATGCACAAACACATATATATAAAACTCAATGTTTCAAATATTGTCCTATATCAAAAAATTAAATCCAATTAAAACATGTATCACTAGTGTTGATATTATTGACCATGGTCTCACCATCTACTCACTTGCCAAGCACTTCCTCCATCAACTACATCTGCACCAATCCAAATATAGGATTTAACACCAAAATTTGTTGTGGTCATTTACTTATTGGTATATCTATGGAATAAATATGTCCTAAAACCATTGTAGGATCCCCCATATGACAAATAGTACCTATGTTTCCTCACATCAATAATGTCCCTATTTATGGTGAGCTTGTAGTCGTTACTACTACCTATGCTATGGTGCTTGATATATTCCCTCCTACCCTATATTCAAATCTATGATGTTGTCTTATCTTAGCCCTAATACCTCCTACTATCATTATTAAATATCCCATGGTTTATTTCATCGAGGCTTGATCACTGGTATCTCAATAGGTACTCTTTTACCTCCTCTCCTTGGCTCTCTAGCATGTCATTCCTAATAAGCAGACACTACTATAAGATATATTAGATGAGGAAGTCCCAACTATCTATTTACATGATCCACTAGATGAGGCTCCACCCATGAAGTGTAGTTGCCCATGATCTATACACATGCCATAATTGTAGCAACAATATCCCAACTCAACCATATAGTAGCTATGTGAGTGCATGGTTGCCACACTATCTAATTTTGTGTGATATTATCCAATGCTATAACATGGGGTATAAACCATTATACATGGTCTTACCTCCATTGAATGACCTAAGGTAACCTATCATTGACTATATAAGGTAACCCAACCAATTGATACATAGGTATCTCTCATATATCCATTCACTTAAAATAATAATAGGTCCCATCATCTTCTATCCTTGGGAAAACATCCCATACATATCATTCATGAGTAAAACCCATATGATATAACCAAGATCATAAAATGCTCCTTGATCTAGAATCAACTAGTATAAGGCTATCATGTAAAATGGTACCTTGCCATCTAACTTGTGACACAACGCTCATGTTGTCATAAGTCCTATCACAACCTTTTGGATGTCCATAATTACCACAAGATAAACATCAAACAAAATCACATGTAGTCTAGGGTAGATCCTATCTAAGATTGCATCCCACTAGGCCAAGGCTCATCTATCATCCTCTGCCTCTAGTGTATCAC
The DNA here is from genome assembly GCA_037957365.1 of Torreya grandis. NCBI lineage: Eukaryota > Viridiplantae > Streptophyta > Pinopsida > Cupressales > Taxaceae > Torreya > Torreya grandis. The sequence goes on along the minus strand of JARHVA010006443.1, from coordinate 872,676 downwards.
ACATCACCAATGTCTTGCTTATCATAAGTCCAAGTCATGTATGGACATCCTCCAAAGTGATATCCACCTCCATGGTGTCCCCTTCCACCTCCCATTAGAAAGTGTTAATCATTCACATGATACTAGGAACATGACAATGCTATCAAAAATCAGAGGGATCTATGTCATCTCCATAATACCTCTAAATCTTAAGGTGACCAGTTGATCCCTATCTACATCTATGAACTACTCCAATAGATATGATACTTAGGATGTATCCATTAGGCACCAAAATCTTTGGTATCTCTATAAAATATCAAATAATAGAGGATATATCAGATCTTGATGTCATAATAATTACAATACATTCTTAAATATTCTCCAAAAAATTATAAATTAAATACTTCATCAACTTTCATGATTTATTTTTCTATTTTTTTAATTTTTCTTCACAATCAACCTATTTGATACTAAATCAACCCTATCATAGTCTTGTTATACTATATCAACCCATTGGTACATACTTGACCCTTTTGTTTCAAATAATATCATCCTATTCTATACTAAATAGGCCCTTTTTTAATTTTATCATACTACATTGGCCCTCTAGTATGTAATTGGCCTCTTTTATCAAATTGTATCAGCTACATAGTACAAACTACATCTATTAGAGGGTATTATGTTGGTCATATTCTTATTTCAAACCATATTGGCCTACTATTATGCAATCAAACATCTTTAGTGATAATATATTGGCTCACTACTATGCATTTGGTGGCCTATTTCTCTCTTTTCTTACAAATTGAGTCAACAAGGTAGACTCTATTCTTTGTCTATAGTGACTTTTTGAGCATTTACCATAAATGACATAGGCATTTATTGGTCTGATCTCTTCCTCCTTAGTACCTCATTCTACCCGTAGTCTACCTAAAAATTTCTTAGGGTTAGTTTCAGTGTCTAGATTCTTCCTACCATGAAATTATATATATTTAGTGTAATTTCAATCAAAATTACTCAAAATTTTGAAAATAATGTTTTATTAGTTGTGTTACACTCGATGTGGTTGCATGCATCCTCCACACCATTTCTATCAACTATTCACCATGTTCGCTCTCTAGGTTCAAACTAGGTCTATTAGAGCAATATTTTCTTAGAATAGTAAAACATAACAAATCAATTGATTTTTAGCCTATTTATATTTACTATTCAAAATTATTTACCTATCAAATATTTACAATCAGATTCCATTTTTTGACATATGTTTGTTTTTACTAGCTCTTTTTTTGAACCATGAGATGTTCTAAAATCCTTACATTGCAGAGAATATTTTAACATATTACATGTATATTTTTTAAAAAAAATTGATTTTTTACTCTTTTTCAATCATTTCTATAGGCTCACCTAATGTTTTCTATATTGGACATCTTCACATTCCTTTCACTTCATTCCTTATCTACAACATTAATGTAAGTAAAAGTATGTATTTGTTAATTATTTCTATCATTTATCTTATTCTCTTCCTACTGTAATTTAATCAACTTTAGTGTTGTGTATTTCTATGTTCTTTTCTTGAAGAACCATTATGTGTTGCACCTACGTGACATGTGATGATATTTGAGTGGGGTATATATATACACATAATATTTTCAAACTTTATCAATTATTGATAATTTATCTCTTATAGGAACTCATCGATTCTTAATCTCTTTGAATGCATGCCTTAAAGGGTGTACCACGAAAGGGATGGGTAAATCATTAGTGATTTATATGATTATTATCCCTTATACCACCACTTGTTATCTACAAAAACTTATCCTATACACTTCCCTAAGATTTTTCTCCTCTATTACACACTCCTACAAGTAATTCATTGCCTTAATTAGCCCCTACCTAAGCCTAAATCCCTTTTTGATAGTTATTGAATAATGTTAGATTAGGTTGACCCTATGTTCTAATTGATATTTGCACACTATGGGTCTAGGTTGGCCTCGACCAACCTAGAATGGGACCTACCTTATTTTTATCAATTAATGTTACAAAGTTTAATTGGGTTGGCCCTATAGGATAATTTTTAGGAAAGGTTTAGGGTTAGATCTAGATATATATACACATCCATTTCCATCATTTATAATGAAGAGAAGAAGAAGAATATTATATTTCACATATGCATATCCACCATTTTATTTTAGAAGCATTGCTTAGGGTTTCAATAGTTTATTTAGAGATATGGATCTTGTCTTATGTAAAATAATTTTGGATACATAGAGAAGTTGTTTATCCTAGATCTGACTTATCCTTGATATCCTTACATATCACACCAACCTTTTGCAAAACACCTTGGCCAAGGGAAATATTGAGGCTTGATAGTTTTTTCTTCAAAGGTAAGTATTATTAACTTTGTTCCTCCTTTGTTAAAGTAGAAATATTATCATTTATATTTCATTCTCATGCATTAGGAACTCCTGTACATTAACTTGAGTATATATCTTCTATGCATATTTACTTTTTATTTTTATTACCCCCACTTTGTGCCACATGTTTTGGTGAACACTATATTATACTTTAATTTACTTTGCATCTACTTAGTGAATATGAAAACATAGGACCTAGCTAGGGTTATTGCATAGTTTTTCTTGACTAGAGGCTTTGGAACCCTCTATAGTGACGTAATTATGGTAAGACACCCCTTAATTAGGTATAGTAGATCCATTTGGTCATGACCCTAAATATATAATGTATCAATAAATGGAAGTATAAGTAGGATTTATCTTCTATGAGATAAGATTGTTTAATATGTCAAATGGATTTCTCTTTATATACACATATTGCCTCTATAGACTCAGAATTATAAAATATCACTACCAATAACACACATGAAATGTGAAATGGATTATGGTGTGTTGAATATGAAGTAGAAGGGGACAATAAGAATAATTACCCTAGGTGCAATTTTTGTTAATTTATTATGTCTTTTGATATTTTTCACAAAGGACATGAACTGTATAATTTTCCCGATTGTAACATTATGTAATGTATGTGAGGCCTCCACCCATAATACTAAATATTATAGGGTGATAGTAAAGATACATGAGGGGCAAGAAAGGAGAGAATGTCATACAATATCTTTTCCTTCCAACCAAAACTAAGGGAAATATGGTAGTTGATGATAAAAATAAAACTAACATAGTAAACACTTGCATACAACTGTCAGACCTATTCTAATTGGCAACCATTTGATTTATTGATAATATACTTTCATTAATTATTAACCTTGAAGGCACATATTTTGGTAAAGTGTCAACATTATATGTGTAGAAATAGCCACTTTTTATATTTTGAGTCCTAAACATTGAATATAGGAAACACATTTGTTGAATTGAAATAAAACACTTAAAAGAAATTAAATGATGGAAATTAAATGTTTGTACAAAAAAATATAGATTTTTTTTAAAGAATTGATTTGTTAATTTGTAATTAGAATATTTCCATACATAAACATAGATTTCTTGTATTAAAATTAAATTATGAATCCAATATATACACACCTTTAGAAATTGAATACAAATATAAATTATTCACACAACAAAAATAAAGACTAAACATTTTTGGATTTTCAACACAATTCCTTATGAGTGGGACCTCGTCAATTAGATTTGTGTTTGAAACCCATACCTAGTTGAAACTAATTTAATTAAACTCACTTCAATTTCATTAAATGATTTTTTAGCAATGAAAGGTATTTTTAGAGGTAGATTACAAAAAAATGTTACTTTAGAAATAAAATTCTATATTCCCCTTAGTTCATTTTCTCTATATTCTAACTAACTGTACTTTTCCACCCCCTCTTAAATATATAAGTCATGTTTTTTTTTTGAGTTCAACATATTCAAAAAAAAAAAAAAAAAGATCTAACCTAACCAACAAAGATAATAAAATGTAAATAAAATGATAAACAACATGTATATTCTAACTAGCTTTACTTTTCTACCCCTTCTTAAATATATAAGTCATAGTTGTTTTTGAGTTCAAAATATTTAAAAAAAAAAAAAAAAAAAAAAAATCTAAACTAACCAACAAAGATAATAAAAGGTAAATAAAATGAGAAACAACATGTACATTGTTACAACTATTCAAAAGGGATGATCCAAAAGAGAAAGAATATGTTTGATAGATTTAAAACCAAAATTTCATTTCCATATAATTTATGAATTATTTCATCCCTTAAAATTTGGTTTATATCCACTCAAACCTATTAACTAATTATGACAGTTCCAAAAATTTACCTACAACCAATACTATGGGTAGCTACCCAATTTCTATGGGTGCATTGTGAAGGCTACAACTGATGCTACAAGTGATACTTAGTTTAGTTTGTCTCATCATAATATGTTACCTATTTATTCATAATTACCTTTAAGATCTACATGTTCTTGATTATTAATCATAAAAAAATTATGAAGATGATAAATAACACTATTTTATTCACAAATAAATAGTTGAAACACAAAATTTAATATATAAATAACATATTCATGGATTGTGTATAATGAAAAAAAGGAATTAAAGAGGAAAATTTGATGTATAAAATGTTGGATACATGAGATAAAAGATAAATTTTTGAAGAGGTCATGTTGGGTCAATTATTATACTCATCACACCCCCAAAATTAACTTGTTTCTAATCCTAGAGTAACTAAAACTAATCATATTGTTAGCACACATTTATATTAATTTAAAAGGCTCAAATAAGCCCTCTCATTAATTCTCATAAAACCCATGAGTCTTTTATGTTCTCTTCTATATCCTAATCTTAGTAGCCTCATTAAGTGTTCCTCTCCTATCCAATTAGGAATAGGGAACCAGAAGATGGGAGGATGAAAGGTTATGTCCAACCATTTAAGTTTTTATCCTAGATACATTAATTTACTTCATGACTTCTTGAAGGGTTACCCTAAAATTATATCTTGAAAAGGGTTCTTTAATTTTAATTTTGGGAGTGATCTCATTCCATCTTGAAATGCAAGAGTTAAAGGCTTCCTAACCAATTTGGCCCAAGAGTGATAAGTACTAATTTAAATCTTGTATATGTCCTCTATAAAAAAATTCATCCACATCTATATCTTTCATCAATGTCACCCAATCTTTTACTATCATAGAAGGTTTGGTGGATTCCCCTCTCATCATAAAATCCTTATAATTATATTTTGTCATTTATTCTCCCCCTTTTTCTCATTACAAAAATACAAATAAAAATACTTAAATAGTAAATCTCTGACATAAATTATGGGATTCCATTCAAGGTAAAATATAACAACATAGCTTTGTATGTAAAATTCACAAAGTTGATTTTGTACCTCATGAGATTTTCTCACATAACAATCAAATAAGGGGTGAGGGTCACATATTGTGGTAGGATGCCAATGTATATTTGTGTATATTTAAACTTAATCCATTGCTATTTAAGATAAAGTGCATATACTCTTATAGGTGGCCATCATTCCATCATTTGTATGATCATTTTTCTCATTTCTTTCAACCTTTTTTTAAACATTGTAATCTATTCATATTTGTTATACAATGTCTCATCTACCTATATTAGTCTTTGATTCATCACTTTTATTTATTCCCTCATTTTTTATACTAAATGTATCATAAACCTATATATCTTGAATCTTAGTATTTCTCTCCAAAAATAATTCTTCTTTACTAAATCCATCAATTTTGGTTGATATGGATACTCTAGATTCTATTGATTATATTGTTTGAATGCTTAATTTAGAAAATAATTTCTTAATCATAGATCCATAGGCTCTCATGATAATATAAATAATGGTTAAATCACATACTTTTGCACATGTATTAGTTATTATATCATTTTTATTATTTTATAAAGCTATTTTGCAACTGGTGATAAGGTTACCATAGGAATATCTACTACTAGAGGTGGTGTGACAATCTCATTAAATTCAATTACAATAGGTGCCTTCATGTGTATAGATTATTCTTCATCCACCCTTGTTAATTCAACCAACCCACCTTCTTTGTTTTCTAGTTCCTTGATTCTTGCCTTGAGATGCTCAATCTCTCTCCTTGCATCCAATAATTCATGATTTTCCCTTCTTTCTTCACTCAATTAATTAGGGGGTGGTAATGTGTCTCTAATTTTTTGTCTTCCCCAATGGTTTTTTATTATCCTATTTCATGTTATTCATATTTAGGCATATGACCCCGATGTTCAATTTTTCCAAAGGAATCCAACCCTAAACTAATTGAAGTGATTTTTTTCCTCTTCTTCACTACCAGAGGATTGAGTTTTTGTATCTTCAACTTATTCTAATTTTTATAATGACCCTCCAATATCAATGTGGATTATTATGGAGGTCATGGGAGTCTTTTCTCTAATATCCTACATCTGATCTATTAGGATCACCTTTTATGGATAGAGGATGGAGGGAGCTTCTATTTATTTATTGGTCTTGAGGATGAGGGCATATCATTTACCATTTTGGGGCAGTTGAATCTATCTTCTTCTATTAAGAATATGATGATGAAGGGGTAAGTATAAATTTTGTTGTCTCTGTATAATATATATTTCATTTGGAAAATTCTCCTATTATTATTCTGGTGATAACCTTCTCATAGTAGAAAATTCTTCCTGAAACACATTAGGCCTCTGATCACTTAAGACTTTTTGGAAAATGAATCAAATCAAGTAATGATGAGATAAATATTTGGGTCTCCCTTTATTCCATTATGATATAATATTTCTTAGTATGTTAAGTAAAAATTATGAATATTTACCAGCCTATTGTACCTTAAATTACTCAAAATCTTGAAATGGATAATGTAAAAGAAGGATAACTTACCTTCACATGTAAGCTAGTGAATGATGAAGGTGGAAAATTTAGTCCATAAAAAGGACATTGAAATCTAAGTTTTGAACAAGATAGAAAATATTTATTTCTCCCTTGTAGCACATAACACATATTTTTCCATTAGAGGGTTTTTATTCTATCCTACCATATTTCCCCCATAATTAGTAATCCAATTACCTCTAACAAAATTTCTTCAATGAGAGTGATGTGTATCCCTTTGATAGTAGTTGTGTCATTTGTAAGGGTTATCACAAATTATATTTCTACTTGTCCATTGAATCTTGGTAATTTTAAAAATAACCGAGCCACCCTATATTTTAAAATATGGTTAGTGTCTTAGGTTTCCTCATCAATGTTTTATGATATGAAAACTATCTCCTTACCACATCACCACCCATTTATGTTTCCCTCCACCTATAACCTATAATGACTTTGTAGGATACTTTAGGTTGAAAGACTAGGAAAATTTGACATGTTAATTATATATTATAAGAGGTTGGTAATCATTTAAAATTATGGCTATGCTTTGGCATGTTCTTTCCCAAACCTCATATTCCATGTCACATTCAATCAAGATTCCCTTGTGACATTAGGAAATATATTCCTCCACATAACCATCATATCACTAGTCCCAAAGTGAACTTAAATGATTAAATTTACATTATGGGGGTTGTCATAACATGAGTGGAATAGATATGGAAAAGGCATGATTGGACACTTGCCTAAAAAGGGAAGTGATGTCATTACAGGACATTTTTTTTACATGGGTTAGATTATAGATAAAATTTTAGTTGGTATCTTAGGGATTAAAACTACAAATAAATATGAAGGTGATGTATATAATATTACTAATAAACATGAGTACCTATAAAAACACAATATTTTTATCATTGCCATTAATTAGTTGTAACAACCAAAATTAGCCTTTTATAATCAAATCCTTGGAGGTATTGAGGTCTAAATAAGTGTCATAATCAATTAGATAAAAATGAAGGATGAGTTGATATCTAAAGGAGACATATCAAAATCATTTCTAGTTTGATGTCTTTGAGGATGGTGATTTTAGTGACAAAACTAGAATAATAAATTCTAGTTGTGTGATAATTAACCGATTTGATAGCCTTGGGGAGGGCTACACATCCACCTACATAGAGTATCCATGAAATTTACATTATAACAATAGTGGTAAAGACTATTTCTTTTTTTATAAAATGGTTGCTGGAGGAACAACTCTCTATGTCTGAGAATGATGGAACTTAGTACTTGGCATTTGTAGGAAGATAATTAAAAACTTCTAAAAGTTTGAAGTGAGTAAAGTGAATTCCTTGATCTACATTAATGAATCCTATTGGGTAATCTCAAAGGATGATGGGATATATAGTTAGATAGTTTTTAAAATGGAAAAAACCTTAGGGATCTTAGGTGACTATAGAAACTTGCAAGAAGATTTTTGAGCACTTAAAACAACCAAGATGAAACTATACATCACCTATAGCAATTGTGATAGAGATATACATCACCTATAGCAAATTTTTATTCAAATATACATTAAATTTATAATATTTAATAAAAACATATACCATTTTTATAAATTGTGATTCAATTGTACATTACCTTTAGCAAATACATATTACTTGTAGCATGTATAGACAACTTGTATGAAAGCTAGAGATAACTATGAGTGATCAGTGAAGTAACAAAAAATTATTTATTATTATTTTTTAAACTCTTGAGTTGATATAAAGTTAGTTTTACATTGAAACCCTTTTTTTAACTTTTTGAATTTTTCTCATGAGTGGTTAGTAAGATAATTTTCCACTCAGACCCATTTTATTCAGTTTTAGTTATCTAACAAGCTAGTTTTATGACCAAAACTACTATATGTTTTATTCATAGATTATCCTAGAGAGGTTGGGTTGAAATTATTAGTCCGTACTTTAGAAATATCTTTCAATGAGTCTAAAGTTGAGCCATAGTGCTCATCTAATATTTGAGAGAACGCCTCATCCATTCGACGTGTTTCTTCCTTGATGATTTTTTGAAGGAATAAATCCTTTAAAATTGGTTTCTTATCAAGCTTGAGGTACTAAAACCTAACCATTAGAGATAATTTGATTGGATCGATGGTAAAAAACTTTATTTCTCCATTATCAAACATTTTTCTATCTCATATGGACCAAGCCATCACATCTAGAGTTCTCTTATGATTTTTTTATTTTGAGTCATAAAATAAGTCCTAATCACCAATATGAAACTTATATGTTTTGATAAACCTATCTTTCCACTTGATCCATTATTTTTGAATTATCTTGATATGATTTAAATATTATATTCATATCTCACATGGGGAGTTAAGCTACATGATCATCTCTTTTTATGATTCAAATACATTCATACCAAGTCTAAAGTAGCCCTAATTTTTTTGAGTAAAAACTTAATAAGGAGAATAATCTTCTTACCATAGACTAGCTTATAAGGTGTGAATCATATGGTGGTATTCCATGTGGTCCTTTAGGCACATACAGATTCTAAAAGGCATTCTTCCAAATCATAGTGTTACATAGTTATTATTTTGGTAATAATGTTTTTCCATCTCTCTATTTGTGAATTCCACTTTTCCATTGGATTGTGGGTGATATATAATGGATTTATTATGTAATGCCTCATATTATCATACAAGAGTTATAATCAAATCAAACATGAGCTATGGTCTCTAATCCAAGACAATTTCCCTTAGAATACATATCATGTGAAGATTTATTCATAAAGGAATTATATTGAACATGTGTTAGAGTTCTTACTTATACCCATTTGGGAGAGACAATTAGTTCAAACCAATATAGACTCCTTATCATATGAAGGTGGATTTATGGGTCTAACAAACTCAATTCCCCATTTTTTAAAATTATCCAATACTAAGTGTGTTTGGAGAGGCATCTCATCATAATGTGTGGGTTTCCCCATATGCCGACATTTTTCACATTAGTGGGTAAAAAAATATATCTCATTTTATGGCGGGCCAATATTATCATGTGGTGAGAATATTATATGATATATTCTTTGCTGAAAAATATCCCCAACAAGATTCATCATGACATGTCTGAAGGATATCAAATACTTCATCATCTCATACACATCTATGCATAATTAAGTCATGCCTAATATAAAAGATATATCTAAAGATCCATGAATATGGGAGACTTTTCTCTATCAAATTGCATCTTTGATTTGGTGAAATTTTTTAATTAATTTGACCTACAACCAAATAGTTATAAATATATAAAAACAAAGGATTTTTAATCAATAAAACAAAGATAATTTCATCTAGAAAAGAGTCATCTACTAATGGGATATTTTTATTAGATGTTAATCTTAATATAATATTTAGCTACATTATTTTTGTTAGGCCTGTCTATGATAGTAATATCAAATTCATGTACTAATAATAACAATCTAATTTTCATACTAATTATAGTTGGTTTGTTCATTAAGTATTTTATTTCACAATGTTCCATGTGAAAAAAATATTATAATCAATAATATAATCTCAGATTTGTTTTATAAAATATACTACCGAAATAAATTATTTTTTAGTGACTATGTAGTTGTGTCTTGTGCTAAAAATATTTTTTATAATAGGGTGAATGACATAGTTTAATGATCCATCTTTATATCTAATAATATCCCTAAGCACTATGTTGGAGGCATTAATATGAATATAAAAAGGTATTTTCTAATCTATACATCACAACACTGGTGTTGTCACTAGTATATCTTTAAGATTTTGGATGATTCTTTTCATGCATTAGTCCATAAAAATTTGACATATTTAGCCAATAGAATAAATAAAATTATTACTATGTTAATAAAAAATTAATGAATCTTTGATAATATCTTACATTTACTAATAAGCTTCTAACAACTCTTTATTTATGTGGTATATGTAGGTTATTTATTACATATACTTTAGCAAGATTGATTATATCCCTATAGATGAGATATGGTATCCTAATACAATATCCTTCATCAAGAGCATTTAACATTTCTCATGGCTTAATGAAAAATTATTATCTTGAAAATGTTGAAGGATATTATCTAGGTTATTGAGTGATTCATCATAGGAATTCCCATAGATTGTGAAGTCGTCAATATATATTCCCACATAGTCATGCAATAGATTAATAAATTTGCTCAATATATCCCTTTGGAAGGTGGTAAAAAAATTGAATAATGAAAATGAGGTGACTAAATATGCATAAGTGGCCAAATGACATGTAAAACTAATTTTTTATTTATCCTCAAGTGAAATTATATTATAGTTATATCCATTGAAACCATATAAGAAAGAGAAATACCCTTCTTTGTAATTTTGTCAAGAACTTAGTCAATGAATGATAAGGGGAAGTGATCTTTCCTTGTCACAATGTTAAGATTTTTATAATCCATACAAATAAACCATTTACCATTAGTTTTTAGTATAATAAAAATGGGAGATACCCACTGGTTCTCTAAGATGGGATAGATAAACCCCACAGCTAAGAGTTTTTAGAGTTATGTTTTGATAATTTCTCAAACAAGTGAGTTCATACGTCTTTGTGTTTGGTGGATGGGATTATATTATTTTTTAAAATATATATGATGGGTTTGAATATGTGGGTATCCCTCTCGTATCATGTTAATCCCATGCAATGATAGTTTTTTGTTTTTGTAGAATGGTAATTAACTAGGCTTCTTGGTGTGGATTAAGTTATTTGTTGATGTTAATAGGATGCCCTATAGTATGTTTACCTATTTGGATAATGATGTCACAAACTCAATATATCCTAGTAACATGCCAAGATATAAATGGTGTGGTAAGAATTGATGGAAAGTTATAATATATCCCTTCATGTCCAAAGATTATTCTATTGGAAAGGCTTTATGAAGAGGAAATTCTGTACATTATTAAATATATATATATATATATATATATATATATATATATATATATATATATATATATATATATATATATATATATATATATATATATATATATATATATATATATATATATATATATATAGTTCAACTTGATAAGTAGTTTGAATGATGTGTTAAATTACTTAGTCTTATTTTTTATCTTGAAAATATGGGCTTTATATAATAACAAAAAAGGTTTGGATGGGAGTTTCATCAAAATTCTAATCTTCCAACCAAGGGGTTTGTTATATTTTTAATGTAGTCTATGACAGTGGATACAAGACCAAAATTTTGGTGTTTCCATTTGAAATCAACATATTCTTTGATCTAAATTCAATGCATGTATCTGTTTTAGCTAGCCAAGGTATTCCTAAAATGCAAGGGTATCATCCTAAGTTATCATTTGGATATAGTATCATAAAGTATGTTGGGTACTCCCATGATTCCATGATGATGATAATGACCTCAATGTCTTCTTCAGGTTTAATAGTTGATATTTTTTCCATTTGTAGAATAGTAAGAGTTACATAAAGACTTATGGATCTAATTTTTATTATGGTTTCATTATTCATCACATTAATGGTTTCCCATAAATATTTTAAATTATTTTGGATAAGGGTGATAATAATATAGACATTGACAATAGGGTTTCCTAGGTCAGCATATTTAGGTGGGAAAACATTTCCCAACATGATATCTATAAGTTGTCTAAATACTTGGATAGTCTTGGTATCTTTCTACTTCTAACTATTTATTTTGAGGTATAAGCATAGAATTGCCTTGGTGTATATGGAGACATACTTGATTAATTGGAATAATGGGATTTTGATATAGACATTTTTGACTTCTCTTACAAAATCAAACTCAACTTTTGACCACTCTATGTGGATATTTATCCTTTGTGGAAAAGGAAGAGTGGCAACCACTCCTTGACTTAAGGTTGTTATTGAATTAGGGGTATGAGTTTTATATGGTGGTTATGGATTAGTTATTTTATTATGGACCTCTTTATGAGGTTTCTTTATTCTTATAGTGGTAGGGTTTGGGAGAATTTTTCCCGAGCAAATTTTTACATTATCTACTTCCACCGATAAGTTAGATATGACACCCTTTTAGTATTATATGTCATTGAACCAAATTATTTTTTGGTTTGTGTAGAATTTTTACTAATAACTAAGGTTTAAAAAGAGTTGATTGATTTTGGTTTTTAGGCATTAAATTAGTTTTTTTTTGTGAAAACTATCTTAGGGGTTAGAACATGTATGGTTTCTTTTCCATGGTTGTTTTCATTGATTATAAGGAGAGTACCATTGTTGATTCTAATTTTGAGGCTAACATGGTTGGTTTTGATACTAATAAAAACTAATCTATGGTTTATAGTTTTGTTTTAATTAATTTTTCCTTTAGAACTAATTCCAACTAGTCTGGGGTTGAAGGTTTTGATGTGACCAACTTTGGTTTTTAGGTTGCTACCTATTAGTATGGGGCTGAATGTTTTATTTTGATCAATTGTGTTTTTGTTTTGGTGTTGTATTTGAGGTGTTTGATCCATTCCAATTAGGAGTTAATATTTGAGAGTTAAAAATTACATAATTTAACGGCATACCTAGATTTTTTGGTCTTTATGACCATGTTTTCCATTGGGACACATAAAAAAAAATGATCTCCTTCTCTAATTTTGTGAAATTTTTTTACTTCAGGATCCTCTTCTATTATTCTTTCCACTTTCACACAAGTAATATGGAATTTATAGTTTTTTTTATTGCTATGGTAGTCTAGACAATATACAATCAAAGTATTTTATGCTTCTTCTTAATTTATTTGTCTATGTAGTGTGTCTAATTATATAGACAAGTAATTAATCATGTCTTATTTCATGTCCTAAAAAAAATTACCTCTTCCAACCATAAAATTCAGTTGGTGTATTTGAAATATATTGATAATAATGTTTTTTTTAAAAGATATTTTTCATCGTAAACCTTGAATAATTTCTCCATAAGATAGTAATATATTTGAATGATAGTTTTGATGTCTCTACTACTCATAAGATCCAGTGATTATAGACATTATTCATTGATTCTCTTAAAAAATATTAATTTTATGGATTCTAGGTATATCATATTTTGTTTATACTTTTTCAAACTAAACACAAATCTCTTCATATAGTCCTCCAATGACTCTTCATATTTTTGTGCCATTCAAAATATGTCATCTCTCTTGAAATCTATTCTTTTAAAGTAAACCTAATACTTAGAGATATATTTCTCCTTCATATCCTTAAAATTGGATATTTAATCTTTCCCAACCCCATGAACTACTAAAGGGATACATCCTTTAGAGTACCTAAGAATAACTTCATATTTTTCGCATCTTGATTATAGTCATAACTATGACACACGACATCAAACTCAAAAAGGAATGTTTCAGTATCCTCACTTATCATCCCCCTAAATTAGGTAGAGCATAGGGGGAATTTTTTTCATAGGTAAAATTATGGCTTCATTGATGAAATTTTATCCTTGGAGGACACCCATGATTCTTTGGACTACTTATAGAGTATAAATTTTTATAACCCACTCTTCAGATTCCTTATCAATAATTTTGGCCAAAAGTGAGTAATGAATGGTGAATTTATGATTTTTGAAATGAAAGTAAAATATTATGGATAGGGGTGATGGAATATATTCTCTTACCTATTATTTTATAAAATCTATAATATATCATCTTGTTTAGTGGGTTTAGTTGGTTTAGCAAGTACTACAATTCTAAAATCCCTTTTTGGATCTTGGAGGGATTTAAATTTTCTTTAGGAGAGAAGTTTAAGTGAGGGTGGAGAGAGCTAAAAACTATATTCATGAGTAAAATTTGGCTAGATAGACACTATTTGTAATAGTTTGAAGGTATCCTTATCAGTAGTATGAGGATATTCATGTTAATTTTTATTAGATTGGTTTATAAATTTAGCCACTAGCTCCTCAATTATTGTCTCTTCTGATGAAAAATTTGGTGACTAAAATGATGTGGCTATAGGAGTTCTTTCATAAATTATATTTTTTACATGTGGTTTTTTTATAACAAAGTTCAACTATCTAGGAAAGGATATACCTAATTGTTCTCTCTCGCTACATAAAATCAACCAATCTCTTTTTACAAAATTTTTGCTATCTAACACATGGTTAGTTTGAAATGGAAATATTTTTTTTCCTATTTTTAATTAATGTAATTTGTATAAATTTTAATTTTAACTAGAAATAATTAAATTTTAATATTTGAAAGTAGGAAATTTTAATCTATAAAGTGTTAAGTTATAATCTACAAAAGCAAAAAATCTTAATCTAGAAAGCATGAAATTTTGATCTATGAAAGTAGGAAATCTTAATCCAACCTTATAAGATCCTAATGCTTGACACATTTTTCCATAAATGTCACCAAAATTATGATAAAAGTCAAACCATGAATTAAACCAAAGCATAAAGTGCTCACATTCAACCCAACAAACTTGTTCCTAGGGGAAGATGTTTAATTCATTGATAATGCCACATTCATTAATTGGCAACCCAGAGACATGTATTTTGACAAGGTATTAATGTTATATGTGCAACAGTAGTCAATTTTGAGATTTTTTGTCCTAAATGTTGAATATAAGATACACATTTCATGAATTGAAATAACACACTTACAAGAAAAGTAAATGCTTGCAAAAAATACATTGTAAAACTAGAAATTAATGTAATTGATTTGTTAAATTATATTTGAAGCTTCTCATACATAAACAAAGATTATTTATACTAAAATTAACTTATGAAATCAATATATACACACATGTATAAATTGAATAAAATAAATAAATGCTTCACATAATGGAAATAAATACTACTTAACAAGTCATGATTTTTACCATGCCTCCTTGCAATTGGACTCTCTTTGGTTGATTTGAATTCCAATCCCTTCCTTGGTTGCAACTAATTTAATTAAAAGAACATAGATCACATTGAATACTTTTATAGTAATCAAATTCATCACTATAGGTAGATTATAGAAAATGTTACAACAAAAATCAAATTCTATATTTCTCTTACTTTTTATTCTCTAAATTCTAACTATTTACACTTTTATACCCCCCTCTGAACTAGAGAAGGCATGTTTTTATTTTGATTAAAAATATCATAAACTAAAATAGAATATATGAACTAAGAAACAAATTTAACATAAGGTAAAAAATAATGAGAAACAACATGTATGTTTTTCTAGTAGTTCAAAAGGGATAGTCCAACAGAGAAAGAATATGGTTTGATAGATCTAAAACCAACTTTTCCTTTCCATATAAACTAAGAACCATTTCATCCCTTAAACCATGGAGTATATCCACTAAAATATTCTAACTAACCTTTATAATTCCAAAAATTCACCTATAACTGAGGTTATGAGTGACTTTCCAACAACTATAGGAACATTGTGAAGGCTACAACAGATGCTAGGGGTGATATCTAGTTTAGTCTATCTAATTTATATGGGTGTTATGTTTCCTCATATTTATCATTAATATATACATATAATTGGTTATTAATCATAAAAAAAACAATGAAGATGAAAAATAACTCTATTTTATCCATTAAATAAAGATTTTAAAAATAAAAATATAATATACAAATAATATATTCATTAAATGATTCTAATTAGAAAAAATATTTAAAGAGGTTACTTTGATGTAAATAATGTTTGATACATGAGGTAAAAAATGAAGGATTTAAGGGATAAAATTGGGTCAAGTATCTTGGACTCATAAGTGGTTAGCACCCCTATTGTGGAAGAGTTGGTGGATGAGGTGGTAGATAGTTTCCACTATGCACCTGTTATAATTGTGGTTCACCAAAACATTATCAAAATATATCTTTAGGGTCCCTACCTACAAGTATCATATATATTAGCATAAAAATGAATATTTACCTATATATATTCCAAGATAACACAAAAATATAAGTAAAAGAAAGGGACAAGAATGATCAACATTATATACGTGATGAGTAAATGGATGTCAAAGGAGAAGGATTAGAAAACATAAGGACTAAATGTGAATATTACAACAACCAATACTCAACCTCAAACTACACCAAATGAGAAGGTTCGGCCAGGATATGAACCCAAAATAGAAGAGAGGGTACATCTTGTAAGCCTTACACCACTTACCCTAATGAATTGTGCCAAAAATATATCTTTAAAGAAATAATGAAAATGATACAAAAAATGAAAAGGAAGCTCTAGTATGACTATGAACAAAGGCAAATAATATAAAAACACTCTAATAGAAGGTTCAACAAGAAGCTATGGAAATTGAACTATCTAATATCTTGGATATTTTTTACATAGAAGGAATGATATTTATGATTAAAATTTAGTTGATGCAACATCTTACAGTAAAATATAAAAATATTGTCTTGTGTCTCATAAGAGAATGAGAGGTAAGAATTATACAAAACATATGTTATGATCAAGAGATACTCATTAATGGGATAATATATGGATGGTCAATGTGTGATATCCTAATTGACACATGCACTAAGTTTAACATTCATATGTAAGAAGTATGGTGTAATATGGGAATCTATACATTAAGGACTTTAACTTGTGTTTTATTTATGGCCAAAAGGACACATGCACAAACTTTATGAATATTTAAAAATGTTTGTGTTAATGTCATGGGTGTGAATTTTCATCAAAATTTTGAATTTATCAACTTGGTTAAATCCTACAATTACCCAACATTACTCAAAAGGCCATGGTGTTATGCCAATATTGTTGATATGTGATTCAATAAGTTCCATATGAGCTTTAATAACAAGGGACAATGCATACTCATTTCCCTTGATAACACCCACATATGTTTAAATTGTAGACTTGGATAAATAAATTAATCACATCTAAATATTACTACACATGGAGTTGAATATTTGGATGTAGAGAGTGAGGGAATTTTTTAATAGGAAAATGTAAATTCTATTTTAGATACTACAAGTGTCATTTGAGACTGATGAGTACAAGAGTCTTATGAAGTGACTGGGTGTTACTGTTGATCTATAAATTCAAAATTTAGATAAATGAGGTCAAAATCATGTATAATGGGTTGTAAATGCAAATTTTGATTAGTTAAAAACCTCAAGTTTTGGATTCCTTACACGACACAAAAAATAAAAAGAGTATTTTATCTTAGAGAAGGTAGGTTTATTATTTTACCACACTATGAAGGATCATGTAACACAAACAATTTTGTTGATAACCTCAAGCTATATGGTCTAAAATAAATGTAATGTATGAGGACCTTATTTTACATCCTAAAGATCACAACTATTCATTGGTGGGAAATTAATCATCCCAATATCCTAACTTGGGTTGAGGTAAAAGAAGTTATTTTCACCTAGTTTGAGCACAAAATGAAGAGTGGTCTACGTAGTTATATAGAAAACTTAGATCTAAGGGACCATTTACATGGATGTGAGGAGGTATGGACAAGTATTCATCACCTCCTAGTCAAATTTTGGGTTCATGCATTATATGGGATATTGAATATTTTAGCCTATAAGTTGTACATGATTAGTCAAATGTGAAGGGATACTAAAAATTAGGAAATAATGAAATTTGATTTCACACATACATTTTAATTTTCATCATCCAAAATAGAGATTTTAAAGTCATTACAGTGAATGTGTCACATGATTATAGAAGATGATGACATAATGGAAGAGCGCATAAAAAATAATCACAATGATAAGGAACTCATATTTCCAAATATGTTTGAGGAATGCATAATGAACAATGATTATAGTGAGGAAAATGAAGAAGTATTGTTTAATCAAAACTAGTGATACAAGTTTGGCAAATATAATGTGGTATGTAAGGTGGATGAAATGCCACTTTAAGATGGTGCAGACCATTTAAATGATAAAATTTATTATGGGGAGAAAAATGTGGTGGATACTCAAGGATCTAAGAATAAACACTAATGTGAGTCACACAAGGCTATAAAAACTAACATCATTTTATAGGAGGAACCTAAGATCACTATTGTTGGTGATTATTGGTTTGGTGAAGAGTTATCTCACATCATCAAAATTATACATGAATATCAAGACATTTTCCCATGTAACTACAAATAAATGAAAGTTATATACCCCACTTTAGGGAAGATGAAGATTAATCTTGTGGATTTTGCTATACCAATAAAGAAGTGACCATAAAAGATGAACCCAAACATGTGCATGGAAGTGAAAGAAAAAATATTTAATGATTTGGTTATTGGAGTCATTTATCTAGTTGAAGAGTCTGAATAGGTGAGTCCTATGGTCATCAGTATAAAAAGGGTGGGTACATTTCGATATGCATTAATTTTTGGATCCTTAAAAAATGATGTTTTAATAGCATATTTCCCACTCCATTCACTGAGGAAATGTTAGAAGGGGTGGTGAGTTACAAGATATATACCTTTACTGATGGCTTCTCTAGGTTACACCAAACCTAAATTGAAGAGGAAGACAAGCTAAATACAACATTCACAACTAAATTAGGCTCATTTATCTATAATTCCATCCCATTTTTTTCTAAAATTCTATGTATTTATAAGCATTTATTCTAATGAGTAGTAGAGACATCACAACTCTCATTTTAATATATTACTCTCTTATGTATAAATTATTCAAGGTTTATGATAAAAAATACCCCAACAAAAAAATGTTATCATCATTATCTTCCAAATACACCAACTAACTCTTATGGTTAGAAACGAGAATTTTTTGGTAGGACATGAAACAAGACATTATTAACCATTTGGCTACATAACTGGACACACTACATGCATAGATAACAAGAAGAATCATAAAATTATTTGATTTTATATTGTTTAGACTACCATAGAAATAAAACAACCTATAAATTCCATGTTACTTGTGTAAAATTGGAAAGTATAATAGAAGAATATCCAAAAGTAAAGTAATTTCACACAATTAGAGGATAAGGAGATCAAATTTTTTATGTATCCCAATGGAAACCATGGTCATAAAAAATAGTTAACAAGCTATTTATTGGAGTCATTTATCTAGTTAAAGAGTCTGAATAGATGAGTCCCATGGTCATCAG
The DNA here is from genome assembly GCA_037957365.1 of Torreya grandis. Taxonomy (NCBI): domain Eukaryota; kingdom Viridiplantae; phylum Streptophyta; class Pinopsida; order Cupressales; family Taxaceae; genus Torreya; species Torreya grandis. The sequence goes on along the minus strand of JARHVA010006443.1, from coordinate 852,734 downwards.
TATAAAAAGGGTGGGTGTATTCAAATATGCATTAATTTTTGGATCCTTAAATCATTGTGTGTTACTAGCATATTTCTCATTCCATTCACCGAGGAAATTTTATAAGGGGTGACTAGTTGAAAAATATATAACTTCATTGATGGGTTCTCTAGGTTCCACCAAACCCAAATTAAGGAGGAGGATAATCAAAAGATGACATTCACAACTAAATGGGGCTCATTTATCTATAATTCCATGCCTTTTTTGAGAAATAATGCAACCATCATGTTATCACAAATAATTAGGGTGTATTTCAAGGAATTTAATCTTGGATTCCCATAGGAATATATTGGTGATTGGATATTTTATAGATGGGTCAAGGATCACCATACCAATTTGTTCTTGATGTTTAAGAGCTGAAAGTAGTTATGTATTTCATTGAATTTGAATAAGTATATATTTTTGACATAATTTGTGACTTTTTTTGGCCATATCATATGAAAAGAGTGCATGCTTGTCAATTCATCCAATAATTTTGTTAATTTTAAATTATAAGCATCAAACACATAATGGGAATATTTATTGGTCACATAAGTTATTGTTAAAAGTGTGTCTGGAACCATGCAAGGATTGTTATGTCATTGGAATAGGTATTGTGTAAATAAGGGCCATTTTTATGGGCTGATAAATAGTAAGATGAATTTGAAACTCTCAAGGATAAGCTTATGAGTTCAACAATATTATAGTTTATAGACAAGAACACCTCACTCCCTGTCCATGTTGACACATTAGGAATAACTATTGGCACCATTTTGGAATAATTGGGGGATGATAAAATTGATCATCCTATGTAATTATCTAGTCAAAATATCACTCTAGTTAAGAAAATATACATAAAATCGAAGTGAAAAGTGCTTCTAATAATATATGTGCTTTACAAGTTACACCACTACCTTCTAGCTTTGTAGACCATTTGTATTCTTCATAGATCATGAAGTGCTCAAATATCTTGTAAAAAAGACAATATTACAAGCAATAATTTTTTGATGAATCATTTTTTTTATTAATTCTAATTATTAATATTTTTTAAAGTTATCAAATAAAATTGGCTCGAAACATATATCCCAAATTACCATGGGAGAATATGCATAGAACATAGAGGATGGAATGAAAAAATTCCCATTATACAAGATGCATCATGTTCTTGAGGACCTCACTGAGATTGTCGCATTCCTCACTTTTAACATTTCTCCAAGTGATTGAAAATCAAAGAACAAGAAACAAGTGGTGGTCCATGTGACGCCTTACTAATTGATTGGTGGAAAACTTTGTAAAGTGGGATGGGCGAGGTTTTATGTTGTTGTGATCTTGAGAATGAACATGATAAGGAATTATATGAGGGGAATTAAAGATTTGTATGTGATCATTATTATAGTGATTCAACCATAATAAATATCTATTTTTATAACCTATGGTGTTTAACATGTTTTAAGGATGCAATGCTCTATGCAAAAAAATGTGATGGTTGTCAACAAGTTGTAAGCCCTATTGCCATGATGAGATGTAGATGATTCTAATTACTAGTCATAATCTATATTATAAGTGGATAATTGATATTTTATGACCCATATCTCTAGATACACCTAGAATTAATGTGCATTATATTATCACCGCAATAGACTACCTAACCAAATGGGAGAAAAATGTGTCAGCCAAAAATTATACTGCAACAATAACATCATGTTTACTTTGGGATAATATTATTAGATTTTATGGTGTCCATTGATTTTAAAAATTTATTAGGGTAAAAATTTATTGAATTAAAAAGTGTACATTTTATTGATCAAGTTCATGATTGTGTACCATAAGAATACGCCTTACCATCCCTAAGAGAATAGTATTGTTGAAGTGTTCAACAAGATCCTTGGTAAAAAACTAATGAATATTTATAATGTGGATAAAAATTACTAGGATGAGTAAGTTTATATATTATTATTGGAATATCTTACCACTTATAAGCACCTAAAAAATCTACACCTTTCTAGATACTATTTTACATAAAAGTAATTTTACATATCAAATGTTTGGTACCCTTTCTCCATATTGCATGCATTGGTCAACTAGATGAAAATGAGTCTTTATACATGAACCTTGAAAGATTATTAAGCTTTAATAAATTCAAAATATATCAAGGTAGATTCAAGGATTAGAGAAGGCTAGATAAAATATCTAACATGAAAAGAACATTAAAGGTAAAATCATTCACTATGGTGCATATTTCTGATATATGATTCTAAACATGCAAAGAATATAGGAAAGATATAAATTCATTAAATGGGACATTATATGATTCATGATATTTTTTAAATAGGTGCATGTAATTTGGGAACATTAATTGGTAAAATTCTCCAATTTTAATGGAAATAGGCTTAAGATTTATAAAATGTAAATTATAACTGAGTCACTTAAAAATAAGGCATATGTCATAATATCTTAATTATTTTTTTCTAGGACTACTTTTTACTTTATTCAAATAAGCACCCGATTTTTTTCTTGTGCCATTAGAGTAGAAATAAATAGGATAGCCTTGTAAGGATAGTCACATGATTTGAGTGATTTACATTGAGATCCCTATGCCAGATATCTAAGTGACTCTAGGATATTTTTATTGCATCATCTTGACTATAAAAATTGTACCATTTAAATTTATCTTTTAGAGTTGTATGTTGAGGTTTTCTATACTCTATATAGTTTTTTTATGTGTAATTCTCATGTGTGCAAGTAACATTTAGTCCCACAATAATTCTTTTATATATTGATGAAACCATAATATGTCTCATTATATCAGTAAATAATAGCATTCTATCTTTCATAAATCATGTTTTAAAGTCGACTTAGATGTAGTTTTAAGAACTTTTTCTTATTTATAATGAAATATGTGATACATATATAATATATTCATTAAGAGTTAATGTAAACTACATTTTTTCTCTTTTATAACAAGTTCTTGGGGAATTAATTTCAAATGTTGTATATGCAGGCTGAAATGAGTCATTAGTGTAGATAACAAAGTTTGAGGTGCTAAAATATCAAATTATGAACAACCTTGAAGTAAATTTGGAGATCATCAATAGCTTTAGATATTTATATAAATCATTTCTATATTTACTCAATATCTCTTAGGGAATGTATACCAATGATGTAATATCATATAAGGCACTCAAACAACCTTGCATTAAAAAATATTATGTGTTTTTATGTTGGTTTGTTTATTATTTTGGCATATGAAGATACAAGACTAAAATGGATATATTGTGGTAAAAAGACAAAATGGTCATAAAAAAACATATTTAATCCTAATTATAATTATATATATGTGTTCCTCTTAGAAAATATACAAGTTCAAAAAAATTATCATCTTGATTTAAGTTTTTATGCAAAAGTTATTATTATTTGAAGTTGGGTTTGAAGATGCATAATCTAGCTCTAGACATGCACAATCTAGTTTTGAAGATGGAATCAACTCCAAAGATACCCAAAACTAATTTTGAGATATATAAGATGAAAATAATAATGAAATACTCTCTCTCTCTCTCTCTCTCTCTCTCTCTCTCTCTCTCTCTCTCTCTCTCTCTCTCTCTCTCTCTCTCTCTCTCTCTCTCTCTCTCTCTCTCTCTCTCTCTCTCTCTCTCTCTCTCTCTCTCTCTCTCTCTATGTCTATGTGTGTGTGTGTGTGTGTGTGTGTTATAAATAAAAACTTTCAAAAATAGATATCAGTAGAAATCGGCTCCAAAAATCAGTATGTTCAAGAACATGAAAGCAAAGAGATAAAGAGATGATTGCTACCTATTTTTAAAAAGTATTTATATGAAATCTATTTATAGTATTTATAGAGATAGGTATTTCTAAAGGAAGTAATATAATTATAGTGTTTTAAATACTATAGTTATCTCAAATATCAATTTGTTGGAGGAAATCAAATTGTTAAACATTATGATTAATTCTCTCTAAAATAAAATTAGAACTTGGTAAGAAAACAAATCACCAAGATTATCTCCAATAAACTAGAAGATGGTGGATTTGTGAATCTAGCATTTTACAAAATTTTATCCTTGAATTATGGGGATTATTTTTATTCTCAAAATAATGTATTAACTAATTTTTTTTATTGTTATCGTAGAATGAGAATCAGTTTCAAAATTGATTTATTAGGTTTTTATCCTAGAATAAGAATTAATTTTAAACTGGTTTGTTAGGTTGTTAAGATTAGGAAATTTAATTTTAAAATTAATTTTTTAAGTTTTTATTTTTAAACAAGAAGTTGTAAAGAAATTTCATTATAAATACAACCTTCTTGTTCATAGTTGGCAATAAAAAATAATTGTAAAGTTAGAAGAAAGATTGAATAAAGTATATGAGCATTTCTAAATTTTCGTATTGTTTATATTTTTTATAAAGGGAGAGTAAGTTTTCACTCAACCTAAGGAAAAAGGTTAGCTTGTAATTATTTTTTTAATATTAAGTTTATCTATGTTTTGTTTTCATTTCTGAATATATATATATATATAATCAATTAACTTGAAAATTAATTGTATCCATAGACCAACCGTTGTTTATTTTATTTATATACAATATGTGTTTCAATCAAAGTAGTTTTAATTATGCAATTGTGTTTAATTTTTATACAAGTGTGGTTAATTTTTACAATTGTGTTTACTTACCTATAAGTGTGTTTAATTATATAATTTTAATTCATGTAAGATTATTGTTAAGAAAAAAACTATTACCTGCTTGTATTTTGTGTCATATTGCATATATATTTTGGACAAAAACCTTGGTTTGATATGACATTTAATGAATTTAGTTGATTAAATGAATATGATTGACAAAACTCATCATTTTTTGGCACTATTTTTGGGGATCATTGGTGTTATTATTTACTAATATTCCTAGTAAAGTTTCCAAAAGGTTGTAGTCCCTTTCTTAAAAAAATACATAAGTTATTTGGAGTGAGAATAGAGGGCCTTTGGAAGTTAAAGTAAGAGAAACATGATAGGAACTCTAACAATAAACATCAATTTTCCTTTATAAAAATATTTAGTAAATAATTTTTTTAGGATTCCTCCTCCTCCTCTTCCTATTTCTATTTTGTAGTAAAATCTCTAGTTAACTTTACAATAGAATTTCCATTATTCATAGTTTGAACTTAGTGAAATGTGATACATATTATTATATATAATAGTTATTCTACTAGATTCTTAAAGAAGACTTACAAAACAAAACTAACTATGTGTAAAAGAAGTAATGGCTGAAATTTTTTAGGGAGATCCAACTATGAATATTAATGCAGGATGGAAAAAATAATAATATTTAATATATATATATATATATATATATATATATATATATATATATATATATATATATATATATATATATATATATATATATATATATATAGGAGAATATATCACTCAAATCTATGATATAAAATCCACTAAAAGAAAAAATGATTCTTGTAATATAAATAGAAGAAGGAATAGAAAATATATCTATTATTTCTACCCAAACAATAGAGTAATACATAGAAAGGATTATCAACATGCATGACATGCATGATGTTAATTGTGGGATAAAATATGAAGACAAAATCATCACACCTATGTCTATAATTGTTTATAACATTCAACTTAAAACAGCTATTTATGAACATGTTGATGAAGGTGGACTGGTAGCAATTGTTTCTCTATCTATTGATTAAAAAAGGAACATTATTAGTCTTTAAAATGTTGAATTTGATAGTTCACATTTTGTTGTGATGATTCAATCTACAATAGTTGATATTGTTTTGTCAGCATCTAAGCAAGAGAGTATAATTGAAAAAAATTTAAAAGGAGAAATAATTCAATAACAAATAATAGAATTTTTTTGACTAAATTTTATTTTAGAGATGTTGACTATGAATGTGAGGTTTATTTTACAAACAAGGTTAACATACAAAAATAATCAATGAATGTAAATGGAAGCATTGAAGATTTATTTATAGTTTAAATAGAACCATGGCCAACAAATCAATAAATTATAGGTTTGTCCATTTGTTTTTCATATAAATATAAATATAATTTCTATAATTATGCATTACATACCTAGAAAAACATACTTTCACCATCCCAATATTTTAAAAAATTATTTCTAATATCCCCTCATTAAATTGCTACAATACTAAGCCCATACATAGTATCGTCCACCCCAATATTACCATTATGTTGGCTATGTGAACCTCAAAAATAAACAATTCAAACCTTCTCCCGTAACATTTATTAGTTAGTGTTCTTTATAAACATAAATCTAGTAAAACACTAGCTTAATTAGTGTATAATAATTAAATGATAATTTTCCCACCTGTTAATTCAACCATTATCAAGGATTGTAATAGGGTCATACATGAAATCATTGATAATAATAGAATCCATTTTAGGTATTTCCTAAAAACACAATAAATATTTCATTAGTTATAAATAAACTAATCCTTGGGCCATATCTATTTATAAGAAATGATGTTTCATTGTTTCTCAATTTTTATTTTTATGAATGCTTGAATCAGGGTAAGTGCACGAAGTTGGGGGACAAAAAGTGGCATACCCATGGACATGATTTTCATAAAATTTCAGAAATTTTAACTTTTGTAGATAATTTGATATATCTACACTCAAAATTTAAATATGGTGTAAGAACATAAAATGTATCATTTCGAGTCTAGTTTCCAAAACACTATTTTTTTTTTTAAAAATGGTTAAGTACAACTAGGTCAAACATCTAAAATTTAAAGATGAACTCTTGTTTATTTAAAGAAAATAGAGTAGATAGATGGCCGTGTGGGGCACCTTTTTTTTAGTAGAGTTTAATATTATTTGAAACCCTTTGAAAAAAATTTAGATAATGTATTCTAGTTTGTGACCTATATTTTTTTATATTTTTTCAATGAATACCCTTTTTTATGAATTTTACAAGTAAATAGATTTGGAAAACTGACAAAAACATGGATAGTCATCTATGTGGCATGCCTAACTACCTCAAAAAAATGAAAATCAATTTTTTTTTTAAAAATGTGTGTAAAATTAGGCCTAGTTTGTGACCATGTAACTTTATTTTCACTTGGATCAATGAAAACCAAATTACATGAACATGTATAAGTAGGTATATTTGTGGCATAAAAAATGTATAGTTATAAATCAACATAGTTTCAAACCTTAAATTAGTCAAAATTTTATAAAAATCATATTTTTGGAAAGAGAAGAGCGTGCTCATCATGATGGTACTAATTTTTTAAATTATACCATGGAAAATCATAGTGTATTTGCAGATAAAATTTGAATTTTGTTGTTTTTTTATAAAAACTCTCAGACTTGGTTGTAGATTGACAGGGCCAAGCAATTCCCAATCCAAAAGAAATGGTTTTTGAATTCAAATTCAAATAGTGAAATCATGTTAATAACATGATCATGGTATTAATACGATTGTGATATTAACCACATTAGTAACATGATCACATTAGTTAATAATATGATCATGTTAATAGCATGATCATGTTATACATTCATAACACCCAAAAACACAAATCTAATACTTACGTCAAATTTTATATGACATGATGTGTTCTTGAGCTCCCTAATAGTGGTGTTATTTCATGTGATATGGTAAATTTTTTTAACCTTACATAGTGAATTAAGGTGTTATGGTATCACATTAGAATTCAAAAATGTTATAGGAATTATAATATGTTCACTTAAATACTTATAATTACTTAGTTTTAAGGTGTAGCTCATTTTCATTTTAAAATATAACTTATTTTATCATGAGACGTCATAAAATGCATTTTTTAAACCTATGGACAAAACTTAGCCTTTAGGGTCCCAATCTAGTTATGCATCTAAAGTAAATTGGGGTTATTTCAAGCCCCTTCAACCTAATTAAATGAATATAAAATTTGATTTAGGGGTTTATCAGCTCTAATTTCATTATCTTAGTTTAGGAAAAGAAACATCATGTATTTATATGTAAATTCTACATGTATATAAAGTGGTTTTGAGTGTAATAAACTTGAAGTCATCATATAATGAATGTAAATGTTGATTAGTTTAATTGTGGAGGTAATTAGGGTAAAAATAAGCCACATGAACATATTTTAAATTGTACATTCAATGTGATTTGGATTGAAATAAACCCTAATGTCATGTCATATATAATTAACCAAAGAGTTGATTCATTTAATCAAGGAGGCATTTGATTCCAATTTGAACACCTTCAAGAGCAAGATATGATTTGGGGAAAAATTAAAATTTTTATTCTATCATGAACTGATCCAATTAGTTAATTTGTGTAATTAGGGGCATGATTTAGGAAAAATTGATCCCTTAAGCAAAATGTATGCTTTAATCAATTGTATAACATATATGCAACATGTATGGCTTAATTGATCCTACGTTTATCATAAATGAAAACATGAATGTAATTGTCATAAATAGGTGAAAAAGTACCTCAAATGTTCTTCAATTACCTAAGTTATTGGACCCTATATTAGATATATTAAACCCTAAACCATGTACCATTTAACATTAACCCTAAACCATGTACCATTAACCTTAAACCCTAAGCCATAAACCCTAAACCCTTTAAATTATAGACCCTAAACCTTAAAACAAAAAATTTAACCCTAATTAACATCCTTTATATATAGTAATAATTAGGTTCACAAGGAGAAAATTGGTTAAAATTTCATCATTCATTAAACCAAAATTAACTTAATTGGCTAAATTTGATGATGTGGGGGCTAATTGAGCCCAAAATCACATTATTTACACACATATATAGGTTTAAATACCTCAAATTTTCCCCATTGCCTTTACAATTGTACCTTATATACCATAAAGCCTATACCCTAATTCCTAATTCTTAAAGTTACTTATTGATAAACTTTAAAACATACATATAACTCTTTAAACCCTAAACAAATCATTTTAACTAAAATTAACATCATTTAAACTAAGAATTATCTTTGTAATTGACCTTATTTACCCTAAACCTAAGCCCTATATCTTAAACCTTAAATAATATTCCCTTAATTATAAACCATAAACTTTTCCTATTTACAAATCAATTTAGTCCCAATTAACATCCTTTGTATTAAAAATTAGGTTTACATGGCATATAGCGATTAGACATTATATACACCCTTAAGCCTAAACCCTACATGCCCTAATCCCTAAAAAATAAATTTTAAGCTCTAATCCCTAATGCCTTAATCACTAAACCCTATGTAATAATACCTTAATCCCTAATTTATATTAAGTATAATTTGATCATGTTATTAAGTAATGTTATTGCATTATTTCATAACGTGATCATGTTATTCTTAATATACATAAAACTCACTTCTCAATGTGTATGTTGAAGCATAACCTAGTATCAATAATAACATGATCATGTTATTGAATAACATGATCATGTTATATAACATGATCATATTATTATTATAGATTAATCTCACTTTTTAACATCCATTTTAAAACCAAATTGAGAATTCTATCCCCAAAAACATTCTCTATGTACTCTTGTGGGACCTATGGTACCTTTGTACTTTTGACCCCACCTTTCAAAAGCTATCAATTATCATTGATGGGTGATAGATCAAGTTTAAATAAGAGGAAGATGTTGAATAACATAACACTAGAGAAATTAGAAAATTTGAGAGAGAAAAACAAGATACAAATGAAAAAACTTCATTGTAGATAAGGTACAAACCCTAATCCTAATGAACCAAATGCCATAGATAATGAGCCAATTGATAATAATAATTAAACAATGATAAAATTAACCATAATGAATTGAATAATTATGAAATTGACCATAATGAAATGAATAATAATGAAATTGACAATAATGAATCAGATAATGTTGGAAGTTTACATTTAAAGTTCCAAGTATTTGATTTTGTTGATGATGAGTCTATGTATGATGCTTCACCCCCCACATGAATGAATAAAATTTGATGGAAATAAGTAATGATGAAATTAACAATCAAGAAAATTTCATAGAAACATATAATTAAGAAATAAATAATGAAGAAAATGTCATCCCACCCGTAAACAATGAAATTAATAATGATTTTGAAACACCATATCAACAAATTCCACCACTAATTATACCTCTAAAAATTATTCATATAAAAGAAAAGAACTTAATTAAAGTTGATGGAAATATTTTAGAACCAATGCATAACAAAATGTCTGATCTCCATTCAAGAAGATTGGCTCAATCAATTTGGGATACTTTATTTCATAATTTGGATTGTGATAGTCAAAGATGTCAATTATTTATTTCATTAATAAAATTGATTAATATGAGACCTATAATGTACACATTAGGACTAATAAAATCTAATAAGGATGATGAAAATAATTAACTTGTTGAAAATATACATGATCCATATCATACTATAGGCCAAAAATCATGCACCCACTATTGTAATGCTACCCATTATATACTTACAACTTGTGTAATAAGTGACCAAATAGCAAAAATGAATGATTTAAAAAACAAGTAGAACACTTAATAAAAATAGAAAAACATTAATGAAATCAATTGGAAGACATTAAAGACTTAATGAACCTAATACCAATGATCTTTGGGCATTCTCTGGTAGAATTCCATGAAAGGACAAGCCTATCGTTGATACTCTCAAATAATTGCTTGTTTATTTTTGGAAAGATAATACAATATTTTTTCCCAATGCAAGAGATGTAGTGAAAAGAAGATCTAGTTCTCATAACCATGAACTACATCCAAAACATTTATTGGATATGACTCAAACACAATTGTATTCTAAATTTTTGGAAAAACATTCACAAAATTCTATTCTTCAAATATATTTTGAGATGGCCAAACCTTTTTACGTAAAAATAAATCAGACACACACCAATTATATTTGTATGCAACATGTTGAATTTTCAATGCACTATGATGTTTTTTTCCATATTCATTGTAGTTTGCTTATTAAAAACATTTTGGAGGAGTATGGCATTGAATTTCCACAAAAATTAGATAGGGAATTTATTCCAACTATCTTTTACAAAATACCAAATGGATAATTATTTTATAATAAATCATGTTTAAATGGAAATTACAGCATTTGTGGTGGATTGCCAAAATTGTAAAAATGTATCCATAAGGAGATTATAAGTGCAATCGATAGGAACTAGTTGGTTTAAGAAAATATAAATTAGTAACTTATCAAGTAAAAGATGGTAAAAAATCTAAAATTTGTGAGATTGTTACAAAAAAGATACCTATTTCTGAAATTTTTGTCAAATTTAGGGAGAAAACTATTTATGAGTATGTAAAGCACGCACAGAGGACTAGATGGTTGGATGAACATTTCAAGATAAGTAAGGATAATTTACCACTTAGTTTGATTGCTTCATTTTTTGAATTTTTTGAAAATTATACATTCAAACCCAAAATGGAAGTTTAATCACAGTATTACAACTCATCATAAGTTACCATATTTGTGCATATCACATTCATGCATGCACATGATAATATAAAACAATAATAGAAAATATTAAGGGAGTACCATTTGTATATCAATGATGAGTGATTGAATTGTTTAGAGTATGTGCAAGGTGGTTTTTGTAAGTTCTATGAATAGTTGAGTTAGAAGAACATTACTTTCAATCAACATTACATTTGGTCAGACAATTGCATATCACAATTCAATAATGCATATATGTTTTATTGGTTGAGAAAGATGTAGGTTACCACTAGTGTAGAACACATTTGGAGTTTCACTAAGGCTAGCCATGGAAACGAGGATCATGATGGTGTTGTAACATGTGTAAAAATAGATATTACAAGGGAGGATTTAAAATTTAAAGAGGGTGTTCATTTGATAAATGCAAAAAAACATGGTTTAATGGTGTAATGAGAACATGTTTCATGGTGCTCAACCAAATTTTACTATTCATAGACATTTATAGTTAATGGAGGAATAATAATTAGAAAATTATGAGTATTTTATGACTCTAATGGGTTCAAGTGACCTCCACTCATTTTGTATCTCAAATGCAAGTTCTTGGATTATTCATATGAGACACTTGGCATGTTTCTATTTTACATGCATGGACACTGTTTGGAATGAGTGTGAGGCATAAGAGTGGGTGGATGATTGGATTTACAAACCTATAATTATAATCAACACATATCATGTTACAATAGCATTTTAACTTACAAATATGTCATCATTATATGACTTTGATCATGTATCTTACCTAGTGTAATTAGGTAGAATATTTTTCACAATGTAATTTTTATTCTCATTATATATCTTCATATTGTTCCTAAAAATCGTTTTCTATGATACAAGACATGTTTTTGAAGTTATTTCAGATGAGGATAATGAATAGGGAAATGATTACTACTTATGTTAATGTGTTGAGAAAAATAAAAAATTAACTTCCGCAGTTATAGATGGAGAAAGCATTAACTATCCCACTGGGTCAGTGGTAGTCACTGGGACATAGTTTTGATAATATCCTATAAAATATTTAGATTAATAGTTTTTTAAAGAGTTTGAAATGCATAGAAATATATTTCACTATTCAAATTTTATTCTTGAAACAAATATTCAATTAAAAAAATATCATGGGAGGCTATTAAAAAATAAACTATGGAAAGTTTGGGAGTTAGACCATGAAGTTATTCTTGATACTATCAAGGTTAGAGAAGATCCTAGTGGTTCATTGGATTGAAATACATAAGTATGTTGAATTTTTAAATGTGTATTTAATCAATTTTACCAGATATTTTTTAATTTTCTAGGTAGTATATATGAATTTCATTTTTAATTACTTACTAACAACTTTTTGTAGGTTAGTGGTACAAGATAAGCTTCCACCTTCATGTGGTTGGCACTTTAAATAGATAATTATATATTATTCAATATAAGAGAAGCTAAGTTTAGACATGATCAAAGTGATATATTCTTAGGTGGAGGTCCCAGAGGCAGAAATGGTAGTTAGAGCTCAATAAATTGCTTGTTCAATGCCAAAAAGGTGCATTTTTGGACTTGACACTACAACTTGTCCAATGGATTTATCTTGAAGGTTTCTACTTGAGTGATCTATTATGAAATAAAAGGGATTAAATATGCATGGAATGGATTTGATTATTCATATAAACTACTTAAAATTTTCATTTTACGCATTTTTGAACATAGGCTAAAACATTGCATTTTTATTGTAATAGGAAAGCCATTATTGAGGATGATATGGGTGGTGGGTTTGTTGATAAAGCCTAATGGGAGGCCAAAACCCTGATAATAGACATTATACACCCCCTCAGATGTTTTGGAAGTGTTACTTTTTAATCAGGAAGCATTAGAACCACAATTCTACAACTACAACTTAAACTTTGATAACATTTGTTGTCAGTGTTTCTATGCTCATGAACAGTAGTTATAATGATTTATAGGTGGATTTGAATGTTTTTAAAGTGTGTTAACATATAATTTACATACATATACATGATCAAAGTGATATATTATCAAGTGGAGGTCCCAAAGGCAAAAATGGTAGTTGGAACTTGCAAAAAAGTTGCATTTTTGGACCCATCATTGTAACTTGTCCAACAAATTGATCTTGAAGGTTAAACCTAGGAGATTTGGGCTGAGATTAAAGGGAGTAAATATTTATTGGAGGGATCTTAGGGTTCATGGAAATGAATTAAAGGTTTTCTCTTACACATGTTTAAATTTAGGATAAAAATTTGCATTTTTCTTGTATTAGGAAGGGCGATCTTGAGGCCATAATGGGTGGTGGGTTTATCGATTGGGCCTAATTAGAGGATAAAAATATAGTAATAGAAATTATAAAAACCATTTGAGGTGTTTTAAGTGTCATTTTTTAGTTAGGAATCATCAGAACCACATTTTTACAATCATAACTTAAACTTTGACAACATTTGTTGTTAGTGTTTCAGTGCTCCTAAAAAGTAGTGAAAATGCACTTCTAGGTGGATTTATATGTTTTGGTGGTTTTATAACATGTAATTTTCATATTTTTATGTGAAATAAGTGATATATTATTAGGTGGAGGTATTTAAGGTGTAGATGGTAGTTGGAGCTCAAGAAGTTGCTTGTTTAATGCCAAAAAGTTGCATTTTTGGACTCATCACCGCAACTTGTCCAATGGATTGCTATCAAAGGTTCCACCTAAGTGATATAGGGTGTGATTATAGTGATTAAATAGGTATGGAATGTATATTATTATTATTGTGACTTACATGTTTTATTTTATGCATATTTAAACTTAGGCTAAAAAATTGCATTTTTCTTGTATTGGGAAGAGCATTCTTGAGGTTGAAACAAGTAGTGGGTTTGTCGATCGAGATTGATGGGAGGAAAATAAATTGGTAATATAGATTATAAAAAAATTAAAAGGTGTTTTTAGTTTCATTTTCTGGACAAGAAGCATTAGAATAATATTTTTACAACTACAACTTAAACTTTGACAACATTTGTTCTCAGTGTTTCTGCATTCCTAAACAGTAGTGAAAATACACTTCCTGATGGATTTGAACATAGTGATAGTGTGATAACATGTAATTTACTTATATATATTATATTAAAGTTATATATTCTTAGGTGGAGGTCCTATAGGAATAAATGGCAGTTGGAGCTCAAGAAGTTGCTTGTTCAATGCCAAAAAATTGCATTTTTAGACCCATCTATGCAACTTGTCCAACAGATTGCTATCAAAGGTTACAATTGATTGATATGGGGTAAATTTGGAGGGATTAAATATATAGGTTATGGATATTATATTTCACATAAATTACTTACAATTTTCATTTTACGTGTGTTTGAACTTAGGCTAAAAGATTGCATTTTTCTTATATTAGGAAGGGTGTTTTTAAGGCTAGAATGGGTGATGGATTTGTCGATCGGGCCTAATGGGAAGCCAAAAACATTGTATTATATGTTATACACACATGGAGGTGTTATTAGTGTCATTTTATGGTTAGGAAGCATTATAATAATAGTTTTGGAACCACAACCTAAACTTTGACAATATTTGTTGTTAATGTTTATGTGCTCTTGAACGGTAGTGAAAATGCGCTTCTAGGTGAATTTTAACATAATGGAAATGTGATAACATGTAATTTTAATATATTGACATGGTAAAAGTTATATATTCTTAGGTGGAGGTCCCAGAGGTATAAATGGCAGTTGGAGCTCAAGAAATTGCATGTTCAATGCCAAAAAGTTATATTTTTGGACCCATCACTGTAACTTGTTTGACAAATTGCTATCAAATTTTAAACATGAGTGCTCTAAAGTGAATTTATAGTGATTAAATAGGTATTTTAGGTATCTAAAGGTTCACATAAATGACTTATAGGTTACATTTTACATGTGTTTGAACTTAGGCTAAAAAATTCTATTTTTCTTATATTGGGAAGGGCATTCTTGAGGCCAAAATGGCTGGTGGGTTTTTCGATCACAATTGATTTAATTACTAGAACCCATTCATAGAAATTAAAATCCCCATTTTATATTTTTTTAGTGTCAATTTTTGGTTAGGAAGCATCAGGACAATAGTTATGCTAAGCTCTCAACTTATAGAAATTTTTAGTAAATCTGAAGTAAGGGTTTCATTAGTAAAACACCTCTAAAACTCAAAAAAATAAACAATAAGGTATAAAAATTTGTGATCAGATGGAGAATGGATCCTATAAATTATTCCAAGTATAATTGGGTTGACAATAGGTTTTAAATTGTAGGTATAGAGGATTTTTTTATGTATACATGTAGAAGACCATTTTTGAGAAAGTTGTGCATAAGGTAAGAATGAGTTTTTGGTTTATTTGAGTTCTATAAACTTGTGAAATGGTTAAAACATGTTAAAATTTCAAAAAAAATACTATAAATATAATTTTAAAGAGATACAAACTCTATTTTGATAAATTGACCTATTGGAGCAATAACTAGGTCTAGAGACCTAGAAACTTAAAAATATAGAATTTGAGAATGAGAGCTCAGTCTCTTAGAGACATATAGTTTGTTGATTTATTGTAAGTTTTAAAACATACATAAATCCTTGAGTTTTCCTAATACCTATCCAAAGTTTCTTAAAGAATATTTTTCAAAATAAGGAGAGTATATTTGAGTGATTGGTGACTAGATAAGAGTCAACCTAATGAGTAATTGACTAGTTTAAAATAAGATTGTTTGAGAGTGGATTTTGAATAAATTTAAGAACAAGAGTGGATAAGTGAGGTCAAAATTCTTCATGATCTTAGAGAATATGAATAAAATTTTCATAGCCTTTTTAAACATAGAATATAAAAATGTGCATTAGGTGGTATTAGAGGACGCTAAAGGGTTTTGGCCAAAGATGGATCATTGTCTCATGAGTGAATATTTTGTTTCAAGTCAGTAAGGTTGTATATTATCAAAATAAATACATTATATTAAAGGTTGGGAATAATTTGATCTTGAAATTTTAGCAAAGATAAAGCTATGAAGATGAAGAAATAAACCATATACATGGTCACCAAAAGGAGTTGAGGGAAAAAGAGGTATTGATAGAGATTAATTGAGAGATGAAGTAAAATATAAAAGAACAAGAGTCATGGAATGCATACAATTAGTAGGATTATTTTCAATAAAGGATAATCACAAAGGCATTAGATCCAGGTGAAGGTGAAAGACTAGGTAACTTACAGGAATAGGTATCCAAATGAGAAATTTATAGGAATTTATGAAAGATTTAATGTATTTGAATTATACAAGTTTGAACATGATTGGGTATGGTTTTGAAGTGAAATAAAATTATTTTAATAGTAAATTGAAATTTTTTAAATGGGTGATGAAAAATGCAAAATAGATAAGAGTGTCATTAGTCATTTTCACTAAACACAATCAAATAAATACTTTAATTTAAAAATATGGGAGATCTGATATTTATAGCATTTAAAATAATAATTTTTAATCCTCATTTGTGTACAAAATTAAATATGAGATCTGATAGATAATAGTTTGGAAGATCAAACCAACACTATACAATAACATTTTAAATTAAAACTGAATATAAATAAGATAGATTGTCATGATAGGCATACAAAATAGGCACATGTGTATAATGTCAATAATACATATATTGCCATGGTAGGCATACAAAAAATTAAATATACTAACATAGTATCTAATGTTGGGTGAATATCATATGTGCATATATAATGCCAAAAATGCATAAATTTCCATATAGGCATACAAAAAGGCACATCTCATGTAAGACATCTTATTCATCAAATAACCTCCTTCTCTTTGCCTTCCTCAATGAAGAATCTCCATGAGATGCTTTGTTGCTAGATGGAGATCCCTCTAATTCCTTGGATTACTCTAGGGTCTGACTGTAGGTCCTAAACTCATATCTAACTTGTAGTTGAACCTGTTAAAATACAACTATTATTATAAAATTATCATAAAATGAATTCAATAAATTGTTAAGAAATTAATTTTAAACTAAAATAAAAAGATATTTTAAATATGCACTTATTTCAAAGTCACAGTCCTACTCAATCTATTTTTGATGCTCAAACAGCTCAGTGGCAGGCTTAGCGATTCGAATAAGAGTCTAAATTAGGGAAGAAACATGAGAAGTTGTCATACTAATCATCTGACTATGACTATCATATGTCATAGGACAACATTGAATACACAATACATTAACATAACTTATATTTACCCCAAGAATGTACTAAAATTATTAAAACAAGTATATTTTCATAATTCAAAATTATAAGTTAATAGATACCTCTATCAGTGCTTGTAGAGATGACGTTACAGTAATAATGCCTATGTCTTTCTTGACTCATAGTAATGGAGGAGTGTGTACTTGAGCCATCAAATGTTCATGTAAATAAAGTATCAAAGATATATATGGCAAGTTTTTCTCAATGAAACAAAGATATATATGGCAAGGTATTTCAATGTGCATATCATGAAAAGACAATGTAAACCAAGAATCATGGTAGTGTAATTACCATGTAAAATTTAATGGCTAAGAATAATAAGTAGTCTGAATGTTGGAAGTAATATAAAAATTTTAATACATGTATTAAGTGTGAGTGGAAGAGTAGGAAGTGGAAAGAATAGTAGCACTTTGAGAAGGCAAATTTAGGGAGAGAAAAGGGATAAGAGACACATCAATAACTATGTCCTTAATTGTACAGCTTCTTTGGATAGAGTAAAATGTAAATAAGTATCTATCAATTTATGATCAATCCCATGTGTTCATATACCTGGTCAAAGAATATTCAAATTAGTATTCTACAGGTTCAAAGTGGTGAAACCCAAGTTTCAATACTCTATCTTCATGCACAATTAGAAAGATGAGAACTTAGTCAGTTTAAAGTGATTATGAATGATTGAAAGATGAGTAAAGGATATAAGAGATATATTAAATGAATGTAAACACATTTAAATTATAAATACCATTGATAAAATGAAAAATTCATGAGAAGACTATATACAGTCCAATTAGTAACAATTCTGAGTTGGCATAGTCATAAAGAAAGACCATATAGAGTTTTTGGAAATAGAGTTGAGGATTTAAGGTATTGTGAATTTTCTGGGATATTATTTTTCCATGTGTGTGATTATTTTAATTTATCTTAAATGAAGTTAAAGGGTCTTAAGGTTTCATTCTATCTTATTTATTGACATAGTCATGTTGGAGGGGTACAAAATTTTGTAAGACCACATGTTGGGAGTGATTTAGAATTGAGAAAGGAAAATTAATATTTTGAGAAGATTTTTGTGGTAAGGGAAGATATATTTTAAGCTTTAAAATATTTGATAAGGGTCAAAATGTCATTATACCTCATTTATTATCCTCTCGCGTAGGTGTAGGACTGAGACAACACAAGTTAGGGTTTGAAATTGGAAAATGAGATAACAAGTTATTTAACTAATTAAAATTCATCAAAATTTAAGGGAAGATTTATTTATATAGGATAAAGAGTATTTTTAAGGTTTAAATATTAATTAGGCTTAGGAGACCTAATTAGTCTTGAGGGGTGTTGAGTTAGGTGTTCTTAAAAAAGAGTTAAATTATGAAAGTTTGTGTGTGGACATGTGATGTAAATGGGTATATAAATATGGGTTTGGTTTGGTTTGGAGATTTGTAGTTTACTTATAACAAGGAGTTTTTCCTCAAAAAAGGGTTAGTAAAAGGAAGGTGTAATAAAGGAAATAAGAGTTAAGTGAAGAATTGAAGCTTGGGGGTTGAGTGGAATGGTTGGATGCATGAAATGAGATGTAATTGAGTAGGTAGATGGTCTTATGATTATTATGGAAATAATAAAATAAAGGTAGCATATATACCTATGAAAAACATAAGAATATTGTCAAGAACATAGTAAGGATAAAGAGAGAGAACATGAAAACAAAGTATGAAATGAGGAAGTTGATGTTAAAAGAAAATATTATGGCGGTATTCGATTCATAAAATGACGTAAATTAGATAAAGAGGATTAAGTGAATATAAGGATACTTTAGAGCCATTGAGTAGGTAAGAGTGAAAAAGACATACCTAGTAAATTTAAAGTGATCAAGGAGACAAAGAGGTTGAAGACAAAAGACAAAAGACAAAGAAGGACAATAAAATATCAGAGATGGGTATTTGTCAAAGGTAAGTGTGTGTTTTCATCCATATTAGGGAAGATTTTTAGAACCATCAAGTTCTTTAATAGATATATTTAAATTAAACTTAAAAGACACATATACATATACTAAACATACATAGATCATAAGATTAACTTGAAATTTTACCTTTGTATAAATTAAAGATGTCATCCTAATAGAGATAAATGCCATAGTGGATGGACCAGAAAATGGACCTAAAAATGTAAATAAGGGTTACATCAAATCAAATTATTCAAATGTCAACTGTGATGATGAAGTCACCATCACCTCTTGGGAAATAAAAATGGCATATATATTATATAATTTCTACGTAAATTAATTGTTAGCTAAATTAAATTTGCAAATATAACTTAAATTTAACATGCCATCTATATAATATATACCTAAATCTATGTAGTGGCTAATGTTTGCACACCAAATATATGTGCCAAAAACTCATCAATCATAAATATATTATCCAATCCATCTAAACCACTAGTACCATCATCATCAAAAGGTCGAGTGCACATAGATCCTCAAGAAATAAAATAGTGGGGTTAGGTATGCACACTAAGTGGCATATCTCTAGCATCTATCTTTAAAATCCTACTCATATGTTGAATGACTGTATCAGTGAGTGAATTAAGTGCATATATATTGTCTATTTCCATGACCTATTGAACTATAGAGAGGATCTTAGGCTCAAGTGTATTTTAGATATGGATCCTTTTAGGATGATTAGACGCATGATGTGTACTTAGTCAATCTTATGCAGAGCCTTTCCCTTAGTCCTAAAAATTAATATAATCAAAATAGTTTGGAATATTATTGAGGAAAAACTTATAGTAGAGTTTTCTCAAAAACTACAATGGGACCTCATGGTTGTTACATGGTGGATAATCAAATAGCATGCACCATTAGTCTTAAAATTTCTATGATTAAATTATGTTGGCAGAAATGGATTTTAAAATGTTTAGCAATTCATGGGAAGACTATATACAGTATAATTAGTAACAATTCTAAGCTGGCATAGTCATAAAGAAAGACCATATAGATTTTTGGGAAATAGAGTTGAGGATTTAAGGTATTGTGAATGTTGTGGGATATTATTTTTCCATGTGTGTGATTATTTGAATTTATCTTAAATGAAGTTAAAGGGTCTTAAGGTTTCATTCTATCTTATTTATTGACATAGTCATGTTGGAGGGGTACAAAATTTTGTAAGACCATATGTTGGGAGTGATTTAGAATTAAGAAAGGAAAATTACTATTTTGAGAAGATGTGTGTGGTAAGGGAAGATATATTTTAAGATTTAAAATATTTGATAAGGTTCAAAAGGTCATTATAGCTCATTTATTATCCTTTCAAGTAGGTGCAGGATTGAGACAACACAAGTTAGGGTTTGAAATTGGAAAATGAGATAACAAGTTATTTAACCAATGAAAAGTCATTAAAATTTAAGGGAAGATTTATTTATATAGGATCAAGAATATTTTGAAGGTTTAAAGATGAATTAGGCTTAGGAGACCTAATTAGTCTTGAGGTGTGTTGAGTTAGGTGTTCTTAAAAAAGAGTTAAATTATGAAAGTTTGTGTGGAGACATGTGATGTAAATGGGTATATAAATGTGGGTTTGGTTTGGTTCGGAGATTTTTAGTTTACTCATAATAAGGAGGTTTTCCTCAAAAAAGGGTTAGTAAAAGGAAGGTGTCATAAAGGAAATAAGAGTTAAGTGAAGAATTGAAGCTTGGAGGTTGTGTGGAATGGTTGGATACATGAAATGAGATGTAATTGAGTAGGTAGATGGTCTTATGAGTATTGTGGAAAGAATGAAATAAAGGTATCCTGTAGACCTATGAAAACACATAATAATTTTGTCAAGAACATAGCAAGGGTAAAGAGAGAGAACATGAAAACAAAGTATGAAATGAGGAAATTGATGTGAAAGGGAAATATTATAGAGGTATTTGATTAGTAAAATGATGTGAAGTAGATAAAGAGGATTAAGTGAATATAAGGATACTTAAGAGCCATTGAGTAGGTAAGAGTCAAAAAGACATACCTAGTAAATCTAAAGTGATCAAAGAGATAAAGAGGTTGAAGACAAAAGACAAAGAAGGACAATAAAATATCAAAGATAGGTATTTCTCAAAGGTAAGTGTGTTTTTCCATCCATATCATGGAAGATTGTTAGAATCATCAAGTTCCTTAATAGATATATTTAACTTAAACTTAAAAGACAAATATACATATACTAAACATACATAGATCATAAGATTAACTTGACATTTTACCTTTGTATAAATTAAATATGCCATCCTAATAGAGATAAACTCCATAGTGGATGGGCCAGTAGATGGATCTAAAAATGTAAATAAGGGTTGCATCAAATCAAATTCTACAAATGTCAATTGTGATGATGAAGTCACCATCACCTCTTGGGACATAAAAATGGCATATATATTATACAATTTCTATGTAAATTAATTTTTAGCTAAATTAAATTTGTAAATATAACTAAAATTTAACATGACATTTATATAAAATATACATACATCTATGTAGGTGCTAATGTTTGCACACCAAATGTATGTGCCAAAAACTCATCAATCATGAATATATTATCCAATCCATCTAAACCACTAGTACCATCATCATCAGAAGGTTGAGTGCACATAGATCCTCAAGAAATAAAATAGTGGGGTTAGGTATGCACACTAAGTGGCATATCTCTATCATCAATATTTAAAATCCTACTCATATGTTGAATGAGTGTATCAGTGAGAGAATTAAGTGTATATATAGTGTCTATTTCCTTGACCTATTAAACTATAGAGAGGATCTCAAGCTCAAGTGGATTTTAGATATGGATCCTTTCAAGATGATTAGATGCATGATGTGTACTTAGTCGATCTTGTGCAGAGCCTTTCTCTTAGTCCTAAAAATTAATATAATAAAAAGAGTTTGGAATATTATTAAGGAAAAACTTACAGTAGATTTTCCTCAAAAAC
>JARHVA010006443.1:535000-822500 GCA_037957365.1 Torreya grandis | reverse complement strand
TTTGCATTTTCTCAATGGTATTGATAATTTTATTGTGTTTAAATTAATTTGATATATATATTATATCCATTAATCATGTTTAATTCATTTATAATGAAACTTTAAACTAACTATGTTCTCCTCTTTCTGATTGTGCTCAAAGACAAAGTATTGAAACTTGAGTTTCACCACTTTGAACCTATAGACTACTGACTTGAATCTTCTCTGACTAGAGATATGAAAACCACAGGATTGATCATAAATCAATAGACACTTATTTACATTTTAATCTATCCAAATAATCTTTGCAAGTAAGGACAAAGTTCTTGATATGTCCCTTATTCATTTTCTCTCCCTAACTTTGCCTTCTCAAAGTGCTACTATTCTTTCCACCTCCTACTCTTCCACTCACACTTCCTACATGTATTATAATTTTTATGTTACCTCCAACATGAAAAATACTTATTATTATTTTTCATTTCATGTTACATGGTAGTTACACTTCCATGATTCTTGGTTTACATTATCTTTTCATGATATACACGTTGAAATACCTTGCCATATATATATTGGTTTACACTGAGAAAAACTTACCATGTATATCTTTGATAATTTCTAGATAATTAAGTGAGACCTTATTTACATGAACATTTGATGGATCAATTAGACACTCCTCCATTACTGCAAGTCGAGACAGACATAGACAGTGTTGCTTCAATGTCATCTACACAGGCATTGATATAGGTATATATTAACTTGTAATTTTATATTGTAAAAATAGACTTGTTTTAATAATTTTACTACATAATTGGGGTTTTCTATGAATGTATTGTATATGTATGGGTTTTATATGACATCTGATAGTCTAATTCAGATGATTAGTAGATCAACTTCTCATGTTTCTTCCCTATTTTAGATGCCTATTCAAATAGTTAAGCCCGCCACTCACTTATTTGAGAATAAAAATTAGATTGAACAAGATAAAAAATTATATTAAGTGCATGTTTAAATGAATTTTTATTTTAGTTTAAAATTACTTTCTTAATAATTGGTTGAATGTCTTTTATGTTAATTTTATAATAATGCTTGTATTTAAATAGGTTCAGCTACAAGCAAGTTAGTAACATAGGATACATAGTCAGACCTTAGAGCATTCCAAATAATTAGAGGGATCTCCATCTACTAGCAGGGCATCCTAGGGAGATTCTTCTTTGAGGAAGGAAAAGAAAGGGAAGATATTTGATGAATAGTATGTCTTACATGATATGTTCTTTTTTTATGTCTACATGCTAATCTACACATTTTTTGCATTGTATATAAATATATGACATTCACCCAACATTATATATTATTTTGGTGGATGTAATTCTTTGTATTACTATCATGGAAATCTATGTATTATTAATATTGTACACATGTGCCTATATTATATGCCTATCATGACAATCTATCTAATTTATATTCAGTTTTAATTTAAAATGTTATTGTATAGTGTTGTTTAAACTTTAAAACTATTATATATTAGATCTCATATTTAATTTTATTAAAAAAAATGAGGATTAAAAAATTGTACTTTTCAATGCTATAAATCTTGGATCTCCCATATTTTTTAAATTAAAGTATTCATTTGATTGTGTGTAGTGGAAATGTCTAATGACACTCTTATCTATTTTTCATTTGTCGTCACCCATTTATAAATTTTCAATTGATCATTAACACAGCTTGATTTAAATTAAAACCCATACCCAATCATGTTCAAACTTATATAATTCAAAGACATAAAATCAATCATAAATCCCTACAAATTTCTCAATCAGATACCTATACCTGTAAGTTACTTGATCTTTCACCTTCACCTAGTTCTAATGCCTTTTGGACTATATTTTATATAAAATATTCCTAATAATTTTATTCCTTATATTTTTATTTTTATTTTATATTTTCCCTCACCTCTCAAGTAATCTCTATCAATACCTCTTATGCACTCAACTCTTTTGGTGATCATGTACATGGTCTACTTCTTCATCTTTGTAGATTTATCTTTGATAAAATTTCAAGTTAAACTTATACTTAAAATTGAATATAATGTCTTTATTATAATAAAATGAAACCTTACTAACTTGAAATAAAATATTCACTCATGAGACAATGATCCATCTTTGGGCAAAACCCTTTATCATCCCCTAATACGACCTAATGCATAATTTAATCTTCTATGTTTAAGAAGGATATGAAATTCCTATTCATATGATCTAATATAATTAAGAATTAAAACCTTAGTTATTCACTCTTTTTATCAACTTGATTCAAAATCCATGCTCAAATAATCTTCTTTCCAACTAGTCAATTACTCATTAGGTATGCTCTTAACTAGTCACCAATCTTTCAAATCTACTCTCCTTTTATTGAACAATATTATTTAAGACACTTTGAATAGGTATTAGGAAAACTAAATAATTTATGTATGTTTCAAAACTTACAATAAATCAACCAAATATAGGTCTCTAAGAGATTGAGCTCTTATTCTCAAATTCTATCTTTTTAAGTTTTTAAGTCTCTAGACCTAGTT
Source organism: Torreya grandis (assembly GCA_037957365.1). Lineage (NCBI taxonomy): Eukaryota > Viridiplantae > Streptophyta > Pinopsida > Cupressales > Taxaceae > Torreya > Torreya grandis. The sequence continues at coordinate 819,952 of JARHVA010006443.1, read as the reverse complement.
GTTACTCCAATAGGTCAAAATCTATAAAAATAGAGTTTTTAGATATTAAAAATTATATTTATAGTATCATTTTATAAATTTTAACATATTTTAACCCTTACCTAATTTTATATAACTCTAATCAACCAAAAACTCATCTTACTTTATGCATAACTTTCTAAAAAATGGTCTTCTACAGGTGCACATAAAAACAATCCTTTATACTTGAAATTGAAAACCTCTTGTCAACACAATGATAATTTTACCATGTTATAATATAAGTTAAATATATTATCACAAAGTTTTAAATTTTATTATTTAATTGTTTTATTTTTAGAGGTGTTGTACTCATTAAACCCTTACTTCATATTTACTCAGAATTTTTATAGGCTGAGAGCTTAGCAAAAATATTGTTTTGACACTTCTTAAAAAAAATTGGAATTTATAAAATGTTAAATGGATGGTTAAAATATAAAACTATGTTATATTACTCCCATCAGGCCTGATTGATAAACCCACCACACATTCTGGCCTCTAGATTACCCTTCCCAATACAAGAAAAATGCAAGTTTTTAGCCTAAGTTCAAACATGTGTAAAATGAAACATGTAAGTCATTTATGTGAGATATAATATCCATAAAATTAATATTTAATCACTATAATCTCACTCTAAATAATTTAGGTGTAAATTTTTAAATCAATCCATTGGATAAGTTGTAGTGATGGGTCCAAAAATGCAATTTCTGGGCATTGAACAAGCAATTTGTTGAGCTCCAACTACCATTTTTACCTTCGAGACCTCCACATAAGAATATATCACTTAGATAAAATCCATATATTAAAATTACATGTTATCACACCACCATAATGTTCAAATCCACCTGAAAGTGCATTTTCACTACCATTTAGTAGTACGGAAACACTGATAACAAATGTTGTCAAAGTTTAAGTTGTGGTTATAAAATTATTATTACAATGCTTATTGATTAAAAATTGACACTAATATCATATAAAATTGGGAGGATAACATGTATTAATATGTTATTATCCTTCCATTATGCTCGATCAATAAACCCACCACCCATTCTAGCCTCAAGAACACCCTTCTCAATATAAGAAAAATGCAATTTTTTAGCCTAAGTTTAAACATGCATAAAAGAAATATGTATGTTATTTTCATGAAATTATATATCCCTACCATGAATATTTAATCCATATAATCACACCCCATAAAACTCATGTGGAACCTTCAAGAGCAATCAATTAGACAAGTAGTGATGGGTCCAAAAATGTGACTTTTTATCATTAAACAAGCAACTTCTTGAGCTCCAACTTCCATTTCTACCATTAGGACTTCCAAATAATAATATATAAATTTTATCACATATAGATAGGCAAATTACATGTTATCACACTACCATGATGTTCAAATCCACTTGAAAGTACATTTTCGCTTTCATTTAGGACTGCAAAAATACTGACAACAAATGTTTTCAAAGTTTAAGTTATGGTTGAAGAATTATTATTTTTATGCTTCTTGACAAAAAAGTGACACTAAAAAACCTTTTGAGGGTGGATAAAACCTAGGAAAAATGTTATTTGTCTCCCATCAGGGTTGATCGAAAAACCACCACCCATTATAGCCTCAAGAAAGCCCTTCACAACATAAGAAAAATGTAACTTTTTAGCCTAACTTCAATCTTGGATAAAATGAAAATTTTAAGTCATTTATATAAAATGTTATACCCTTACCCTACCTATTTAATCCCTATAATTTCACCCTATATCACTTAGGTTTAACCTTCAACATCAATCCATTGGATAAGTTACATTGATGGGTCCAAAAATGTAATTTTTATGGAATTGAATAAACAACTTCTTAAGCTCCAACTACCATTTCTAACTTTGGGACCTTCACCTAATAATATATCACTTGTATCACACACACACACACATCACTTAGGTTTAAACTTCAACATCAATCCATTGGATAAGTTACATTGATGGGTCCAAAAATGTAATTTTTATGGCATGGAATAAACAACTTCTTAAGCTCTAACTACCATTTCTACCTTTGGGACCTTCACCTAATAATATATCACTTATATCACACACACACACACACACACACACACACACACACACACACACACACACACACACGTTATCACACCACCATGACATTCAAATCCACATGAAAGTGTATTTTCACTACTATTCAAGAGCATGGAAATACTGACAATAAATGTTGTCAAAGTCTAAGTTGTGGTTGTATAATTGTGGTTTTGATTCTTCCTGGCCAAAAAATGACACTACCAAAACCTATAGGAGTAGATAATGTTTAGTACCACATTTTTGTCCTCCCATCAAGCCCAATCAACAAACTCACCACCCATTCTGGCCTCAAGAATGCCCTTCCCAATATAATAAAAATATAATTTTTAGCCTAAGTTCAAACATGAATAAAAATGAAACTTTTAAGTCATTTATATGAACCATAAGATCCATCCCCTAACTCTTTAATACCTCCAGCCATACCTAAAATTACTTAGGTGGAACCTTCAAGAGAAATCCATTCAACAAGTTGTAGTGATGGATCAAAGAATGTAACTTTTTGGCATTAAACATGCAACTTCTTGAGCTCCAACTGCTATTTCTACCTCCAAGACCTCCACCTAAAAATATATCACTTAGAACACATCTAGATAGGAAATTTACATGTTATCATACCACCATAATGTTCAAATTTTCCTAGAAGTGCAATTTCACTAATGTTTAGGAGCACTCAAACACTGACAATAAATGTTTTCAAAGTTTAAGTTGTGGTTATAGAATTGTGGTTCTTATGCTTCTTGACTAAAAAATAAAACTACCAAAACTTTTTAAGGGTAGATAATGTATAGGATCAGGTTCTTTTCATCCCATTAGGCCCAATCAACAAACCCACCACCCATTCTAGCCTCAAGAATTCCCTTCCTAATGCAAGAAAAATGTAATTTTTAGTCTAAGTTCAAACATGTGTAAAAAAAAAATATAATTCATTTATTTTAACCATTAGATCCTACCCCTACCTCTTTAATCCCTTTAATTAAACCTAAGAACACTCAGGGGGAATCTTTAAGAGAAATCTATTGGACAGGTTACAGTGACAGGTCTAAAAATGCAACTTTTTGGCATTGAACAAGCAACTTCTTGAGCTTCAACTGACATTTATGCCTCTTGAACCTCCACCTAAAAACATATCACTTCAATCACATCCAACTTGAGGTTATAATATCTTAAATAATATAGAATTATCTACTGACAGTGCCAATAATGTGAAGGTGGAAGCTTATCTGGCACCACTAACCTATAAAAAATTATTAGTAATTAATAATGAAATTCATATGAACTACCTAGAAAATAAAAAACATTTGATAAAATTGATGACATCTACATTTGAAAAATTGACATACCTATGTATTTCAATCTAATGAACCACTAAGATCTTCTCTAACCTTGATAGTATCAAGAATAGCGTCATGGTCTTATTCTCAAACTTTTCATAATAAATTATTTAATGGCCTCCCGTGATATTTTTATAGTTGAATATTTGTTACAAGAATCAAATTTGAATAGTGCAATATCTTCTTGTGCATTTGAAACTCTTTAAACAACCATTGATCTAAATATTTTATAGGATATCATTAAAACCAAGTTTCATGACTACCATTGACCTAGTGGGGTAGTCAATTTTTTCTCCATCTATAACTGAAGAAGTCAATTTTTTATTTCTCTCTACACACTAACATAAGTAGTAATCATTTCCCTCTTCATTATCCTCATCTGAAATAACTTTAAAAACATGGCATGTATCACAAAAAACTATTTTTAGTGATAATATGAAGATATATAATGAGAATAAATTGTACATAATGAAAAAATATTCTACCTAGCTATACTAAATTAGATACATGGTCAAAGTCATTTGATGATATCATATTTGTAAGTTACAATGTTATTGGAACTTGATGTGTTGATTAGAATTAGAATTTTAGAACTACAATCATCCACCCACTATTGTGACTCACACTCATTCCAAACAGAGTCTATGCATGTAGAATAGAAACATGCCAAGTATCTTGTATGAACAATCCAAGAACTTGCATTTGAGATACGAAATGGTTAGAGGTCACTTGAACCCATTAGAGTCATTAAATCCTCATATTTTGTAGAGTGTTATTCATCCATTAACTAGAAATTTCTATGAATAGTATAATTTTGTTGAGCACCATAACAAATGTTCTTATTACACTATTAAACCATGGTTTTTGCATTTATCAAATGAACACCCTCTTCAAATTTCAACTCCTCCCTTGTAATATCTCTTTTTACACATGCTTTAACACCATCATGATCCCCTTTTCCATGACCAACCTCGGTGAAACTCCAAATGTGTTCTACACTAGTGGTAACATGCATCCTTCTCAACTAATAAAATTTTTATGTATTTTTGAATTATGATGTGCAATTATCTGACCAAATGTAATTTTCATTGAAATTAATGTTCTTTTGACTCAACTGTTCATAGAACTTCTAAAAATAACCTTGCACACACTCTAAATAATATGATTGATCATTTTTGATATATAAATTGCACTCCATTAATATTTTTTGTTGTTTCTCTATACTATTAGGTACATGCATGAATGCTATATGCATGAATATGGCAACTTGTGATGAGTTATAATACTATGTTGAACTTCATGTCTAATTTTGAGAAAAATAAACTACTAAAATAATCAAACCAAGTGGGAATGTATCATGTATTATATTGAAATTTTCATCCAACCATCTATCCCTATGTGTGTGCCTTGCATACTCAATAATTTTCTCCCTAAAGTTGACCAAAAATTTGGAAATAGGTATCTTTTTTGTAATAAGGTCACACCTTTTAGATTATTTTCCATCTTTCACTTCATAAATTAATGATTTATATTTTCTTAAAATAACTAATTATTGTCTAATTTCACTTGTAATATCCTCAAGGGTATATTTATTTAATTGTGCTAATCCACCACAAATACTGTAATTTCCATTTAAACATGATTTGTTATAAAATAATTGTCCATCTGATCTTTTAAAAAATATAATTGGAATAAATTCCTTGGCTAATTTTGGTGTAAATTTAATGCCACACTCTTTAAAAATGTTTTTAGTATGAAAATTACAACATAAATGGTGAAAAACATCATAGTGCATTGAAAATTCAACAAGTTGCCTACAATAACAAGTGGTGTGTGGGTGATTTATTTTTACATAAAAAAGTTTGACCATCTCAAAATATCTTTGAAAAATATAAATTTATGAACGTTTTTCCAAAAATTTAGAGTACAATTATTTTGAGTCATATCCAATAAATGTTTTAGATGCGGTTCATGGTTATGAGAACCAACTCTTTTTTTGACTACATATCTTGCATTGGGTAAAACTCTTGTATTGTCTTTCCAAAATTGAGAAAGTAACTCTTGGAGAATATTGACTATAGCCTTGTCATTTTTTAGAAGTCTACTGTAGAATGCCCATATCTCATTGGTATTAGGTTAATTAAGTCTTTTACATCAAATTGATTTCATTAATTTTTTTAATTTATATTAAGTGTTCATCTTGTTTTAGAAACTATTCATTTTTTTCCATGTTTGGTCACTTACTACACAAGTTGTAAGTATACGTCAGGAAACATTATAATCTTGGGTACATGATGTTGGGCCTACAGTATGATATGCATCATGTATATTTTCAACAATTTCATTATTTTAATCATCCATGTTAGATGTTTTTAGTCCTAATGTGTACATTATATTCTCATCTTCATCAATTTTATCAACGAAACAAATAATTGACATCTTTGACTATCATAATCCAAACTATGAAAGAAACTGTCATAAATTTGTTGACCCAATCTTCTTGATTAATGATTAGACATTTTGTTATGCACTGGTTCTAAAATATTTTCATCAATTAAGCACTTGTCCTTTTTAGGCACAATTATTGGAGGTGTTGTTAATGGTGGAATTTGTTGAGAGGGTGTTTCAAAATCATTATTATTTTCATTGTTTAGAGGAGGGATGACATTTTCTTAATTGTTTATTTATTCATTATATGTTTCCATGAAATTTTATTAGTTTTCAATTTCATTATTATTTGTTTCTATCAAATTTTCTTTGTTCATGGGAGGTGAAGCATCATACATAAACTCATCATCAACAAAATAAAAAACTTGGAACTTTGAATGTAAACTTCCAACATTATCTAAGTCATTATTGTCAATTTCATTATTATTCATTTCATTATGGTCAATTTCATCATTATTAAATTCATTATGGTTAATTTCATCATTGTTTAAATCATTATTATCAATTGGCTCATTATCTATGTCATTTGGTTCATCAGTATTAGGGTTGTACCTTATCTACAATGAAGTTTTTTCATTCATATCTTGTTTATCTCTCTCAAATATTCTAATTCCTCTAGTTTTATGCTAGTTAACATCTTCCTTGAACATGATATGTCACCCATCAAGGATAACTGATAGATTTTCAAAGGTGGGGGTCCCATAAAAGTATGCATAGAATGTTTCTAGGGACAACATTGTTGATTTGGGTTAAAAATATATGTTGAAAAGTGAGCTTCGTAGATAATAATTATAATATAATCATGTTATATAACATAATCACATTATTCAATAATGCAATCACATTATTTTTGATATTAGGTTCTACTTCAACATATACATTGAGAAGTGAGTTTTGTGTATATTAAGAATAACATGATCTCGTTATGAAATAATACAATCATGTTATACAATAACGTGATCACATTATTATTAATAATCAATTGGTGTTAAACATAGATATTGAGAAGTGAGTTTTGTCTATATTAAGAATAACGTGATCATGCTATTTAATACTGTGATTATGTTATAATTAATATAGATTAGGGATTAGGGATTAAGGCATTAGTGCATAGGGCTTATGGATTAGGGATTAAGGCATTACAAATTAGGTCTTACAATTTATGTTATAGGGTTTAGGGATTAAGATATGTAGGGTTTAAGTTTAAGGGTGTATATAAGGTATAATCTTTTAATGCCATGTGAACCTAATTTTTACTACAAAATATGTTAATTCAAACTAAATCAATTGGTAGATAGGATAAAATTATGGTTTCCAATTTAGGGTATAGTGTTTAGGGTTTTAGATATAGGGCTTGGGTTTAGGGTACAAAGGGTCAATCACAAAGATAATTCTTAGTCTAAATGATGTTAATTTGGGCTAAAATGATTGGTTTAGGTTTTAAAGGGTTTATATTTATGGTTTAAAGTTTAAGGATTATGAACTTTAAGTATTAGGGATTAGGGTATAGGTTTTAAGGTATATAAGGTAAAATCATGAAGGATATTAGGGAAAATTTGAGCTCCTTGAACCTATATCCATGAATAAAGAATGTAAATTTGGGCTCAATTAACCCCACATACATCATCACAAATTGAACCAATTAAGTCAATTATGGTAATGAGTGATGAAATTTTGACCAATTCCATCCATCTAAACCTAATTCTTTATATATATATATATATAAAGGATGTTAATTAGGGGTAAATTTATTGATCTAGGGTTTACAATCTACAATTTAAAGGTTTTGGGTTTTAGGGCTTATGGATTAGGGTTTAAGGTAAATGATATAGGGTTTATGGTTTAAGATATTATATTTTAGATCTAATCACTAAGGTAATTGAAGAAAATTTGATCTGTTTGTTCACCTATTTATGATACTTACCTTCATGTTTGCATTTTTGATAAAAGTAGGGTTAGTTAAGCCATACATTTTTCATACATGTTATACAATTGAATGAGCCATAAATTTGGTTTAGGGCCTCAATTTTACCCAAATCATGCCCCTAATTTCACAATTTATTACATCTTGATTCCTTCCTAAGAAAACTATCTAACTATCTATAGATATTTATAGTTGACATATATGATTTGGTTATATTTTGACTAAGCTTAAAGATATATATTTTTATGAGCAGTAAGATATTACTCAGGCTACATGTTTTATTTTCTATGAGGAAACTTTTGTGTATGATATTACATGACAAATATGTTGATTTTTCATTTTAGCTATATCTTATGATGTATGTATATCATGACTATTATGGTTTAACTACTTGTTTTATTATGAGGGTGATGTAGGAGAACCCATTCCTCAGAATGTGCCAGAGGGAGAGAATCACCAAAGAGGGTGATGTATAGAGAGATATTGAAGGATAATAGAGAAACCAATTGGATTTATGCACACACCATAATAACTAGCACATTTTAGATGCATATTAAAATGGTTAGCATAATGTATTTTGATCTCGTTTTCATTAGATAGTCATCTATTCCTGGTATGATAGCATAGTTAATGGTTTTAGGGGACTAATTATGCATGATTAATCATTTATGACAAGCTTAGGTTTATGCTTATATAAATTAATCTTGTATGACTAGCAATTGGAACTACCATATATAGACCAATTGGCATATCTTAGTAATGTTTATAATTCAATCTCATTATCATAATGATATTTAGAATTATCATTATTAAATTTAAAGGTTTATTATGATTAAATAATGACATAATATAGATAAATTATCAATTACTAAAATTGTGTTTTAAAATTATTAAACATATTTTATTTAATTAATGAATTTATAAAAAAATAAAAATAAGGAAGATCTCACAAAGCTGATAAAAATTAAAAGGAGAAAAAAAATTAAATAATAATAAAGACAAAGATAAGTTTTAAAACATTCTAAAGATTACAATTAAGGGATGTTCATTATAAAAAATAAATAGTTAAGCCTTTTCTAAGGATGAAAGGGAAAGAATATATAAAAATAGGGGTAACCCTAAAAAAGGGGGGTACATATACAAAACAAAGAGGATTAAAGATATAGTGGTGTTATTTTGGAGATATGGTTGAATTATATTTGACCAATCTACATTGTTAAATTATATAGAATGGTCGAAATATATCACACAAACATGTAAATCATACTCATGAAATGATAATATCTCACTAAACATATTTTAACTTAAAGTTTTACAAGTAATAAATAATAATGATCTATAGATCAATCAAATTCATACACACCACTTGATTAGACTACCTTTATCTATCATAGTGATACTAGTAAGCCAGTGAAATCTATCTCAATCCTTAAATTATATCAGCAATGTAGATTGGTCAAATATAATTCAGCCATAAGATTCATTTAATTTACATCCTACTAAAAACACATCATATAACATACTAGACATATGAGCAACCCCAACATACATTTATTCCATCAAATGTATGAATGAATCTTACAGTATTTTCTATACTACACAAGAAATAATGAATACAATTTATACCACCCAGGTAAATACACATTAACTGTAGATTTCTAATACCATAATTAGTTTCAAATAGACTACGCCCTATGATAACTCATATTACCATAGTCTAGTATTCTAATACTTAACCATTAATTTTCCATAATCAGTCATATAAATTAATCTTAAATACTTGAAAACATAAGCTTCTATTCAAGTAACTAGATATAATGTAGCAAGCCATAGTTACCACATAATACAATAACATACTATCATAGAATTCATTAAACTCTCAAAATTTGTATGCATGCATACATTAAGTCCTACTAACTATCATAAAATATACTATTCATAGTAATAACCAACATGCATACATTTAATTACTCAACATAAATGTGATTCTAAATATAAAAATTATAGTATGTACCATCTGGGTATAAAATACATTTAAACTATAGTTCTCTGTCATATCCCATAATATTATATTTTATAACTACATAACAAAACCACATAACCAACTTACAATTTCATAAATCAAATGATCACATACATAAAAAAAATCAATAAAGTACGAGGTTATACCACTTAGGTATACCCTAGGTTTAGACTACTTACCAACAATCAAAGTAACATAAATTATAAGAACACATCATGATGCATCATTATATGCTAGATATAACCAAACACTCTCAATATCATGTATTGCACACAAGCACTCAATATATAACTAACAACCAATCAATCATTTTTAGAGGAATAGATTATTCATAAAACCATTTTATCTTTCATTCCAACAACTTATTCCATTTCTAAAAGATTGTTTCATAAGGTTATAGTGTCTAGTCCTTAATAAACTGAATGACTTATTTTAACCATCTATTTAACTATAGGTATAATTCCTATATATGAGAAATTATTCATCTTAAAATACACTATATGTATGTACTCTAATGATATGTAAATAATATATCAATGATCACTTATATGCCCTAATTAAGAGCCCCCTTTGTTTTAACAATCTTTATAACTTTCATGTTCACAAGATATACATATACAGACCATCTTGAAGGGATTTGTAATTTAAAACCCATTCATAATTATTTATTCCTATTAAATAGTTTTTCATCCTAACATGACCAAATAATGTATATATCCATACACAAGTTCTCAAAACCATGCAGTTTTAGTATTTTCAGTGTTCACATACAAGTATTCATCAATATCCAAATTGCTCTTATTCATATATTTTTAGATAGTAATGTTTCTTGTAAACAATATACAAAAAACTATGGTTTGAAAATGTCAATTGTCTCATAAACTCATTTATACATAGAATGAATATGATTCATATTAACAATCCAAGTCAAATCATAAAAGTAATATTCTTTACATTAGTTCTTATTCATGAAGGTGAAATAAATTTGACAAGCATAATATCCCACATATGACCTATAGTTTTAATAACTAGATTAGTAATTTATTACGTTTTGAGTTAATTAGCCTCACTAATGGATATCTTTTCCACATTATTGATGATATCTCTTTTTTCTTTATGGCATGTCTTATGTATCATAACCCACTTTATTAGATTGATAAAGAGGTATACGGGAATATTTATTGATATTCCTATTTATGAATATAGTAATGTAATTTAAACTTAAATAACTTGGTATAAAATCCCCTATACCTAAGGGTATTCACTTAAATAATAAAAACTCATACTAGTGTTACCTTTGACTAGTAATATGGATCAATTTGGTGTCTAAGTATGTATTTTATCCATTTATCATGGTATCTTAATATTTATTTAATATTAATTTTTTTCATACTTTAATGACATAAACCATGAGATTTACTAAGGATTTGAAGGCATATAAAAGAATATAAAACTCCAAAACTATTTTGCTTAAAATAAAAATGGTATATTTATAGAAAACACATATTAGATTAACATATACCAAAATATTCAATGTCTTGAAATCTCAGCACCTAAATTCATATAAATTTAATGATGCCACATAAGTATAACGAAAATGTTAAAATCTCCAAGCGCCTTAGTAGGTATGTAAAAAATCTGAGTTTATATTTCTCTCAACTAAGAAAACTATTGAATATACCATATTCATCTCTAATATAGTATTATAAATTTCTGTAACAAAATATACCGGAATCTTATTTGTACAACTTTCCTAGTTGATATTAAAAGTCACTAGAATACTCAGGGTACATCAGATCACTACATACAACATATACCACAAATTTATCATAATATATCTCATAGTAGATATTTATACTGATTTGTATCCAAATATAAAGGTAATGTTGGTCTCTTATAGTGATTTGGAAAAAAAGTTGTTCTCTTAATATATCATTGATTTTATATAGTGAATCACTATATATCAATCTTATAATTTTAAGACTTATTATTATACTGATTTGTATCCAAATATAAAGGTAATGTTGGTCTCTTATAGTGATTTGGAAAAAAAATTGTTCTCTTAATATATCATTGATTTTATACAGTGAATCACTATATATCAATCTTATTATTTTAAGACTTTATATATATATATATATATATATATATATATATATATATATATATATATATATATATATATATATATATATATATATTGAAACCTTACTTGCTATATCTTATAAATTAGGATCATTATTGTTATACAGGTCATTTTTATACTGTTATGAGTATATATATATAGACACACACACACACACACACACACACACGCGCGCGCGCACACACACACACACACACACACACACACACACACACACACACACACACATATTGATAGAATAATTTACCACTGACTAGATATTAATCTAATTAGTCAATAAATGGTGTTGCTAGAACATACTAGTTGAATTCTTAATTAGAAATTCATAGTTCAGACTATTCTTGATAGGCCTGGTGCACTATGGGCAGTGATCTAACCTCTATAGACAGTTCCTAATTTTTGGTTGGTAATTATTAAAAAAAAAATCATCATTATCCAAGTCACTAGTTATGGTTGAGCTTCAACAAAAGATAGTCTTACAGACCTTAAAACAATAAGTCACTAGCATAATTAGTTTGTTAACTTTTGATATTTTTTGAATAGGATATATGGAAGAAAAGTCCTATAATAATTGAGCATATTATTCTATAGTGTTACCATAGTCCAATATTAATAACTAAGTGTTTGTTATCAAGGAGTATACTTAGCTCCATATTTTTATTATCTCACAAGCTATTCACCATACTTAGTGCCATAGATTTGAATAGTTCAAATGTATAATAAGCATGGAATCTAGATTCTTAAATTATCACAATTAATGAGATATCAATTAACATACCTAAGAGTTCATAATGTTCTACGTAAATAAAAGCATATATATATATATATATATATATATATATATATATATATATATATATATATATATATATATATATATATATATATATATCAAGTGCAATACCTACTAGGTAATACTTCCTCGAAATGCATCTCCCTTATATGCACTTGTGTTTCTTTTCCACAAAATAATTTTTTTATGTATATGCACCCCTCTTCTTATTTTTGTTATTTAGTGTAGCCCGTCTTTTTATATATTTGTTCCCTTTTATCCTCAAAAAAGGCATAGCTATTTTTGTTTATAATGAGCATCTCTTAATTACCATCTTTGGAATGTTTTAAAACTTATCTTTATTTTTCTCCTTATTTATTTTTCTCCTTTTAGTTTTTATTAGCTTTTTAAGATTTTTCTTATTTTTATTTTTTTATAAATTCATTAATTAATAACAATATGTTTAGTAATTTTAAAACACGATTTTATTAATTGATAATTTATCTATATTAAGTCATTATTTAATAATAATAAACCTTTAAGGTGATAATGAGCTTGAATTCTCAGCATTACTAAGATATGGAAAATTGGTCTATATATGGTAGTTCCAACTGGTAGTCACACAAGATTAATTTATCTAAGCATAAACTTAAGCTTATCAAAAATGACTAAGTATGCATAATGAGTTCCATAAAACCATTAACTATGCTAATAGACTAGGAATAAATGGCTATCTAATTTAAACAACATCAAAATACATTATGCTAACCATTTTACTATGCATATAACATATGCTAGTTGTTGTGGTGTGTGCAAGGTTCCAACCAATTTCTCTTCCATCCTCTAATATCTCCATATATATCATCCTCTCCAATGATGCTTTCCCTCTAGCACATTTTAAGGGATATGTTATCTTGCATCACCCTCATAATAAAACAAGTAGTTAGACCATAACAGTGATGATATACATACATCATAAGATATAGATAAAATGATAAATCAACATGTTTGCAATGTAATCTCATACACAAATACCTCATATCAAAGAAAACATGTAGCCTAAAAATATCCTACTTCCCATAATAGTATATATATCGAAGCTTAGTCAAAATATAACCAAATCAAATGTGTCAACTATAAATATCTATGGATAGTCAAATAATTTTCTTAGTGAGGAATCAGGATGTAACATCCTTCTCCCCTAAAGCTAGTCATCATCCGAATGACTGTTATCTAATATAAATTATGAATTAAAAATGTTGTTTAATAGAGAAATAACTCAGTATAAAGTATCTAATAAAGTAAATAAATGTGAAATTACCTACAAAACTCATTGAAGTTCCCTCAAGTTATATTATTCTCAGAGTAGTGATTCCACAAAACCCTACTATGTGACATATCCCAATTATGAAAATATGGTTTGGAATTATTACTTACTATGATTGATTCTATCATGACCACCCCAGGTCTAGAACTATCAAGACAAGCTTATATACTATAAGGATCACCACTTATGCTACCTTAAAGGGTCTCACATATCTCATTGAAATTTTCACTTTCTAAAAACACATGAGATCATCATATAAGCCAAAAAAAAATGTCCATGGAGAGTTCTACATAACCTTCCAACCCTTTTACACATCTCTCTAACCTAAAGAGTGTTTTTCTCATTCCAGAGAAAAATATTTTTGAGAGTCTAGTAAGAATGATACATATAATTTATTACTATTGCTACTCTATGTAGCTCCTAATAAATATAACATTTCAATATTGTCACTACTCCATAGAACTCCTGACAAGTATGATGATGAATAGGAACTGGAAACACTACATTTATATTGTATACAAAATTAAGGAATAAATATTTCCTAGTATACATGTGTAAGGCCATACGATTAAATTTTACAAGTCCATATGTCAATTTTAAATTTGAAAAGTCCATCTATTGGATCTAAAATTAGTAACTATCAATTCAATGTGAGGCTAACTAGGATCCACCCCTATTTCTTAGTACTCACATTCCTAATTCAACACTCTTCCTTTAGGTCTCCACGACCTAATGATCTACAAAAACTACATAATGTTCAATGAAACACAATTATATGCTAATAAATCATAGAAAATAATATTATATGCTTAAATAATTTCAAATGTACCATTACATAAGAAAAAAACCATACAATCATTTTGTAATTGTATTAAGTTGCTACTAGCCAAATATAACTAGTTATCATATTTCATAGCTTAACCTAAAGTGTTATATTCATAGTGAGGAGGAAATATGGTCAAAAATAACATAACATATAAAGGCCAACGATTACACCATCCTTTCAAACTTATAAGGAACAAGTGAGACAATATCTCCCTACTTGCTTAGCTACCTCACAACAAGTTAAAAGTTTATTTGAACCCCTAGATTGATAAGATGTTCTACACATCTTATACCCTGCTCGCTTCTAGCAAAAGGTATAAAAATAACTCTTCAAAACATCATGATTTAATCCAAAAGAGAATAATATCAATCTAATCAAGGGTGAATAATAACATATTAATTATAATCAACTTATAATTCTTAAGTTAAAATTTAATATATAGTTCAAGGTTTGCCACTCCATGTGGTCTAAAATCACAAGTTAGATAAAGTAGTGACCCTAAAGATTCACAAGTGAAAGGTAGAGAATTATCATCTCAAAAAATTCTACATACCCTCATAAGGTAAAAATTAAACACCACAACTCAATGTTTCCAAATCACTACCTACTTACCAAATTAGTAAGTATAGTTTCATAATCTATTTCCAAAATCGAGAGAAATAAAATACTATCCACAAAGATGTATCAATTTATCAAATCCTACAACTTCTCTTTTAATGAGAAGTAGAAAATATTTGTCCTATTAACTCCAAATAATATGGTCAAAATAAAATTTTAGAGACAAGTTTCAACATCAAGAAAATATGTATCCTCTTGGTAGCTTATAAAAATGACAAAAGAGAATGAGATAATAAAAACTCACCTCTAAGCTAACTAATAGAGATGACACTCCTTAAACCACACAAATTGAGGGTTCCAATCCAAAATATACTCCTAACATAAAATAATTATCAACCAATACAATAACATTATAATACAATAAAATCCCCACTGCCCTAGGTGGTATTAACTAAAAATGGTCTTATAAGATTTTCCATTCCTAGGATTAGTGAATATAAGACACAAACTAAAACATATATATTAAGTGAGAAGAATCCCATGACTATAAATAATTTACAACACAAAACATAAATGCAAAAGGTGACTTGGATACCAAAAAGGATGTAATAGTACTCAAGGTGTTCGACCAAAGTGATCAACTATGGTATAAATCCCATATTCATAACTCATGAACTATTCTAGTACTCACTTACCCAAACCTCATATACAACCATCACCATTAGGATAATCAAGAAATAAATCCCTTATATAACTTAAAAGGGTATAAGGGTTCCAAAGGTTACACACTCAATGTTACCCACACATATTTCATGAATGACTCATACTTACAATAGTCACCAAGCCATATAGGAGGATCTATCAAATCTTAAAACTCCAATCATGGTATAACATGGTTCCACACTAAGGCACCACAAAACCAAAATAGTAGTGTTATACATCATGTCACTAGGTTCACACTAGTGAAAAAAAATACACAAAAATGATAATGGACTCATTAGGTCCTAGAGTTTGAGCCATAGCTCTGATACCATATGTAACAACCCCACTCAGATCCAACTAGAGATACGTGATTTTTTTTCAATTAAACATATATACTAAAAATAGATTACACTATGAGAATCTACAAAGACCATAATAAATACTCAAGATGTGATAATAATAATAACAAGCATAATCTATTGCATATCATTGATCTCTAATATCATGAGAGTACACATCATAATGTGAATATAGAATATAATCACATTAACTCAACTACAACTAAAACAAGTCTATAACCATCACTGTTAATATAAAATAACAAAAAATTACAACTCTTCATGAAAATATTTAAAAATAATTACAATATAATAAAATTTACATATAAGATACATGGCTTCCTCGAATGATAGTTCTCAAACTCAAGTATATGTGGAAATCTCAAGTGTCATCTCAATAAGTAGTACTATTATGGGGAGGGAGAGAATCATTTAAGCATTTTTACACACCAAATATAGACCAATGATCTCCTAAACTAATCCCATCAGGGAATGGCCCTCCCTTCATGGATGAGTAGATAGTGATGGCATAGGAATCTAAAGAGACAAACAAGTACCCATGTGTTATATGATTTATAAAACTAAACATGTAGTATATCATAGGAAACCACTCTATTAAAAGATATCACACAAACATCTAAATCATACTCATGAAATTATAATGTCTCATTAAGCATACTTTATCCCAAAGTTTTACATGTAATGAATAATAATTATCTATAGATCAATCAAATTCATGTACAGAACTTGATCAGACTCCATCTGTCATAGTGACACTAGTAAGCCAGTGAAGTTCATCTCACTCCTTACTCTGTATCAACAATGTAGATTGGTCAAATAAAATTCAATCACAAGATTCATTTAATTTATATCTTACTAACAACACATAATATAACATGCTAAATATAAAAGTAACTCAATCATATATTTATTTATTCAAACGTATGAATGAATCTTACATTATTTTCTATCCCATATTAGAAATAATGGCTATAGTTTATACCACCTTGGTAAATACACATTAACTACAGATTACTACTACCAAAATTAATTTCCAAACATACTACACCCTATGATAACCCATATTATCATAGTATAGTATTCTAAGACATAATCAATACTTTTTCACAATTAGTCTTATAAAGTAGTCTTAAATACTTAGAAACATAAGCTTCTATTCAAGTAACTAGATATAATGAATCAAGCCAAAGTTCCCATAGAATATAATAACATACTATCATAGCAGTCTTTAAACTCTCAAAAAATTTATGCATGCATACATTAAGTCCTATTAACTATCACAAAATATACTATTCATAGTAATAACCAACACACATACATTTAATTAGTCAATGTAGATGTGAGTCTAAATATAAAAATCATATTATGTACCATCTAAGTATAACATATATATAAATTGTAGTACTCTATGATATCCCATACAATCATAATTCAAAACTACATAAAAAACACATAACCAACTTATGATTTCATGAATCAAATGATCACATATATAAAAATAATAAAGTAATTATGAGGTTATACCTCCTGAGTATACTTTATGTTTAGACTGCTTACTAGCATTCAAATATATATGAATTATAAGCATGCATCATGATGCACCATTATATGTTAGATAAAACCAAACACTCTCATAATCATGTACTACACATAAGTACTCAATATATAACTAACAACCAATCAATCATTTACAAAGTAACAAATAATTCATAAAACTATTTGATCTTTCATTCCAACAACTTATTCTATTTCTAGAAGATTTTTTCATAAGGTTATAGTGTTTGGTCCGTAATAAACTAAATAACTCATTTTAACCATCCATTTAACTATAGGTATAATTCACATAGACGAGTACTTATTCATCATAACATGAACCATATGTGTGTACTCTAATGATATGTAAATACTATATCAATGATCACTTATATGCTCTAATTAAGATCCCCCTATGTTCTAACAACTCTTATAACTTTCATGTTCACATTATATACATATATAGATAATCTTTAAGGGATTTGCAATGTAAAACTTGCTCACAGTTACTTATTCCTAATAGACATATTTTCATCTTGACATGACCAAAGCATGTATAAATTCATACATAATTTCTTAAGACCACATAGTTTTTTCATATTTAGGGTTCACATACAAGTATTCGGTAATATCTAAATTTATCTTATTCATGGATTTTTAGATAGCAATGTTGCCTGTAGATATACTATCTTCAATAATATACAAAAAACTATGGTTCAAAAGTGTCAATTGTCTCATAACCTCATTTATACATAGAATGAATATGATTCCTATTAACAATTTAAATCAAATCATAAAATTAAGATTCTTTACAATAGTGCTTGTTCATGAGGGTGAAATAAATATAGCAAGTAGAATAGCCCACATATGACCTATAATTTAGTTAACTAGATTAGTAATTTATTATGTTTTGGCTTAATTGACCTCATTAATGGATATCTTTTCCACATTATTGAATATATCTCATTTTTCTTTGGGTGATGTCTTATCCTTCATAGACCACTTTATTAGATTGATAAAGAGATATATGGGAATATTTATCCATATACCCATCTATGAATATACTAATGCAATAACATATTTAATTAGATAATAATAACTCATACTAATGTTACATTTGACTATCAATATTGATCAATTCAACATCTAAGTATGATCAAGAGGATTATCACTTGTTAAACGGTTCAAATGAAAAAATGTGAAAAAGATAAGTCTCACAATGGGAAAGTTGACACATGAAAAAAATATAAAGTGCTTATACAATTACTTTTTATATTGGAATTATTTTATTGCTAATGTGTGTTATGTTTTATATGTGGGAATTCTACCTACATTACCCCATTGTCAATTCTACCCTATAGTTTTGCTAATGCGACCAAGATATTTCTTTCCACATATTCATATTTACCGCATCAGGATAATCTATTGTCCTTAATATCCTATTCATGGATTTGTTTACTCCATTGGATATTTTTAAGCTTTTTTCCTAAATTAATATCCTATTTTTAATGGTTTTAATAACCATTGGATATTGTTTTAATATTACTTAATATCATATTTATTCATGGTTTTTAAATAACCATGGGATATGTTTTTAAACCAAGCCAAATAAACTTTATTCCCCACCTTTACCTTTAGCCTCCCCGCCCCGCCGCCCCCCCCCCCCTCCCCCCCTCCCACATGTAAATTTACATGGAATGTTATTTTAAAAAATAATAATAATAAAACCACTTTATTCCATGCTTATCTTTTTTCCCATGTGGATACCCACTTTGGTGTAGTTAGTAGTTAGTGGGAAGTGGTGTTATTTTGGAGATATATGTTTTAAACTAAATTTCAAACTTAACTTTATCCTCTTAATTTATCCAAAATATTATATTTGACCAATCTACATTGTTGATATAGATTAAGGATTGAGATGGATTTCACTGGCTTACTAGTATCACTATGATAGATGCAGGTAATCCGATCAAGTAGTGTGTATGAATTTGATGGATCTATAGATCATTATTATTTATTACTTGTAAAAATTTGGGTCAAAGTATGTTTACTGAGACAATATCATTTCATGAGTATGATTTAAATGTTTGTGTGATATATTGCAATAGAATAGTTTTCTATGATACACTATATGTTTAGTTTTAGAAATCATATAACACATAGGTACTTTCTTGTCTCTCTGGATTTCCACACTATCACTATCTACTCATTTATGAAGGGAGGGATATTTATTGATAGGATTATTGGTCTGTGGTTGGTGTAGAAAAGCACTCAGATGATTCTCTCTCTCCCCACAACGATACTACTTATTGAAATGACACTTGAGATTGCTACATACACTTGAGTTTGGGAACTATGCTCTATGAAAGCCATGTATCTTATATGTACATTGTATTTTGTTTTACTTATTTTTGAATATTGTCATGAAGAGTTGTAAATTCTTATTATTATATATTAACATTGATGGCTAAATATTTGTTTTAATTGTATCTGAGATAATGTGATTATTTTCTATATTCACATTATGACATGTACTCTCATGATATTAGAGATCGATGATATGTGATATATTATGCTTGTTGTTATTACCACACCTTGAGTATTTATTATGGTCTTTGTAGATTATCATAGTGTAATCTATTTTTGGTATATATGTTTAACTGAAAAAAAATTCACATATTTCTAGTTATACCCTAGCAGGGTTGTTACATAATTTTACTAATTAGATCAATTCATGATAGAATCAAACTTTATTTTTCCCAAAATCATATCTTACTCTTGAATGGGTTCAAATTGGCCTCAAATTCCTCTTGGATTAAATGAATCAACTATTTGGTTAATTATATAAGACATGACATTAAGGTTAATTTCACTCTAAATCACATTCAATATATAATTTAAAATACATTTATGTGACTCATTTTGACCCTAATTACCTCCATAATTGAACTAATAAATATTTACATTAATTATTTGATGACTTCAAGTTCATTGAGCTTAAAACCACATTCTATACATGTAAAAATTACATATAAATAAATAATTTTTCTTTTCTTCAATTGAACTAATGAAATTAGAACTGATCAACCCCCAAATCACAGTTCATATTCATGAAATTAGGTTAAAGGGGCTTAAAATATTCCCAATTTAATTAAAATGCACATTTATATTGGTAATCTAAAGGATAAATTTTGGAAATAGGTTTAAAAAATGTATTTTATGACATCTCGTGATAAAATAAGTTATATCATAAAATGTATAATCAGTTACACCTTAAAAAATGTAATAATAAGTAGTCAAGTCAACATATTAAAATGCCCTTGAATTTGTTTAAGTCTAATATGATACCACAATACCTTAATTCAATATCCAAGGTTAGGGACCTTTGTTTTTTCACATGAAATAACACCACTATTAAGGATCTCAAGAACATATAATATCATGTATAAAATTTTAGGTAAAGATCAAATTTGGGTTTTCAGTTGTTATGAATATATAACATGTTCACATTATTAACATGGTTGTGTTATTAAATAACTAAAAATGTTACTAATATGGTTAATAATGCAATCATGTTAATACCATGATCATGTTATTAACACAATCATGATATTTAAATTCAAAAACTATGACTTTTGGCTCAGGAATGGCTTGGATTCCGAAGTCAAAGGATTGAACCTATCAATCTACAGTCAAGTCTGAGTGTTTTGATAAAAAATAGAATTCAAATTTGATCACCAAATACACTATGAATTTCAATGATAAAATTTTAAAACTTAATACCATCATTATGAGCATGATCTCCTCTTTCCAAAAATATGATTTTTATAAATTTTTGACTAATTTAAGGTTTCAAACTATGTTGATTTCTAACTATACATTTTTTATGCCACTATGTGCCACAAATATACATGTTCATGTAATTTATTTTTCATTGATCCAAGTGAAAAAAATTATATGGTTGAAAACTAAGACTAATTCTACACACATTCAAAAAAAACTGATTTTCATTTTTTTGAGGTAGTTAGGTGTACCACACAGATAACTATCCATGTTTTTGTTAGTTTTCTAGATCTATTTACTTGAAAGATTACTTAAAAATATGAATTGAAAAAATATTAAAAATATAGGTCATAAACTATAATATCTTATCTAAATTTTCCCCAGATCATTTCAAATAATATTAAATTCTTCCTAAAAAAATGGTGCCCCACATGACCGTCTATCTACTCTCTCTCTCTCTCTTTTTAAGTAGGAGTTCCTCTTCAAATTTTATATGTTTGACCTAATTATACTTAATAATTTTTTTAATAAAATATTTTTTTTTAAAACTAGACTTCAAATGTTACATTATATGTTCTTACACCATCTTCAAATTTAGAGTGTATATATCTCAAATTATCTACAAAACTTCAGATTTCTAAAATTTAAAAAACATTACGTCCATGGGTAAGACACTTTTTATGCCCCAACTTTATCCACTTACCCATATATATACTACATACTTTAACAGTTATTTTAGTGTACATTTTTTCTATTTTTTTATTAATTTCTTGGATAATATATGTCAATATTTGTCTATGTAGACTTAAATGAGTCATCAATGTAGACAGAAAAATTTGTAGTGTTAAAATACCAAATCAAGGACAACCTTGAGGCAACTTTGGATATCATCATCATAATTAATTATTATCTCTTGAGACATATGTACCAATTATGTAATATCATATAATTCATATAATCAACCTTTCATCAACTAAAAATAGTTCGTGTGCTTTTGTGTTGGTTTGTTTGTTATTTTGGCATATCAAGATAAAAGATTAAAATAGATATTTTGTAGTAAAAATGGAAAAATGGGAACCAAGAACATATTTAATCTTAAATTTTATTATATATGTTTATTCTTATCAAAAAAATATTCAATTTCAAAAAATTAATCATCTTTATTTGAATCCGTATGTAAAAGTTATGAGCATTTGAAACTAGTTCTGAAGATGCACAGTTTGGCTCCAAAGATGCCCAAAATTACTTTTTAAATCTAGAAAATCAAATAAAGAATGAGATAATGTTTTGGGATATATATATATATATATATATATATATATATATATATATATATATATATATATATATCTGCAGGTTCAAAAACATGAAAGCAAAGAGCTCTAGAGAGGATTGCTACATATTTTTTAATAAGTATTTATATGAAATATATTTATATTATTTATAAATGATGAGAGATATTTATAGTATTTCAACTATTAAGAGTATGTAAAACATCAATTTTATATATAAAATTGAATTGGTCAAGATTGTGATTGATTCTCTCCAAAAATTATCAAAAGTTGTTAGAAAGGAAATAAATCACCTAGATTCTCTCAAAGTATAAGATGTTATATTTGTGAATCTAATATTTCCCAAAATTTTCTCCTTGAATAATGAGGATTTTTTTATCCTTAAAATAATGTAATAAATAATATTTTTTAATTTTTATCCTAAAATAAGAATCAATTTCAAAACTGATTTGTTAGGTTGTTAGCCTAGAATAAGAATTAGTTGTAAACTAGTTTTTTAGGTTGTTAAGATTAAGAAATCAGTTCAAAAACTAATTTTTTAAATTATTATTATTAAACAAGAAGTTGTTAAGAAAATTTTATTATAAATACAACCTTCTCATTCATTGTTGGTAGTAGAAAATAGTTGAAAATTTGGAAGAAAGATTGAATAAAGGATTTGAGCATTTCTAAAGTTTTATATTTTTAATCATTTTTAAAAGGATAGTAAGGGCCCACTACTCAACCTAAGTAAAATGTTTAGTTTATATTTATGTACTCTAGATTATATTTATCTGTGTTTTATTTTCATTTTTGAAAATTTATTTTATGTTTAGAGTATCATATAACCTAAAAATTAAATGGATCCATAAACAAAAAGTTGTTTAGTTTCATTTCATGCAAGGTGTGTTTCAATTCCTAGAATTTCAATTATACAAGTGTGTTTACTTTTATGTGTGTTTATTTTGATAAAATTATGTTTAATTCAATAATTTCAATCCATGCAAATGTGTTTTTTAAAAAAGAATTATTACTTGAATGTATTTTTTGCCTTATTTCATATAGCCTTTGGATACCAACATAAATTTGATATCACATTAACTAAATTAATTTTATTAAATTAAAATGATTTATGACACTCATTAGATATGATAATGTTTCCCATGAGTCATTCTACACAAATCTTCCCATTATACAAGGCACTAGTTAGACCCATATAGACATGCATAAGAGATATATACAACATAATATAGACTCACCATGGATAAGAATGTTCATAAATTGGTGGACCTAAAACAAATTTAGTGTGGGGTAGGATTACATAATTTGAAAGAAGGGTCAATGAGTAAGGAAAGACAAAAATCCTAGTTGGTGTGCATAAAAATATGACCAAGTATCTAGATATGTGAGGTTTTTGAGGCAAGGAAGAACAAAGAAGAATAAGAATTATGCCCATGAATGTACAGAAGAAGAAAATGCATACATCATACCTACAAGTGGTCATGTAAGAGATGATAAGGAATGCCATCACTAGTAGTAAATAAAAGGGTATGAAATCAATAATAAAAACTAATTAATGGTATGGATTGCATCATTATGTCAATTTAAATGTCAAAATATGTTATTAATTTCCTTCCATAAGTCATTTTCACCAGTATCATTTTCAAATAATTAAAGAGACATAATACATAGAAAGATCAAATAAGGAAGATAAGTGAATTCAACTTGTATTCGACAAAATTAAAGTATTTATAAGTATAATTTATTTATACATAGGTTCATGGTGAGATTTAAAAATTAATAATTGAAGTGAAGAATGCAAGAAAAAGATAAAGTTAAAGAAAATCATGGTTGGTGGTTTAAAACACCACCATTAATGGGTCCTGAATTATGAAACATGTTGACAATATTTTATGTCGTGCTTTCTTTAGTTATTTCACTAACTCACCCAATGAAAATAGAATAAAATTGAAATGTTGGAGAAATCACCATGGAATGGATGATTTTCTTATTCATTTCAGAGGGGATTATCCATCTTATGGTAGGGGGTTTTTAGTGATTTTTTTATTTTTAACAAAAAATTAGAAAGGAAACACAAGATAAAAATGATAGAAAGTAGAGAGAAATGGAAGAAAAATAATGGAGATGAGAAACAAATAATGGAATAAACATACAATATTGATTGAGTAACTCATAAAATAATGTAAATGAGTGGGAACCCTTTCTATCATAAGAAAGTAAGAACACAAAAAATAAAGGCATGTAAAATGAAGGTCACATAGAAGCAAAAAGTCGTTCATGTATTCATATTGCATATATATGTCAAGAGTCCATCTATAGATATTCAAAACACAAAGTTTTCATAATCAAAGTTTTACATACAATGAATAAATATTGAATCATTAATATAATTATTTAATTATGAATATAAAATCACAATCCATAAACAAATAACATTAACACTCATAAATTAACATTCATCTCACTTGCTTGTATTCTCATATTCATAAATCAAGAAATGTCTATGTACACATAAATTTATAGTTAACCTTATTCTAAGGCTAAGAAAAAATAAGAATAAAACCCTATACAAGGAATAAAAATCTTGTATGTGTACATTTATCCACTCAAAATAGTTGAGAATATACATTTTGTCTTAACTCCACCTAAGACTCAATTTCCTTAACTAGAATTTACCCACATTTCACTTTATCAAATCCTGATATTTTGTAAGATACCTTAAAAAATAACATTAATAAATGATATTATGACTTGCACACTATAATATTTAATTAATTAATGAATTAATTAATATATTATACTTTATTAATTTAAATAAAATTAAATAAATCAAAATAATTAATACAATTTAAACATGTAAATTCATATTATTGATCAATTTGCACACACATAAATTGGTCACATTGTCATATTAAAGGCACTAAGAGGGACCCACTGAACATGGTCCATTGGATAATATATCCTAAAATTTCTAATTCACTACCAGAAGTGTTCTTATTTGATCACATGACTCATTCCAGCTTAACACACTATTGTTCAAGACTCCTTTTGAGATCTTTGGACAATTGTATGCGCTTGGATAACTGTTACATTTTGAGGTTCTTTTCAAGTTTGAAATTTCATATAATGGCATCATGTCTAAAAAATTATTTCACTAAGATATCAATTCATTGTGTGGAAATTATATTTTATGAGATAACTTATCATGCCAAATGGGGCCAATTTTCATCAAATTATCTTGGCGTTAACTCCCTGACTTTGACATTGAGTCATTAAGTAGGATTTTATTCCTTGGTGGAAATATGGATAAATATAGCTTCATTAATGATTGTATTTATATCTATCATTTGTATTCATATTGGTTATTTTATACAATCATTTATTAGTTTGTGTCTAGTCAACTAGTATATAGTTCTCTTACTCTATGTGTATAGAGATGAACATGCACTATCAGACAAGAGCACACTTATTTTATGAGATATACTTATGATTTAGAAAATTAAATATTTTATTATATTTTTTCTCCAACCATATTCATAGGGGTGAATCTTAGATTAATGTTCCTTAATTCAAAAAACTAACAACTAGTTCTCCTATTCCAATTGTATGGAAATGAAATGCATTGTCGGGTTAGATTGTATAGTTTTGAAAATATTTTATGTTCACTTTCTTGTGACAAGATGTGATTTGAAAGTTTTTTACATAATAATTCTTACCTAAGAATTAAATATTGTTTAACACATGATGATTCATTGAAATAACTTTCCAATGCTTCAAACAAAATTCAAAATGAATTTTAGATGTGGATGATGCAACCAACAATGTACATCAATTGAAAAATTAAAAATGGTGTTTTTATTATTTATACTGGGTGTTTTAGAGAATTTAAAGCTTTAAATGATTGCATTAACTCTTTTAGTGTAATCTCACAAGCTTGGAAACAATGCCTTTAGGATAGAAAAAAAATTTAAATCTCTTATTTGTCTTTATACCTACCAAAAATCTCCAATTTATCTCCTTTAATAGTTGTATATGCACATGGGTGTAATCATTTATCCTATTTAGCAATTGTACATTCATAAAATATTATATATTATGTTCAAACCTTCATGTATGATGTTAGAAATTATTTTATAATGGTACCCATAATTTTAAGTGGTTGTAAATATATTAAAACCTATGTTTATATTCACTTTCTTCTCAATGACATTAGTGTATGGCTATAAAATGACATTACAAGGTGTTTTATAAAAAATGGGAAATAGGAGATGCTAAATCCTAATTATATAAAATGATCTAAGCTAAGTCAGGATGTAAGATATGTGCATGGAGTAATCATTCACTAATTTTTAATTTCTTATATTTGTAAAAATGTTAACAAGGAAAAATGCAAGGATGAAATAACATAGATGGAAAATATGAACGCAGTACTAAGACTAAGATTTTAGATTTGATTGTGTAACTATTTTAATTTAATATGAATCTAAAACAAATCTTCATTTGATCTCTATACAAGGTCACTAGAATTAGACAAGGGCATAAAACATTTGTATCCTTAAGAAGCACTGACATTAGGTTGGTATTATTCAATCTGTAAAACTATGGTTCTATGTGTTGTGATTTGATGGTCATGTGTATGTGTTTTGTGATGCAAAATCTATTGAAAAAGACATTATATACCTTATTTTTCACCAAACCCCTAGCTCAATGACACAATACAATGAATGTAATCATGGTGTAAAATAGGTTAGTGATTGAATTTTGTTTTGACCTAAACAACCCATGTGTTAAGCATTGCTTATATACGAATATTCAGAAGAGGGATCAAACTCCATGTAGTCATCCCATGTTATGGTGGTGTGTGTGAAAGACTAGTTAAAATTTATAAATGTTGTTGTGATCCTAGTGTTTTTATATGATCAACAATTACATGTGACATTAGATATGCATTCAAACTTATCTTAGGGATATTAGGGCTATATGGATTATGAATTGTGAAAAATAGATGTTTTTCTCTCAATGTCTAGCTAGATATTTTATTGTTTTACAATTATATGAGCATCTAGTGAATAATGGATTGAAAATGTGGATTTATATTAGATATTTTAGAATTATTTTATATAGTTCTCACTAAAAGTGTGAGATGACCCATTTAACATATTTTAATTTGATAAAATAGCCATTATTTGGTGGGAGGACATGATCAACAGAATTGGACCATACTAGGGAGTAGGATATCCAAATACAATGATCTTGTCTAAAGAACAAAAAAATATCAAATGAAAGTGTGGATTAGTCTGAAATTAACCTTAGGATATTTAGGATGTTGAATATGGATATTTAGAATCAAAATTTTGTCAAGATTTAAGTGTCATCCATATAAAGAGTGAAGGAAAGGCAGTCAAGGACCATGTAAATAATCATGAGATAAGTGAGTATAAGGAGTGATCAAAATTAGATTGTTTTAGAAATAAATGTTGATTTATGTGTCTAAATTTTCTCAAAATTTATTCTAATAATGAAGCAAAGCAAAATTACTAGAATATAAGGGAACAAATTCTTACCTAATCTTACCTATGAAGAACAGTCTTGGATGTAGGCCACAATGTTGAACTATGCTTCATGCAAACCTATAATGAAACATGTATAAATCAGTTCTTACATAATATGTAAATGTGAAATTAAAATATAATAGAATTTTAAATCTAATAATAATGAATGAATACACCTGATTAGGTATGTAAACCATTATGTTTTTTGGTGAAAAGTTTGTGATTGTAGAGGGTAGGACCCTTAAATATTTATTCTTCATTAAGATGCTTAGATTGAACTGTTCATGATCCAAACCTAATTAATAATTGAGTTTTATTAAGTTATCAAGGTGTGGTTAACTCCATCCTTTCATACCCAAAGTAGTAGAATAATTGATGAATCCAAATTCTCTCACACAATAACTTCTTGTATTAACATCGATAAATCATACAACAAACTTGTTCTAAAGATCTTCCTCAACAAATATTTCTTATACACATCATAAACTTGGCAACATCATACCAATAAATATCTTATACAAAGCTTAACTTACCATTATATCCTACAAATGAAAAATATCTTAAACCTTTCATAGAAAATACATAAAAGAAGAAATGAAAGAGAAGACATAAGGTGGAAAAAAAATTGGCCACACTCATGGTTTCATAGTAGCTAATAGTGATTATTGTCCCCCACATGTAAATTTAATAGTATGGGAATATAATTTTAAACAAACTTTTCATCACCATATGCCTTCAAGATATGGTGTCCCACTTTACATGAGTGAATAGTAACAAAGAGTGGCTCCTTTATATTATTTATGCACAAGAGTCAAAAGGGTAGGAATATCCAATAGACAACCCTTCACAATCATGGATCCCCATAAGGAAACTATCCCCACGTCCATCCACATGAACAAAAGGCAAATTACCCATGTTCCTTGGTGGATAATTACACCCCACATGTTACCTCACTAGTATGAATAGTAATTGACACCTCATCAACATGAATAGTGACTACCATTTCACCAACATGAATAGTAACTACCACCTCACCAACATAAATAATGACTAGTAACAAAGAGTGGCTCCTTTATATTATTTATGCACAAGAGTCAAAAGGGTAGGAATATCGAATAGACAAACCTTCACAATCATGGATCCCCATAAGGAAACTATCCCCACATCCATCCACATGAACAAAAGGCAAATTACCCATGTTCCTTGGTGGATAATTACACCCCACATGCTACCTCACTAGTATGAATAGTAATTGCCACCTCATCAACATGAATAGTGACTACCATTTCACCAACATGAATAGTAACTACCACATCACCAACATAAATAGTGACTACTACCTAATCAACATAAATAGTGAATTAAACTCTGTATTATTCTCCTCTGGTTGGAAAAAACTCATTTTATATGAGTTGATCTAATTATACTCTAAAAATTATAGGTGGAAAATAAGGTACACAAAAGCCACAAGCCAAAAATCAAACAAAACACACTGTAATTTATTTTTGGTTGATGCAATAGTACATGAATCCTTGGATGTTATTGCATTAGACATCTTATATTTTAAAATGTGATATCTTATTCATGTGGATGGTGTAAGTGGTAGAACCACTCTTCTAGTCACAAAGCATAATGACCTTTTTCTTGTTCTTCTTTTTTCTTCTCCATTTCCATCTACTAATTTTTGGCTTTCCTTCTCTCCTCTTCACATTTCTACATTATCTCACTCTTTTTTGGATCATACCCACGATAGTCTATCCTCCTCCACCAATATGCTCTATCATACATCTCACTCTTTCATGTGGGCTCAAACCCACTACAAAATGACCTCCTCCACCTAAATCCCACTTGGCTTTGTTGACACATCATCTAACAAACTATTGGATAATTCACAACACTAGATATACATGTTTTTAACTCCTCTTTCATGGCTTCAACATCATCCTCCACATATGTTATGGTTGTCATACAAATAAAACACTCTTATATACCCTTGGTGAGCTCAATAATTTCACTTTACACACCTGTAAAATTAGGTTCTTATAGACATGTTATGTCTAATCTCAAACTTATTTGCATCCTCTCATATATCCTCATGTGACAAGTTTTATCCACAATAAAATTTAGCTTCTCAAAACCATCTCCAACAAATTTTAGTTTTTATTCTTCCTCAATTAGATGCAAATGAATGTATATCTCCACATATTCTTGAGAACAAACATTTTCCCATGCTCCATCACACTCTCTTATCTTTCATTTAGCTTGAATAAAATCGTTTATATCTATAATACCATCACCAACTAGCTCCGTTATCACTACTATTATATCCATCTCTTGGATAGTTTCTTCATTACATGTCTCATAAAAATGGAAATGTTGGATTGAACCACACTTTATCCTCCTCTTTTCCATCTTGTCCATAGCCAAATATTCTCATTAAATCAAAACATTAATGGAATCAAGATTTTTGAAAATCACTTCATCATGCTCTAAAAGCATGTTGTCCAACTCATCTCCAATGCTAGCATGCTTCTCATGATTTTCAATCTCACAATGAACTCTAAAAAGATCCATATCATCCACCTCCAAGGCTGTCCTCTCCTCATAAATACCTCTATGTTTATCTGTTTCGCATTGTTGATACTTACTACAATCTCCTTGTGTGCACTATCTTGCAAAACATTCACATTTAATGCTTTTTTTTAAGAAACATGTAACTCTTCTTGTCTACCTTATTCATCCATATGTAACTCTACATGGCTGAAACATTCATCTACATATCCATCATCCTTCATAAGGATTTCATCTAAGAAATTCAAATTTTCTTGTAGGGAATCCAACATTTCCCACACCTCTTCTTCTTCTTCTTCTTCTTCTTCTTCTTCTTCTTCTTCTTCTTCTTCTAAAGTTATAAATTCTTCACTTTATGCATCCTCCATCATCTACAGTTTTAATTAGACATTATTCAACATATTTTCCAAGTCTTCATTTCATGGTGTTCCTCCTTTCCTTTGTTTCATATCTTCATAACCTATAACAAAAATATCTTTGGATGAAATGCTTCTCTTGACACCTTATACCTAACACTCTCCTTTGTTGGAAGATGCATCCCCTTGTTTTTTACCCACAAAAATGTGGTAAACAACATTATAGGATTTGAACTTGCTTTGATACCAAATTATATATCCAAATTCTTTCACATAACAAGTTATTTTATTAACATCAATAAATCATATAATAGACTTGTTCTTCAAAGATTCCTCAATAAAGCTCTCTTGTACACATCACAAACTTAGAAACATCATACCAAGGAGGCTCTTCTACAAATTTTAGTCATACAAATATTAAATCCCCATTATATCCTATCAATGCAAAGGAGATTCAACCTTTTATATAAAATACATCAAATAAGAAAATGAGAGAGAAGGTATAAGGTGGCCAAAAATTCACCACACTCCTCATGGTTACATAGTAGATAATAGTGATTATTATCACCCACATGTACCATAGTAAAAAGTAGGGGAATTTAATTTTAGGCAAACTTTACATCACCATGTGCCTCCAACCAATGGCACTCCACTTCACATGGGTGAACAATAACAAATAGTTTATATTTTATCTTCTTTATGCACATGAATCAAAAGGGTATGAGTCTCCAATAGATAACCCTTCACAATCATGGATCTCCACAAGTAAATTCACCCCACATCCATCCATGTCAAAAAAAGGAAATGTCCTCATGTTCCATGGTGTATAATTATGCCCCACATGCCACCTTACTATTATGAATAGTAACTAACACCTCACCAACATGAATAGTGACTACCACATCACTACTATGAATAGTAACTACCATCTCATTAGCATGAATAGTGACTAACACCTCATCAATATGAATAGTAAATTTGAATCTACATCAGTAACTTGGAAATATTGCATGATTTCTAAAATATCATTTTGGTGGAAGTAAAACTAGTGAAAAAAGGTGAATCAACTATTGTACATAGAATAAGATTCATTCATGGTGTAAAACTAGTGAAAAATAACATAATTTGATTCTAGTGTATACAATGTAGATAAGGGAAAGTATTATCATTCCATATATGGAATTGGTGCAAAAATGAGCAAGGAGGTGGTCATGTTTCATGCACATGCCACCAATATAATATTTGGGTTTATATGTATTCTAAAAATGACTAATATCATGTGATTTTTTGAGCAAAAATGTCTTATAAATTATCGAACACATATCAAACATGATTCCCCCATTCTGAGCAAAATATGATTAATCATTTGAAATTATTTTATATAGGTACTACATGTATGCAATCATAAATGCATCATGTCTATAAATCAATCCTATCTCAGAGAAGATAGAGCATACTTACACTTTTGATTGGGGATAAATTTGTTAAGCAGGAACATGATCGAGATGGGGATCTGCTAGACCCGATTAGGGGATCACTTATCATAATACACTATGCTAAGTAGGGTTCTAAAGCCTCCAAACTAACACAATCATGCAATAATCCTAAGGGGGTCGTAGGTTTTGATATTTCACTTATTCTAATAACAATAAATTAAATCTAGTCTAGTGTTCACCAAAGCTTGTGGCATAAAAATGGGGGTTAGAAACAAAAAAAAAACTAAACTAAACATGCATAGAAGACATATACTCACGTCAAAGTATAAAAAATCATAATGCATGGAAGACAAGCACAACTAAGTTATCTATCTACTCTTACAAAGGGGAAATAAATTTATGAATACTTACCTTTGAAGATGAACCCACAGAGCCTCAATCTCTCCCTTGTCTAAGGTGTTTTGTAAGAGATTGTTGTGGTATGTAAGGATACCAAAGATGAATCATATCTAGGCTACACAACCTATCTATGCATCCAAAAGACTTATTTAAAAGACAAGATCCATATCTCCAAAGAAATTATATACCCTTAAGCTTTATTCCTCAAGTAAAATGGTCAATAAGCAGATGTTCATTCACACTTATCCTTCTTCACTTCTTCTTCTCAAATAGTGGGAAATGAACTTATATATATAGGAAAATATTACCCTAAATCCTTTTTAAAATGTTGGCCAATAGGGTTGACCCAATCAACCTTATACAATTTTGGATAATAATTCACTAGGTCACGAGCTAGGTTGGCCAAAAATCAAAATAGCTCCTAAGTGAAAATAACCAAAAACTATACAAAGTTGACCCAATCAACCCTATATAGTCGATTGAAAAAATGGGATCAAGGTAAGGAAAATGAGGATAAAGTGTGGGAAAATCATTGGAATGGATTAAAATGAGAAGAGTAAGCTTAGGTTAAATGGTTTTATGAGATAAGTTTGTAGATAACATGTGGAAAAAGGGACAATAATCTTATGAAGTACAATGGTCTACCCACCCCTTTCCCAATGCATCCCTCAAGGCATTCACTTAGAGAGATTCATAATAAATGGGTTATTACAAGATACAAAGTGTCACAAATTGATGAAATTTTGAAAATATTATTAGTGTACATATGCCCCACTCAAATCTCATCATGTGTCATATGAGTGCAACATGAGATGGTGCTTTAGGAAATAGAACATGATAATACATAATGATGATGTTAAGTAAAGTGCAGTAAGAATAAAATAAGATAAATGAAAGGATATAATTGAAAAAATACATAGCTTATTTACCTTAGTGTTTTAGATAAAGAAGTAGACTGAAATAAAATTGAAGGCATTAAATGTGAAGAACACTAGGTAAACCCACAGAAGTTAGTGCAAAAATTAGCCAAGAATCAAAAATTTTGGAAGATAGGCATATGATAGTAAAAAATATGATTTAAGGTAAAACATTTTCAAATTAGGATTGATAAGGCAAGGTTAGAACCAATAAGATTTAGGTAAAATGAATGATATAATGATGCCAATTGAATGACAAATGAATGATAAAAGATTGCAAAACATATCAAATCACATTGGAAAGCATGGAAAACATAAATGGTAGAAAAAAGAATGTAGAACATACTAAATCATTTTAGGAAGCATGTAAAACATGAATGGAAAAAGGAATGTAGAACATACTAAATAAAATTGGGAAGCATGTAAAACATGAATGACAATTGAAATATCAATGCAAGACAACTAGAACAAAGGTATGTAAGAAAGTGAAAAGTAATGTTATGTAAGATAGGAAAAAATAAAAACATGAAAGACTAAGAATGAAATGTAATTGAAGATGTGAGACAAACATGAAGAAGGTATACATAAAGAGATATGTAAGAATGCAAAATGTCATATATAAGATAAGTCCACAAAAATCAAATAAGAACATGATGGAGAAATGAAAATAAAAAATATCTAAAGGATGAAAACTCAAACTTAGTGTTTGTTCTAAGATGTAATGTATGAAAACACAACCATCTAATGATATGACTATTATGATAATGAGATGGTGTGGTAGGTAAATGGTGTAAGGGTTTAGTCCATAGTTGATCAAACATGTTATTTTTCTCTAAGGATAGATAAACTGAAACAAAGTAATGATATCATGTTTTTAAGAGGTGAATAAGAAGCAAGCAAAGAAGAGGGAGAAATAGATTTGGAATCACAATTTCTCTGTTAAGGAGAGGAAATGAAATGGGTAGAGGGGAGAATGAATGGAAAACCAATGTAAATAAACTCTTTATAAAAGTCAAGAAAATCAAATTAAGTTTGTCAAAATAAGAGTAATTTCAACCTTGAAGACTATGAAGAACTTCTCTTAGATAGACAAGTCTTAGATCAACAAATGTAGTATATAAATCATCCCATGAAGGCTATATGTATGAAAATTAAAATGAACCTACATTCCCACAATGTGTTCCCCATTATTTAGGACCCTTTATAGAGCCATCAGTCTACTATGAATATCGGGTACTTGCATGGAAAATTGGGTAGCACCATAGAGTTTCTTGAAATATCCTATTCTAATCTACTAGC
The DNA here is from genome assembly GCA_037957365.1 of Torreya grandis. Classification (NCBI taxonomy): domain Eukaryota; kingdom Viridiplantae; phylum Streptophyta; class Pinopsida; order Cupressales; family Taxaceae; genus Torreya; species Torreya grandis. The sequence continues at coordinate 784,304 of JARHVA010006443.1, read as the reverse complement.
CTACTATACCCTAATGGACCTAAGCTCTATGTGAGTCCAATTTTAGATTTTCATATTTTATTAGATATAGGAGATGCACTTGTAATCATGTCTTTTGGTGTTATTTTAACTTTTAAGATATGTACATTTCTTTTTGAATATCATTGCCTTTTGTTTAAACTGATTTGGCTTTTAGCTTTCTTAATGGCTTTCTCGTTTCCTCCTTCATATGGATTTGAAAAACCAAACATGGGTGATAAATATGACTATCATTTCAATACTTTTAACTTAGTTTCTAAGAGAGATAAAATTAAAAGAATATGGGGTCTAAGGGTCTCATAAATCTAGGTGAAATAAAAGTGATATCTTGACTTTAGCCTTATTTTATCCAATGTGGAGTGAAAGAAAGGGAAATCAAGACGAATGACACACGAAACAATTTGAACTACTTAATATTTTAAAAAATGTGACAAAGGGTAAAAAGGGATACAATGAGTGTGAATCCTTATCATAAGAATGAGGGAAATGAAAGAAAACATGCTAACATATATTGTTGTGCAAATTCCATATATCAAAAAAAGAAAAAGTTAAAGTTGAGAACAAAGATCAAAACCATTTTCTAGAAAAGGAATGACAAGATGGTAATTTTATGAGGAAGGTCTAGTCCTATCCATGGTCTTACATTACAACTCATAAAATAAAAACCCATGAGGGTGGCAAGAAGAAGTAAGTGAAATAATAAAATGAGAAAAGAATAAAAAGGTGGTATTTTGTGAGGAGGGCTAGGTCCTATCCATGGTCTTACACTGTAAACTCACAAAAGAGAAACCCATGGGGGTGAATTATAAATAAATAATAATAATCATAAAGATATTGAGGGAAAGGATGACATAAAAAGACAAAAATAGATATATAAGGACCAAAAGGAAAATAAATGCCAAATGTGATGTGTAATAATATCAAATAACATAAAGGAAGACAATGATGCTTATAAATAAAAAGTAAAAGAAATAAATTGCACAAAAACAAAGAACATGAGACAAAAAGAACAATTAATATCTATGTTAATGTTTGTATCAATGATGAGCATGTGAATTATAAGTCTATAAGTATCAAAAGGTTTCTTGGGGTTGAATTTGGTTGTTATTATGCATTGTAGAATAAGAGTGGGTATCATAAGATGCCCCAGTGGGTAAGTGGATGTAGGGATGAACATTTTAAGATACCCCAAAGTTTGAAGGGGCATGTGGATGAGCATCACAAGATTCCCCCACATGTGAGTTGGAGTGAGGTGAAATTTAACTTTTAGAATGATTTGTATTAGGTTGGTAGGTGCATTTGGATATAGATAAATGGGTTGGTTTGTTATATTTTAGGGATGTTGAATGTGACATAGGATTTGTAGGAGAGGTATGAAGAGATAAAGGAGTACCATGTATGATATTCTTTGGAGTAGGCATTTAAACTAGGTAATATTTTGGTTCATGTGGCCTAAGAGTTTTAGGTTTAATGGATGCCATTATATGTTTAAAGTTGTTCATTTTAGATATCCTTTCCTTATTGGTGTAGGAATAAGGATCAACTGTGGTTTGAATAAAATTAGTAGATGAGGAGTGGGTATGTGGTAATTTTTTTTGTTCATTAGTTAGTTAATGTTGATTTTATTTTGATTCTTGAGATTGAAGTTAAAAATCTTGAAGATGGTCTTGATATTGTTGTTTTGCTAGAGTATCAAGATTGAAATGTGGACCAAGCAAGGAATAAAGAAGAAATCGATGAAGATCATGAAAATACTCATGATAATGACCTATATTAGCATGCCACCAAAAACATTTATCAAGATTATACAATTTTGGAGGAGGTTTGGAAGGATCAAAGATCATAGGTTTAGAGGGTGTTAATTTTTACTTAAGTTGTTCTAGATTTTAGAGGTATAGTTACTGAGGAGGGGGAGGTGAATCAGTGAGTTTAGAAAAACCAACATCAATTTTAATCCTTTCAAGTTCTTAAATAATTACCATAAGCATTCATGAAGCATACACATCATACATAACAATGAACAAGAGAGACTACCATATCAATCACATAACACATGACATATGTGGGAAACCATCTTGGGGGAGAAAACCCATTGGAACCTGCACTTGGATTATTGTCTTATAAAAAAATAACTGATTTAGACCAGCTGAAACTAATTAAGGAATTACCATCCCTATTTAAGGAGAATACAATCCCACAAGATGCTACCACACTTGTCTAGCTGAGCTACAATAACAACTACACCTTTAGCAAGTTTCACCTTGCAAGGAGGATGCAAACCCATTAGATGAGGAGTTTCCATAACAACACCTATGAACACATCCACATTTTAATTGATGTCTTCAAAATTCTATGATGGACCTCTGATTATCATTCTTTACCTTCACTGATACTCAAACAATAAGAAAAATATTCTACCAAAAAACTTATGACCTACAGGTCATACAAATAGTTTTCAATCTATTATACTATTCAATTCATCCAAAGGGCACCCACCCTTTCCTTCACTTCACAACACTCTACTCTCAAATGTAAATCCCACACATAAGTCTCTCATCAAGTCTAGAAAACAACACATATGGTTTTACCATTTATAGAGATATCATGATTATCAACATCTTGGTTGCCTATTAGGAATTAATTAACCTATAGTACATAAATCATATTAAGACACAACTAAACACAATCTTCATAGGTTGGCCATAGCATCTATGGGTCACCCTTAAGTAGTTACACCTTTCAATTAGGCCCTTGTAGCTCTTATAGGTCTCATAAAGACCTATTCACCAATTTAGCTCTTTATTAAAAAAAAAAGGAAAATATGACCACTTAAAAATTCACGTACCCATTTTATATGATCTATAAGTCCCCATTAAGTTTCAACAACCAACATAGTACTCTTTTGCTTAAGTAGAATTTGCTCAAACAACATTTTATGCACATAGTCACCATGAATGAATACACAATCAACTTATAAACCTTTTTTCATACTACATATGATTATTAAATGCTTCATAATTCACACATATCATAATCATGGAGTATAAAACACTTCTCAATACCGAATTCATCAAGAGATATCAAAACAAGCTCGAACTATCTTCTTAGGTTACTTACAAAATACATATAAACACATAGTCAACTTTGAAAATTCATAAATATGTATATAAATACTTATATATATTCATAGATGTGACTTGGATTCCTCTACAAGATCTCTTTTTACACCATGAGAAAATTTTGCATATATCGAAACATATAGCCAAAATATAGAGCACTAGTTTTTTCCTTTACAAATTCAAAAATTCAAATACAAATAGTCATAGTTAAAATTCAAACACTATGATCACATTTCATGTCCTTGATACTTCACATTTATCATGCACCTTCAATCCTATTTGATGTTTAATTCATATTACACCAATGCCCAAATGTTAAACTTTGAATCAGTTGACCTTATCTCGTGTAATCTGGTAACTTTGACTCAATGTGCACCATCAATCTTTTATACATAATTTGGTATTTAAAAATGATGAATATATGTAACTTTTACCTCTTGAATTTAAAATGAACCATTTATCTCTATCTATATTATCACCCACTCACTTTTTATCTTTGGAATAATCTTGATCTTTATCTTTGCTCAGCATTAAACCTTAAACACTATGACGTCTTTAACTTGCTGCATACCATAGATCTAGATGTATGAATTCCTATGCACCATTGATCTATATTAATCAGCAAAATACTTATCATAAAACATGTACCATTTTATAAATATTTATAATAATTCATGATCTGTAGGATCTCCATTTTGTCTTGATCTTTACCTTTGCTCAAAAATAAATATGGGAACGTTTGCAATTTGTCTGTAAGGTCAAGTGCATGTTCTAAAATTTGGAACACATGATCTCATTATATATAAGAATAAAATAATGTTTCAATATAATATTTTAACCATCACACATGTGAGATATAATGACATTAAAATTTCTCCTTAGATTTATCTATCATAGAGCCAACAATATCAATAATTACCTAGAAGGCCAACTTTGCACATGCATATCTTTTGAAAAACTTTGATGCATGATCTAAAATTTATTAAAAATAAAATAGGAACAAAAATAAACAAACCCATATGCTCATCTTATCATTAAACATCCACATATTCAATATATTCCATCATCAACATGTTTACTTAGCTCTTATTGGAACATAGAAAACACTATCAAAAAGCCTTAGAGCCCAACTTTGCACCCACATATCATTGATTGTGCTTAGGTGCATGACCAAAGATTTAGAACATATAAAATAGGGACTAATTTTATAAAAATAATATGAACAACTCCACCTAACTGATCCACACATGGAAATTATGACATCATCAAACTACCTACTTAGATTTTCTACCATTGGACCCAAAATGTCTAGATGCGAACAATGATGAATTGGGTGAATTCCACTCATGCACACATGAAAAAAACACAATTATTAAATTATAATAGGACCCTTTTATCATGATAAAATCACCATAATTATTGATGAACATCTCCAACCAATCCAAAATTGAAGATCAACCAAGCCAACTTGAAGCACACTTTGACAAGCACATTGTGCACTTTATCATTATTATTTAGGTTATCAAAGCACTTCATCCACTCACCAGGACACCTCTATGAAATAATTTAAAAATCTCTAACAATACCATCCTTTGTCATTTATTTCAACACCCATCAATTTATATCTCACTTTTATTCTCTCTCTTCAAGCAATCTCAAAATAGGAACTTTCTCCCCCTTTGACATAATGACAAAGTGAGCACCAACTAATACTGAAGATGTAAAAATACTACACATAGTAGAATAAAATATTATAAATATAGTAAAAACTCCCCCTTACCTTGATCCTTCCTCTTCTTACCTTGATAACTTCCTCTTGCTCTGTGCCAACACTGTCTTCAACCAAGCACTGTAACCAATAAAGAAAGAACATGCAAAACACTAAGAATAATAAAACTCACCAAGAAACACCTCAGAGGGACTCCCCCTAAGATATTTGATCCACTGTACCTCCTAATCATCTTCAAATCTCCACACACTATGAAGAACCACCATACAAGATTATAATCCTTCTCTCTCGAACCACCTCAAGGACCACCAATCAAACTTCATACCACTCACCAAATAGGAAACATGTACTAAACCAACCTGAGAAATTTTGCTGAGACACACATACCATGATTTTTGGGAAAAATTGAAAAAAATCACTCTACTTCTTTTGAGCCATATCAAGTCTCATCGTAGCCATAAAAATAACTTTTAGATCCCACAAATTTTAGTAGATACACATTCAAGACCTAAAACATCATATCTAGATCACACTCATATGCCCCCTTAAGAAAACCAATTTTCATCACCTAGATCATCCTCTACAACATAATTCCTTCACAAAATAATTTTCTAATTAGGCTTCCATCTTGAAAAAACATGAATAAATTGAAATCAACAAAATTTCAGATCTCTATGAAGCTTGATTTGACAACCCATTTGGTCCATTCAACCTATTAAAGAAGCTCAAACCTCAAATCATAAGGCAAACTTATTTTATATCATATCCCAAAACCCTAGAATCTTGAAAAAAACTAAGTATACAAACCTCATTTTGGTCAAATTACACCTCTTAAACTTCTTACACACCTCGAGATAGCCATCCCACACTTTTGGACCAAAATTTGAGCCTCCATACCATTTGGAACATTGACTTCCTATAACCCATTTTTAGACCTACTTGCCCTTAATCCATAACTGAGAAAACCAAGAGCACTCAAGAATATTTAACATGAATTAAACATACCATTATACCACAAAAACACCTAGATAAGATCATAAATAATTTCACTGGCCTTTTTGAGCACCAAATTATTCCATAAATCTCACTAGGCCACCTTAAAATACCCATTCTAAACCTGTACAATAGCTCCTTCACAAATATCTAGAACAAGCTTATGAACTTTTTACTCATCCTTAACTAAAGACCTTATAATACCAACCCAATTATCTATATATATTGGCATTATGATCTTGATAATACACACTTTCTTCTTCACAAGAAAGATGTCTCCTAAGAAGCATAGGCAAAGACACCCTACTTCACAATGTCCTAAAATAATGTGAAAGCAGGAGTTATCCACAACTCCTCATATTCCTTCTCTTCCTTGGTCATCTAATGATTATATTTCTTCTTATTATTAGGCTTAATATAACCAACATTTTAAACTAATACAACATTCTCCTTTTCTTCTATGATTAGATTGACAATACATGGAAACAACATAGATTTATGACATACCTTTTCATCTTTAGAATCTTCCTTGCATCTTGAAAACTCATCACTAGGTAATGATAATTGATGTTATTTTAATGTTAATTTCTTATAAATAATAAGATGTTCACTTGGATCCATACACACCTCATAACTAGTCTCAACCAACACTTTGGTCTTCTCCTTGAGTTTGGTATTTTCATTCTCAAAATGAGCAGAAAATGAGACCTCTTGGCACTTTTCAAATTTTATAGATTTATCCACCATATAAAATACATTTCTTTGACCTAAAGATTCATCATGACTCATACTTATCACTTTTGGTTTCCATGTGTTAATTTGTCTTCTTCCTTACACTCTAAGAGCCTGATTGAACCTATTTTGACTTGTACACCTTTTCTTGTAGAACCTAGTAATGTGAACTCTCTATTCACAATTGTAGCACACCATATATTTTGAAAGGAACGTATGTTTCCCTACCTTACTTATACAAAAACTTGCAATGTGTCTCATGTCATGACAATTAAATCACTTAATTATGTTCACACCTTTTGATTGATGACCCCCATCATATTTCCATGAAAAATCATTTCTAAGATGTCTCTTACATTCTCTATCCCTATGAATACATTTATTACATGTGTAATATTAACCATTGAATCTTGCATATATCATGGCATTTGGATATTTGATCTAATTTATCTTTATTATTCTAGCACCTTCACTCCTTATCTGATAATTTGTTTTCAAAGTAAGATTGTCATGGTTCACATTAGTCTTCATCTTGTCTTGAGTTACATTTTTTTCCTTCATCATATTCGAGACTAGTTATATCACTACCATGATTTTGACCACTCAGAATATTGTCTAGATAACATGATCTTTTTTCAAATATTACAAATTTATTCAACTTACTAGATGTCTTTTCTAATTCAGATTTCAAAGACTCATTTTTAGAAACATACCTTGAACACTTATCTTCTTTAGATTTTAGGCTTATAGATAGGATTTCCAATTGAAAAATGAGATGCTTGACCATATCTTCATGATCCTTGGTATCTTTATTCAATCTTGATTTATACACACTAAATTTCTCCTCATAGTCTTTGAGTTGAGACTTCATTTTCATATTGATCTTTTTCTCAATCTTCAGTTCTTCAAGAGCATTTGTCAATTCAGTCTCATAGTCCATCTCATCTTCATCATCATTTGAATCACTCCAAGTAGACTCCTTTTTATGTGAAAAATATTCTTCCTTATCTATGAACAAGGCTTCATTTTCAATAGATCCATCATATTCTAAGTCACTATCTTCACTCTCATCTGATGACCTACAATCTTCTTTGGTGTAGAGACTCTTCTTGTTCTTTAAGGACTTCTTATTGTTATACTTTCTAAATTATTTCTTCCTATATGTCTTATTGTCTTCATCTTAACCTTCACCATTTTATATATTACCATTCTTCTCATGCTTATGAGGGAACTTACAAGCAAAATGTCCTATCTCTCCATAATTGAAACATTTGAAGGGTAGTTTACCCTTATACATCCTTGAGCATGTGTTCAATTTCTTATTAATTAAAGTAATTAGTTTATCCTCATTAATGTTATATATGTCATCATATTTATGTTTATTACCTTGGAACTTCTTCTTAGGCTTCATCTCTATCTTGAATGATGTTTCCTTCTTTGGTGGTATATCATCATTTAATCTTTTCTCATAGGTAGTAAGGGTGTCATGCAATTGATCCATATTCAATTGAGTAATATCATGAATTTCTTCTATAGATGATACTTTTGGATCAAATTTGAGAGATAGAGACCTTAATACCTTTTTAACCACATTATCCTCCTCAAGGTTCTGTCCAAGACCTATGATGATGTTCAAAGTCTCATCAACACTCTACAGAAAGGATGCCACATAATCTTCTTCCTTCATCTTGAGACTTTCAAATTGCCTTCTATGAGTCTACAACTTGTCAAGCTTGACCTTTAAATATCCTTCATAAATGATCTACATTTTATCTCATATCTCTTTAGTAGATTTACAATTGACTACCTTTGTGAAATCAATTTTGTAAGACCACAAGTGATGGCACTCATCACCTTAAAATTATTCTCAAACAACTTCTTTTTTATAACATTAGATGGAGTACTAGTAGGAACAATGTAACCAACCACAATAAATTTCCATACTTCAAACCTTAGGGACATAATGTATGTCCTCATCCTTTCACTTCAAAAAGAATAATTTGATCCATTGAACATCAATGCTTGATTAGTAGATAAATATCCTTGATGATTACCCATATTGTACCTTGGATCACCTTCAATTTGTCAAACTTCCTTTAAAGGACCTTCTCTGATACCAATTGTTAGAGGTAAAATCACTACATGGTGGGTGAATCATTGATCCTAGAAAAACCAACTTAAATTTTAATCCTTTCAAGTTATTAAATAATTACCATAATCATTCATGAAGCATGTACATATTTCATAGCAATGAACAAAAGAGACAATGCAAGATCAATCACATAACACATGACATATGTGGGAAGCCCTATTTTGGGAGAAAACCCATTATAACCTTAAATTGGACTACTATCCTCTAAAAACAAGAACCAATTTAGACTAGATTCAACTGATCAAGGAACTACCATCCCTATTTAGTGAAACTACAATCCCACAAGGTGCTACAACACCTATCTATCTAAGTTACAACAACAACTAGAAATTTAGCAAGTTTAACCTTGTAAGGAGGATACAACCACCTTATATGCTTAGCTACCATAAAAACACCTAAGAACACATCCACCTTTGAACTTATTTCTTAGACACTTGATGATGGACCTCTAATTATCACTCTTCACCTTCGCTCATACTCAAACAACAAGAGCATTATTCTACCAATAGAATTATTACCTACAAGTCATATAAAAAATTATCAATTTGGTATAATATTTAACTCATCCATAGGGTACCCACCCTCTCCTTTGATTCACAACACTCTGCTCTCAAATTCAAATCCCATACACAAGTCTCTCACCAAGTCTAGAAACCAACACATATGGTTTCACCATTTATAGAGCTATCATGATTATCAACATCTTGGTCATCCATTAAGCATGTCTTAACCCTTAAGGCATATATAATATAAAGACAGAACTCAATAAAATATTCATAGGTTGGTCATAGCACCCATGGGTCACTCTTAAGCAACTGCACCTTTCAATTAGGCCCTTGTAGCTCTTATAGGTCTCAAGGAGACCTATTCACCCATTTAGCACTTCATCAAGAAAAAAAAGAAAACATGACCAATTTAAAATAAATTTACCCAATCCATATGATCTATAGGTCCCCGTTAAGTTCCAATAACCAACATATTACTCTTATGCTTAAGTACAACTTTCTCAAATAACATTCTGTGCACAGTCACCATGAATGAATACATAGTCAACTTATAAACCTTTGTTCATATTACATGTTATTTTTAACACCTTAATAATACACATATATCATCATAATATAGTATAAAACACTCCCCAATATCTAATTCATCAAGATATATCAAAAACTATCAAAACAAGCTCAAACAATCTTCTCGTGTTACTTGCAAAATACACATGAACACATAGTCAACTTTGAACATTCATAAATATGCCTATAAAACTTATATATATTAAAATATATGATCCCAGATGCATGTTATAATCCTATACAATTTTATTTTTTACATTGTGAGCAAATTCTACCTAGATTTAAAGATATAGCCAAAATACAGAGCAATAGTTTTTCCCTTGCAAATTTAAATATTCAAATATAAACGGTCACAATTAAAATTTGAACACTATGATCACATCTTATGTCCTCACTAATTAAGATTAATCATGAACTAAATATATTCTTCACTCTTTAATGCATATTATGTAAATTCCCAAATGTTAAACTTTTAATCAATTGACCTCATCTTGTGTAATCTGGTAACTTTGACTCAACATGCACCATCAATCTTCTATACGTAGCTCAATCTTTAACAATATTGAATAGCTATCATTTAAACCTCTTGAATTTAAAGTGAATCATTGATATTTATCTATATGATCACTTACTTACCATTTATCCTTGGAATAATATTGATCTTTATCTTTACTCAACATTAAATGTCAAACACTTTAACCTCTTTAACTTGTTGCACACCACAGATCTAGATGTACAAAGTCATGTACACCATTTATCTCTATGGATCATATAGGTCCTTATCATGCACTATGCACCATTATATTAATATTTAGAATATTCTATGAGCCATATGATCTCCATCTGGTCCTAGTTTTTACCCTTGCTGAAAAATGACTATGGGAACCTTTGCAATTTGTTTGTAAGGTCAATTTTACACCTCCATATATTTTTCTTCACTCAAGCACATGTTCTTAAATTTTTACCATATAATATCATTACATAGGATAATCTAACCATATTTCAATATACTCCTAGAACCTTCAAACATGTAAGAAATAATGACATTAAAATGCCTCCTCAGATTTATCTATCATAGAGCTAACAATGTCAAGAATTGCGTGGAAGGCCAAATTTATACATGAATATAATTTGATTCACTTTAGTGCATGATCTAAAATTTATAAATAATCAACTAGGGACAAAATTTAATAAACCCATATGATCACCTTCTCCTGAAATGTCCACATGTGTGAGATATGCCATCATTAACATGTTTACTCATCCCTTATTGGAACATAGAAAACACTATGAAAAAGCTTGATATCCAAAATTTGCACCCACATATCTTTGAATTAAATTAGGTGCATGACCTAAGATTTAGCACATAGAAACTAGGGAATAATGTGATCAAAACCATATGACCAAATGCCACTAAATCATCCACACATGGTAATTATGATGTCAGCAAACTACCTTCTCATATTTTTTGTCATTGAACCCAAAATGTCTAAATGAGAATAATGATGAACCGGGTGAATTACACTCATGTACACAAGCACTCAAACCATTTTTGACTTTTTATAGGACCCTTTTATCATGATAAAATCACCATACTCATCCCTAAACATCTCTAACCAAGCCAAAACTAAATATCAACCAATCCAACTTCAAGCACACTTTAACAAGCACATTGCACACTTTGTCATTATTATTTAGGCTATAAAAGCACTTAATCTACTCACCATGACACCTCTATGACATCATTGACAACTCTCCAACACTATACTCAATGTAGGGTGGGCTGGGTTAAAATTATTTGAATTAGATGCTCCATTTTGAGGTTTGGGAAGCTTGAATGAATCAATGTTATGAGAAAGTGATTGAAAAATTTCTTTAGTAGTTGTTTGAGGTGTTTTAAATTGAGTCATGATAAAGTCTTGACTTTTTGCTTGGTCTAAGGCTTCTTATAAATTTTTAGGTGAAAATATTTGAATTTTATATTAAAGGGGAGGTTTAAGAGTAGTGACAAATAGTTTTAAAAGAGTATCATCATTCATGTTACGGTCCACTTTAAGAGAAAGATACTTCCATCATTTGATGAAAGTATGAGAATATTCAATAAGAAGTTGCTTGGCATTGATGAAACGGCTAAGGTATTTTTTAGGAAGTTGATCATGTTGGAATTTCTTGATCTATAAACTATCACTAAAAATGTACTAAAATGTTTACCAAGGGATCCTTATAGGAATTTTATCAAACACACCAAAATTACTTCAAAAAATAATCAACTTAAAGAAAAGCAATGCAAGAATATGAACCACACTACACAAAAGTTGATTATGGAGTTTGGCAATGCCTACATCTTTGGGTTCTCTTAAAACATGAACTAATCCATTTCCATGAATTTCAAGTACATGGCCAAAACTTACAATTATCAAATAGGCACTCTAAGATTGCATACAAATCAATAACAAACCTTCAAAAAGTCCTGGTACTCATGGTCAAACCTTTCACCTTCCTGTCATGAATATAATCTTGCATTATTTTGAAGAATATTGGAACTCTCAAATAGATTCTTTACCTTTTTATAACACCTATAAATGGGTAAATTCAGCCCTTCAAAGAATCTCAAAACTCTCAGATAGATTCTTTATCTTCCCGAAGCACACCTCTAGATGATACAAATGCCTATAATAATAGGTCTTTTACAACTCCATGCATATTAAATAATAGGTCTTAAAAAATATGCATGCCTTAATTCTAAGGCTTTATCTCTCACATTTTAATTATTTAAAATGACTTGAATTGCTTAAAACAACCCATGGGTCCCTATTTATACTTGTATAGGGCCCAAATAATTGGGTTATAATAGTTATCAGGAGGTTTTAATTAGCCTCCATTGATAATTCAATCCTCTGGATTGAAATAATTCATAATCCAAAGTGATAAATTTAAAATTAAAAAAAGCTAAGTTTAAATCATATAATTAAATAATGCTTATCACCATTAGCTAGTATCGAAGTCTTTGGCAAATAAAGTGGGGGAAATTTAAATCCCACATTATATGGATGATTGTCCACCTTTTAGGATTAATCCCACATTTTTGGTAATGAAATATTATTTAAGCCTTTAATAATCTTTTCATATCTAGCTAATATGTCAAATGGGCTACATAAATCTCTACAAACTTTTGAGGATTTTTCTTGATTAATTTCCCACATTCAATGGGCGATGATCTTGTGAGGAGGTTTATCGCCATTGGCTTGTCTTGGTAAATAAGCCATGAACTTTGCCTTAGCTTGGTGACATAAGCTTCATTGGGAACTTGGTGATGTGGCACTTTACACTGTCAAAGATGAAGGATGAAAACCAACCATTTTTTTATGAATTATTTGCCATGTGTCATGTCATCATTGGTCCATGTTTCTACCACATCATTACTTTGACAAAGTTTGATCACAACTTTGACTAGTCATAACTTCCACATACAGACTCTAATTTAATCCATTCAAAATGTGTCAAAAATCTTGAGATGAGATCTAAACCATGAAACTAGTTCATAAATCTTCCATGATCATCAATTTTTTTAGTTGACCAGATTTGAGCACTTGTTGACCCAAACTTTAACCAGTTGCATTAGGAGCAAATGAGCTCTATTTCTTGAGTTCCATATACCATCAAAAATATCTTGACAAGCTCTATACAATGTCAGTGGTTTTATGACCATTTGAAATCATTCCAAAAATGACCTCTAAATCACACCTCCCCACTAAGAAGGCTTTTAGTCCACCAAGAGTTGGTACCTGACTTGATCCTCTAAAATGCCAGTTGGTTCCAAAGATACTATGATGGGTCTTATTAGTCTACTTAGGTCCCTCAACTTCACTTACAATGATTTAAATAACTGATTGATCACACCTTACATAATTATTTTTCTATTGCATGGACATCAATAGCCTCTACATAGAACTAAGGTTTAGAATGTGATGAATTTCTCTATTACATGGCTTCATAAGAGCCTCTACATGAATAATCCTAGTGATCTTTTCTACTACACAGCTTCAATGAGCCTCTACACAATTTTGAGATCCTAACTATCCTCTTCTTCTAATGATGCTCTAAAACATATCAAAGTACAAAACCTAGATCATAGCATAGAGATAAAAATGAAAAAATATGATTCATAACTTAAACAAAGGCCTAAAAATAAGGCATGAATTACACTGAAGCCTAAAACTACCAATAAAGATCACATCATTCATCAACTATCTACCCACTATCACATTCTATAAGTAGTGAACTACCAAAAACTATAACAATCACCAATACAACTAAAATACAAGTTTGTTAATGTAAATAAAATACATTAATTATTGTGGCAATGTTGCAATACACTACCTAGACATGGGTCTTAATATTTTAAACAACTATGAAAACAAAAAATAGTGTATAATGTCTATAATTTCAAGCATTGCCCAATAGGGTCTTATAAATGCATCCAAATATACACATGCCAAAAATAGATGCATCTCAAAATAGCAGTTATTCTAAAACAAGTATTATAGGAAAATTGAATCCTACCTCATAAACTATATACTTCTATCAATCCCCCAAGTTGATCAATGAGTTAAATTTCCTAACATGAAACTCATAAAGCTAATCAAATAGATTCAAATGGATTTTTCATTAAATTTTCAAATATAAGAGGATCAATGAGCATGATAAACTTATCTCTCAGTTCCTCTTCATAAATCTAAACTTCAAAAACAAGGGTAACCAAAAATCCTGCTATTTATCAATATCAATGATGCTATATAAGTCTATCCATGAAAACAAATGATTTTTCATTATCCATATCAAAATAGAGTGGACTCATATATAGATGATATATGGATAGATCCAAGGTTGTTTTATTATCAGCTGATGGATTAAAAACTTCTTTTACCTTGTAAACCAAATTTTTATTACCATTTTTTGGATCGCTTATTGGGTGAGGTTTTCAACATTTCTCAACCTAGTGTCCATTCATATGATAATGAGTGCAATAGTTCCTTTGTGTGGGTGAGGTTACCCATTTTACATTTATCATTTTAATAGGATGAGATTGGTCTTTAGCACTTGAAAACTTATTCAAAAATGATTTCCTTTTCCAATAATATATGATAGAATGATTGCTTAATCCATAAAATGTGCAAGGAAAAGCATGCAACATCTTTCAAATATTGAAGCCAAATTGCTTAAATAAAAATAGTTCATCAGAAGTTTTAGGATTCAAATTCTTATTTGTGTTATTTCAAGTGTAAGAATGAGGAGGTGGAATCTCAATACCTCTTTTACCTAATTTCTCACACTATTTACAATTCCTTCACAGTAAGGAATTCTACACTGCTAGTGGCCTCGAGTCTTAGTTTTCAGAAGCTTGTCCTCTTTTAGCAATGGAGGAATTCTCTTCAACATCCATTTTCCCACTAGTATAACCCAATCCTAGATGAAAATATCTATGATCTACCTATATTGGGTTAGCAATACCTTGGCCATTCTTTCCAAGGCCCTTTTCATCAAATCTAATTTTTATTAATAGTTAGATTCAATGCCCTTAGTGTGTTTTTCAAAACTACCAAAAGAAACATTTAAAACATCTAAAATAGAATGAAAATAATTACCAGATGAATAACTTACAGTGCACTCATTAGTCATAGTACCTATATTTGTAGTGGAAGGTAATTGGTGAAGAATGTGTCTTTCTCCACTCTACATTTGTGTCAAGAGCTCATCTTTGGCTTGCAACTTAGATTTCATGTGAGCAATCTCCTCATCCAAGGAGCAAAACTAAGATCTTATAAAAGCATTCTCTTCTTGGATCTATTGGTTAATTGATTCAATATCATCAAGCTTAGCTTTGTTTAACATCTTGCCCATGTTTTCCTATTCCTTGTAAACAACCTGATCCCACAAAATGTACACTACAAATGGAACATCAACAATTCCAAAAATCCTACAATACTATGTAAAACTAGAACTAAAAACAACTAATGTCAAATCCACACAATTTGAAGATAACCCAACACACTAATTGCTCTAATACCAAACTTGATCCATAAAATAGCACTAAAAATGCACCAAAACATTTACCAAGGGATCCTTATAGGTAATTTATTAAACAAACCAAAATTACTCCATAAAAAATCAACTTAAAGAAAATTAATACAAGAATACAAATCATAATGCATAAGAGTTGATTACAGAGTTTGGTAATGCCTATATCTCTGATTTCTCTTAAAACATGAACTAATCCATTTCCATGAATTTCAAGTACATGGAAAAATATTATAATTTTTAAATGGACACTCTAAGATTCCATACAACTCAATAATAGACCTTTGAAAAGTAACAGTACTCATGGTCAAACCTTTCACCTTCCTTTAATGAATACAATCTTGTATTCCTTCGAAGAATCTTAGAACTCTCAAATAAATTCTTTACCTTTTCAAAAAACTTCCAAATGTGTACATTCATTCCTTTAAAGAATTTCAAAACTCTCAGATAGATTCTTTACCTTCTTGAAGCACACCTCTAGATGATACAAATGCCTATAATAATAGGTCTTTTACAACTCCATGCCTATTAAATAATAGTTTCTAAAAAATATGCATGCCTTAATTCCTAAGGCTTTCTCTCTCACATTAAAATTAATTTGAATGGATTGAATTCATTAAAATAACCCATGGGTCCCTATTTATACTTGTATAGGGCCCAAATAACTGGGTTACAATAGTTATCAGGAGGTTTTAATTAACCTTTACTAATAATTCAATCCTCTAGATTGAAACAATTCATAATACAAAGTGATAAACTTAGTATTAAAAAATGATAAGTTTAAATCATATAATTAAATAATGCTTATCACCATTGGCCACCATCAAAATATTTGGCAAATAAAGTGAGGGAAATTTAAATCCCACATTATATGGATGATTGTCCACCTTTTAGGTTTAATCCCACATTTGTGGGAATGAAATATTCTGTAAGCTTTTAATAGGATTTTCATCTCTAGCTAATATGTGGATTGGGCCACATAATTCTCCATGAACTTTGGGGGATTTACCTTGATTAATTTCCCACATTAAATGGGTGATGGTCTTGTGAGGAGGTTTATCTCCATTAGCTTGTCTTCGTAAATAAGCCACAAAATTTGCCTTAGCTTCGTGACAAGAGCTTTGCTAGGAACTTGGTGACTTGGAACTTTAAGATGTCAAAGATAAAGGATGAAAACCAACCATTTTTTAATGAACTGACTACCATGTGACACGTCCTCATTAGTCCATGTTTCTACCACATCATTACTTTGACCGAGTTTGACTGGTCATAACTTCTACATGCCAAATTAGATTTGGTCAATTCAAAATGCATCAAAAATCTTTTAATGAGTTCTATGTCATGGAACTAGTTCAAAAATGTTCCATGATCTTTAATTTTTTTGGTTGACCAACTTTGTCTGCTTGTTAACCCAAACTTTGACTAGTTGTATTGAGAGCAAAAAAGCTTTGTTTTTTGAGTTCCACATACCATAGAAAAGCTCTTGATAAGCTCTATACAATGTCAATGGTTTCAATACCATTTGAGATCATTCAAAAAATGACCTCTAGATCATTCATTCACTATAACATTGACTAAATCCTCTATTTATGATATGGAATGTCTAGGAATTTGGTTATACCATTCAAGTGCATCACCAACAAAGGTTTTGGTTAAGAGATTGGTGGTAGAAAAATTGTTAGTTTGGACCCATTCCTTATAGAGATTACCAAAATACTTAAGAAAGATAGTAGGGTTCTTATTCCCATTATATGTGATAGTTGGAAAGATGTTTCCAATATCTATGGATGCAATAAATGGGGATAAAGCTTAATTTTGAAAACGTTGAAGCACTTTGTTATTTATTGGAGGTTGAGGGATGATATTCCAATTGGTATCTCTAAGAGCTGGGATAAATTTTTTATTTGGTTCAGACATAATGACTTGAGGTGGCTGACTAGTCATGTTTAATAAATGTTGTTGCATGTTCATCATTTGAGATTGATTGGTTGTTTCCATGATGTTCATTTGATGTATGACTTGTGCAAGAAGTTAAGTTATATCAAAATATGGGTTAGTGTTTTTAGGAGGAGTATTGGTATTATTGGTGGGAGGAAGATTATTTATAGGTGGAAGATTCCTAATATTAGTGTTAGTTGTCTTAAGTGTGGTAAAAGAAGAAGGAAGCTTGGTAAAGCCACCAGTCTTGTTAGGAGTGTAAATAGTATTATCATCAAAGTTTTTGAATAATTAGGAATCATATAGATTATAAATTTGAGTGGTTTTAACCATGTTAATTTGGGAAGTGATAATACTAGGTGATCTTGTTATGGGTGTAATAAGAAGATTATGAACATAGGTTATAATAGGTGGAACATAATGTGAGGTTCCAACATTTGATGTAGATGGGTTGATGATTTTATGAATTTTAGGTTTATAAGGTGTGAAAGTGGTATAAGGTATATGATTATCATGGTTTGGGATTTGTCTAATAGTATTCTCTGGATCTACTATACGATATGGGGTGGATCAAGATTGAGAAGATTTAGAACCATATGATGAAGAAATGTACCATAAAGAGTTATATTCAATGGTGGATAGATAGGGTAGGAGAGAAAAAACCATATACATTTAGAATGGGTTGAGACTATCAAGAAATAATTTAATAAGAGGCTTCATGATACCAAGTAAGAGTGGATATAAGAAGCTTAGAAGGAAAAATAGGGACAAAATTGGTAAATAGGGAAGGCAAAAAATAGTACAAGGTCTATTAGGTTGAACTAGTATTGGAAATAGGGTCTAAAAATAGTATAGGGTCAATGAAGTTTATCCATTATAGAAAAAAAAATTGAAAATATTACATGGTCAATTGGGTTGATCTTATACAATAAATAGAGGATGCAAAAGTATACAGGTTTAGTTGGGTCGATCCAATACAACAGATTATTATCAAAGAACTTTGTGGAATGCTTGTAAAACCTGCTAAATAGGTTGATTGGGTTGATCAAGCTCTACATGAACCTATTAATGAGTACCTATAATGTATAGGTTCAACTGGGTTGACTTAGTATGCTGAGAAAGATATCTAAAAGTTTAGAATATGTACTAGGTTGACTGGGTTGATCCAATAGTCTAGACTAGAAGTCTGAAAAGCTAAAAACCTATAGTGGATTGACTAGGTCAATCCAATAGCTTGTACCTTAAAACTCATGCATATAAATTATAGTTGGGTCAATGTATTCAACCTAATAAGGCAAATATATGATAAAAAATAATGATGAAAAGAATCAAATAAGTGAACAAATCCTATAAGGGTTATTTCATGTTGGGTTCATCAGAATGTATGCAATCAGAAATGTATCATGTCTATAAATCAATCCTAGATTAGAGAAGATAAAGCATACCCACACTTTTGATTGGCAATACATTCATTAAGTAGGAGCATGTCCAAGATGGAGATCTAATATACCTGATTAGGGGATCACTTATCACAATAAAGTATGTTAAAGAGGGTTTTAAAGCCTTCAGACTAACACATCACACAATAATCATAATGGGGTCCTAGGTTTTGATATTTCACTTATTCTAATAAAAAGAAAGTAAATATAATCTAGTGCTCAATAAATATTTTGGCACAAAAGTGGGGGTTATAAATAAAACATGCATTTAAGATATATATTCACGTCAATGCATATAAAATCCTAATGCATGGAAGAGAAGCACAAATACATTATCTATTCGACTCTTACAAAGGAGAAATAAATTTAGGAATATTTACCTTTGAAGATGAAATCATCAAGCCTCAATCTCTCACTTGTTGAAGGTTCTTCACAAGATATTATTGTGTTATATAAGGATAACAAAGACAAATCAGTTTTAAGCTATACAACCTATCTATGTATCTAAAAGACTTCTCCACAAGACAAGATCTATATCTCTAAAGAAACTATGGAACCCTAAAATTTATTCCTCAAGTATAATGGTTAATAATCATATTTCCATTCACACTTATTCCTTCTTCACTTCTTATAATTCTCAAATGGTGGGAGATGAACTTATATATATATAGGTAAATCTTACCCTAAATCCTTTTGAAAATGTCAGCTAACAGGGTCGACCCAGTGGAGCCTGTATAATTCTAAACAATAATTCACTAGGTCCTAAGCTAGGTCAACTAAAGGTCAAAATAGCTCCTAAGTGAAAATAACCCAAAACTGTATAGGGTCAACCTAGTCGACCCTATACAACCAACTGAAGTAAAGGGATCAAGGTAAGGAAATGGAGGATAAACTATGTAAAAATTACTAGAATGGGTTCAACTAAGAAGAACAAGCTTAGGGTAAATGGTTTTAGGAGACATGTGCGTAGATAGCATGTGGTAAAAGGGACAATAATATTATGAAGCAACAATGGTCTTCCCACCCCTTTCTTGGTGTACCCCTTAAGGCATGCACTTAGAGAGATTGAGACTTGATGGGTTATTGAAAGATACAAAGTGTTAGTAATTGATAAAAGTTGAAAATATTATGTGTATACACTACCAACTATTTTTAAATTGACTGAGATTTTGATAGTTTATAAAAATAACTTTTTCTTATTGGAATAGTGAAATGTTATAGACATGGCCAGCATGTGCCCATATCTAAATGGAGCATTGTTGTCTAAAAATTCCTTTAGGGTGCTTTATAGGTATAGAACATTACCAACTATGTAAATTTTACTATTTCTTTACTATTTTATATATTGTTTTAGCTTAGTATTTAAGACAAGCCATTGTATATGTCCCTTATTTTGAAGTGAGTTTTGAATCCTACGTAATAACTTAACTCCAAATTAAAATTTATGTGATATATCTTATGTTAAGATGTAAATATGAGTAGTAATGATAACATTGAAGAGAATGTCATCATTATAGATAAACTAAGTAAAATAGTGATAAAGATACATGTGGAAACAAGCATATAGAGTGACATTTTCAAGATAAATGTTTAGAAATTAAGTACATATATAAGTGATCATATACTAAAGATAAAAAGAATTTATTAGGACAACTATGATGTCCAAATTCTATTAAAAGGGTGGGAATATGCATGATATTCATCATGGCATTGGAAATTGAGTAAATTGAGCAAACAAGTGTCATGGACATGATGCACACACACAAAGAGTACATAAAAATTACATAAAAACATAGTAAGGCTAAGGGGTCACATATAAGGGATATTTTCAAATGTCACTCACATTCAATAGAAACATATAATGAAGGCTTAGAGCCACAATCTAAACAAGATGAATACACACAAAAGGAATGAATAAAAAAGGTAAACACAAAAAACATGTATGAATAAGTAAAATTGATCAACATTATCAACTTATAGCACTAGCATATTCAGACACTCAGGTATCCAGTAATCTATCAATGTGAAAGTAAGTGAGTTGATAAATTGCACAATGTAATGTACTAAAGTATGAATAATATGGATATTCATATAACAATAGAATCTATGTAAAAGGATACCCCTATTGAAATTTATATGATGTATACAAGTTGTAGAGAGCATATGACTGGTTTAAATCTATAAAAAAATATTTCATTAATTAGAACAAGTCTAGTGGATTTAGACAAGAGCGTAATGTGTTACTATCTAGAATATAGTGGTTTTGTCTATGTAATATTTTTGTGCTAGATATAATCTCACCACCTACAACTACATCTAGAAGTGATAACCTGTATGTTGTAAAACTCGCTCAAGTACACTTGTGAATCACATTTAATATAAAATTGGATATAGATAAATATTACATATATTGAGTACAAATCAACTAATGTAAAATAAGTGAACATAAAATTCATAGAATCTAGTTTTTAAAATTTTATAGAATATTCTTTTTTTTTTATATTTTTAAATATATGACATTTTAAAAAGGAACATACTAACCAATGACTCCTGCAAGAGCCCCACAATCAATAGGTATTGTATCTAGCATAGGAAGAGTGATCTCTCATAGAGAGTAATATACCCCTATGAAGTAATTGGTCTCAAATCAAAATCTATAAATTAATCTAACTATGAAACATGGGTACCATTATCATGATAATACTCTATATTAGCTTGTGTATGCTTCTTATCATGATGAAATCTAGGATTATTTAGAACCCATTGTGGAGTGTATGAACTATGTTTTGGTGTCATTTGTGGAACACACTTAGTGCTTTGTAATATCAATCTATAAAGTGTTGGAGTAGAGCGTGTCTCTCTATAATATGTGACAAATATCTAATTTAGTGAAATTTAAAGGATGGATATCTTTAGATAATGGACCACTTGTTTTTGAATTTTCTACGTAGGTTGAACCATTTTAGGCTATTAAACCATAATATATTATGTAGGAATAATGATATCTGGTTAAATAGGGTATTCATTTATAATACCATGAACTATGATAAGCTCATTAGTAAAAATGTATTTCAAACATGTGTATATGTAGAAATAATTATGTGAAGCTTTTTAATCCATGTATTTACCAATAACATATCAAAAACCGCTAAACTAGGTATTAATATAAAATTGGTGATAACATGTGTTGGACCAACCTATATTGGTAGTGTGATCTCACTAATATAACTTTGAATATGCCCATTAAATCCATTAATTAATTTAGTAGTATGAGATATATCTCTATTTTTTTAATCAAAGATGAGATTGAATTGTAATAATGCACATATTCACACTTGAACCATTATCAACCATGACACATTTTATAGGTTAATTATCAACGTAATCTCAAATGAATAAAGAGTGCAAGTTATAATAATCTATTTAAATCTCATGCTTTGAAAAGGTGATAAGTGGTATAGATGGCACTGAAACATGATATGTACTAATGATGCCATTGAAATGATGTTGTGCCTTGGCATGATAATGATAAGGAACTAATAGAGGATGTGCATTATATGTGTAATTAACTTATTATTTATCTATACTTTTTTGACCTATATGCTTAACAAAAGTATCACTCAATAAATTCATTTTTATAGTTTGACTAGTTGTGGTTGTGTACTTTCCTTAGGTACACTCAAATCAATTATGTTTTATTATATCAAATCCTAAATATTATGTCACAAATGAATGCATTATTTGGTATTATACCCTGGTTCTCTATGACAATAAAAAATAAAAATATGGTCAAATAATTTTGGAAGAGTATTATTCATATCATCCTATTTAATGGGAGGGATCAATATGATGTTACATTCCAATAAATTTTACAATACCTTGTATAGATCTTCTAGTGATTTGGTAAACTATCTCCTTATAAGAATTGATAATATAGTACATGGAGTATGTTATGACACTGCATGTATTGTTACCTTTTGATCCCTCTTATTATCAATTGGTCTCAATTTGTATGGTGGCTTTCTTGGATTTTTATCGTGACAATTAAAAACATGATTCATTTCACACTTAAGCTTCTTCATTGCCTAAAATTTTCCCTCTCTTTCCTTAAATATATGGCACAAATCCTTAAATAGTAATAACTTATCAAACAAAATAGATTCATGTAGAGATGGCAATAGACTCTTCTTGAAGATGTCTTGTGATCAATTATCTATCATATAATTCATCATCTTGGATAGTATGGTATTATACCTTAAGACGTATTCTACGATAGTCTCACTAGATTTTTTTTTGAGTTGAGAAATCTAAGTAAATGAAATATTTTCACTGATATTGATTGAGAAAAGTGTAAAGAAAAAACTTTCCAAAGGATTAAATACATGAACTAACTGATGTTGAAAGTCATAAAAATACCTTAGTGCATATTCTATAAATATTAATGGGAATAAGTTTGTCCACAACCTATCATTGGATGTATAGTTCAAACATGTTACTTGAAATGGTCTCAAATGTTGCTTGGGATCACCTTTTCCATCATATAATATAAGTTTAGGTGCCACAAAACTATTTGGTAAAGGGTATGATATAACATTTTGAGCCAATATAGTATGCAACCAATTTTATGAATCAAGTTCTTGATTTGGTTTTGAAGCACCTTGTTCTAAATGTAAGACTTTAGTTTACAAGGCTTAAACCGCTTGCATAAGGGAGTGTACATTAAGATTAAAATGCATGTTAACCAAAGGTGGTGTCTTGAATGATTGAGTAAGAATGGACACATTGATGTATTGAAACCATTGGGTTTTCCCCATAGTAGACAAATATATAAAGGTTGTATCAAATAAAGTAGATAAAAGTTAGGAACCCATAAAAATGGAAGTACCATACAATTGGCCCTCAGATGCTTTATTAATTTAATCTCTAATAATTTTTATAAACACATATTTTGTATCTTGATTTTTATAAAGAAAATGTTTTAATGGTTGCTTATATGTGTCATCAAATTGATTTTATGATTCTACCATTAAGGTATTATGAAAAATAATCTAATATTACTCAACTTGAGTATCAATGAATCTAACATTGGAGATAGGTAAAAATATATTTATTAAAGTGCACTATATATAAAATCAAACCTTATATATATTTTATATTAGAGAATTTACCAAATATAAAAACCCTAAAACAATAATTGGAAACGACAAAAAAGAGAAAAACCCTAACAATATCTATGGTTAGGGTTTGAAATATTCAATAATAGACAAGTTCACTAATATTTTTTATCAAAAATTGGGAAATAAGAGATGCTAAATCCTATGTGGATAAAATTAAATTATCTAAATCAAGATGTAAAATATGTGCATAGATTATGCATTCACTAATTTGTAATTTACTATATTTGTAAAAAGGCTGAAAATGGAAATTATGAGTAAATAACATAGTTATAAAAAAAGAATATAGTAATAAGACTCAAACTATAGATAGAACTCTATTGACTAACTTTGAATTTGAAACAAGGATTTGTTTGATCTCTAGATATGGTTTTTATAATTTGATAATAGAACAAAGTGTTGGTGTTCATATGGAATGTTGATGTCTGATACAATTTTTTTAATTTGTGATAGTCTAGGTCTATGTGTTATCACTTATTAGTCTATGTATGTGTTCTATGATGGGTGACCTATTTTTAAATCCACTATATACCTTATTTTCCACTAAAACCTTAGCTCAATGACATAAGAGGATGAATGTAACCATAGGTTAAAAATTAGTTAGCAGTTGAAATTGTGATTGACCTCGACACCCCATAAGTTGCATATTGTCTATATATCTGATGGGTATCATCAATCCCTTAAATTAATAAACTAAGTTTAGTTAATGTTATATAAAACTAGGGATGGTGTCCAATTGTAGTTTATAGTAAGGTATGCATGATAAAGACCAATAGCTATCAATTTAGGAGAAATTATGGATCATTTAATCCTAAAGATTTAATCTACTTTCATGAATGGAAATTTACTTTAATGCTTGTGAAATAAACACTCTTTATATATTTTAAAAGGTTTTGAAACAAACATACTTTCTTGAAATTGAAATTGTTTTAAAAAGAAACACACCCTTAATCTATTTGCATGAATGTGAATGCATAAAATCTAAACACACTTTAATCTATGTTGTTAAAATATAAATGTTTCAAAATAAAATACTTGAAGTTAAAATGTTAAAACTAACTCAAATAAAAAAACACACATAATAACGCATATTCCTATAAGTTTAATCAACTCACTCACATTTAACATAAAACTTGAAATATTTAAACAATAACACACAACATAAAACATAGTAAAATATATTTCTTCCTTGGTTGAGTAGACCCTTGCTCTTCCTTGGAATAAGATGTAGATCAACACTTAAATTTGTATGAATTTCAACAACTTTTCATTACATGTAAATAATGATTAAAATCTTAAAAATACTTGATAGCTATATGAAATCCATGCAATATCTAAACTCATTAACTTTCAATCACTCTCACAATGACTAACAAAGTGGTATTTATAATACAACTTCTTTAATAACTTATTATTTGAGAGCAAAAAACTAATAAAGTACTTTGAAACTAGTTTACTAACCATAATAAACTAACAAATTGATTTACTAACCTTAACAAACTAACAAATCAATTTTGAACTAATTTACTAATCTCAACAACCTAACAAATTAGTTTAAAATTTATTTCTTATTATAAGTTAACAACTAAACAATAATACAATAAATTTGGTTTCATCCAACATTTTTGATATATGTGAGATATTCATATTAGTTGGAATACTATAATATCTTTCCTTCTTTAATAATACCTATTTTTAAAAATACTATAAATAGATTTCACTTTCTAAAAATATGCATAAATTATCTTTGTAGCTCTTTGCCTTCACGTTACCATAGTTACCAACCTTTATAGTGTTGATGTCTATTTTTGGAATTTTCTATATATATATATATATATATATATATATATATATATATATATATATATATATATATATATATATATATATATATATATATATATATAGTGAGGTTTGGCACACCAAAATAAGAGTTCTAGAATGTTTTGAAACATGTTTTACAATGTTTATATATATATAAACATTGTAAAACATGTTTCAAAACATTCTAGAACTCTTCTTTTGGTGTGCCAAACCTCACAATAAATTCCTAGTATAGTAGGATCTAATTCTATAGAACTCTAGATCTAGTTTGATTTACTCTAGAGCTTGAATTTTATACTCTGGAGCTTCATTATTAGACTCTGAAGCTTCAATGTTAGACTTCAGATCTTCACTTGAATGCTTATAATGTTTGCATATGAACTCGGATCAAGATGATTCTTTTTTTGAACTTGTCTATTTTTTGGATAAAAATTTGAATATGAAATTATATTTAATATTGGAGATATTATTGATGAATATTTTTTATGTTTTATATAACCTTTCCAATATTAGACTCCAAATCTAGTGAAGATCTCTGGAACTACATGAAGAGTGTTCTTTATTTGGTATTTGAGAGTTTCAATTTTTTTTGTCTACATTATGACTCTTTTCAGCATGCATATGCAATATTTTTCATCTTTTCTCTAAGATAATGTTATAAAATAGTAACAATATAGATAAAAATAACATATAAATAATATACTAGATATTATCCCATATTTCACTCTAAAACAAGCATAAATTATAAGAAATACATCTAATCCCACTTTTAAAACATGATTTATGAAAGAGAGAATGATCTTATTTACTGATATAATGAGCCATTTTATGGAATCATCATTATCCCAGACTTAAACTCATGCATTTACTCATGCATGATATTATTTTCCTTATAGATTCAACTTTCTCAATCATTCATTGTGACAATGATCCTTGTAGAAATCGGTCCACTCATTCTATAAAAAATCAGCATTTTCCATCTTTCTCAATATTCATAAGATTGTTTTGTTTTGTTAGCTTATGATGGGGAACTATTATATATTTTCATCTTCATTTGTTATACTCTTTTTTTATAATCATTTCAATATTAGTTTTTAATTATTGAAACAAGTATTTAGTTTGGAAGATTAACTCCCATTTAACTATTTCATGCCTTTTCTTATTGAAAACCATATATGATGAACTAAATATCTAAATGAACATTCTTTTAAATCAATCCATTCTTTATGTGTTTTAAAAAAGCCACCATTTATTGATTTTCAACTCTTTTCCTCTCTTCTCTCCCACACTTAGATTGATGCACGTTTGCATGCATGGGGAGATTCTTTATTTTTAATTTTACCTTTTCTTTTTTAAATTTAAAAACTTATAACTATATCTATATATAAAATAATAAAATAAATACCTTAGTCATAATCCTATTTGCCTTTTGATTCCTTCATGTTGATGTGGCCAAAGTTATTTCATGTTGAAAGTGAGCAGAAAGGTAAAGTGAATCAAGTACAACTTTATTATTGATTGGTAAAAGTATTCATTTTCTAGTTTTTAACTCCTTCCCTTTTACCCTTGATTAGCCATTTATTGGTTTTTTGATCACGGCTCTTTTATATAGTACATGGCTAGCCAACAAACTGGTTTTCTAAATATGACTATCAACAACACCCAAATGTTTTCATTATTGATTTTTCTATTCTTTTATTTTTTTTACTTTTTTCATTTTTCAAAAAATGAAAGCACAATGAGAAATTAGAAAGTGTTTATTCCATTTCCTCTATAGTGTTTAAATCAACGAAAAAGCTGATTTTACTCATAATTTTTTTTTTGTGAGCCAACTTTCTCAAAATCAATATATGTTGAAATCCTGAGAAAAAGTCTTCCATTATGCTATATAATATTTATATTTTAATTGATATTGAGACTTCTTACTTTTCCCATGATTTTTTCACCATCCATGTTATTTTCATGGTCAAAGCATCTCTCTAAAGATAATTATTAGATACGCTCAACACCATCTTCATAAGAAATATTCACATGTATCTCATTGATTTTGAGCATAACTCATAATTTGATCCAATCCTTGTAATTTTGAAAATTTTAATTAGAGAATTTTTTTGAGAAGATTATGATATAAGTAAAATATTATCAGTAATACCTATAGACTATACTCAAACATCAAATGTTAGATCTAAAAGATTAATAAAAAGTCAAAAAACATGGACTATTTGAAACCTTCTATCTGATATGTTGCTTGTACATTTTCACATCTTTAAAAAGGTTATTTGATTAAGCATACATAAAAAGGGAAACTGATAAATAATGAAATAACCTTTATTATGTATGGATGAAATTCATGGGTAAAAAAAGTTAACATTTTGTTATTATACAATAGTTATTTTAAAAATTTCCACATCTAATGTATTATTAATAGTGGGGTGGAGGCCACCATGAATGGTCTTGATATTGCATTAATTGGATGAATGGTTCATGTAAATGATTTGAAAAAAATTAATATGATAGAGGTATATTGTTCCAAGTATGAAAAATATATTTATTGAAAACTATAGATGGTATTTTATGGTTATGTAGCACCTTAGTCTTGTACACTTGGAAAAACTTAGATGTTGGTTGTTCTTCTTAGTTTTACACATGCCTTACTTTTGTAATCCTTGAATCTACTCTATCTTGTGCCCCTTTGCCTATCTCTTAGTTTGAATAGCCTTATATTTGTGATAAAGACATATTTTCTTGCCTAGAATGATTAAAGTGTATTAATATTATACCTCTTCAAGTTCTAATCATGCACCTACTCTCTTGCTTCTTAGACAATAACACATGGGACAAATAGTATTGTCTTACTTTGACGTAATTTTCCAATGTCCTAAATTCATCCAATTTATAAAATAAATATATTATAATAGCTGGTCTAAGTGATTTAATGTGAGTTATTTCCTGATAGGATTCATATAAATATAATATCAACCTTCATTCATTCCTCACCTACAAAACCAAGGAATACCTAGCAATCAGACCAAAAGAACATTAAATAAACACTTAAAAAATATCAAAATATTTCATTTTCTAACTTATTTTGATATAAGTCAAAGGTATAACCCTATAACATTTCTAAATTACTAAAGAAGGAGTCATAAGGTGTTATTTTCCAAGTTACAAGCTAAGTTACTATTTTACTTTCTTTACACACATTGCATGATTCACATGCAAGCCAACACATAGGGGATAACGACATGAGTCTAAGGCCCTTTTCTAGAGTATTGGCTATGTATGCAATGCCCTTTGATAGTGAGGTCCTTACAGGTCAGCTTGACACTATGTGACCACTAACCCATTTTTCCCTAAGGTCACATTGAAGATGAAAAGCTAGGGTTTTATCATTTCACAAGGAGTGACATTCCATGATCCATATATGAATGCACTAAAGTTAAGGAAAATTCAAACCTAGAAGCATCCAGGAGGTTGCATCCATTTTTAGCTGATATTCTATACATGACACTAACATTGAACCTAGATAGTAACATCAACATAATTGTCCCAGGCTAATGTAATTATCCAAAGAGCAAAAGACACTAAATCTAGAATCTAAAAACTATTAAAAAATTATCTTCCCACCTAATTTTAGCCTATACTATATCTATATATTTATTAGCATTAGAACCAGCTAAGTACATCACTTATTTGTCATTTCTATAATAAGTATTATTTTAATTTCCATTTCTAACTTATCTCAGTATAATAAATTTAATATATGGTACATATGAGTTTAGCACTTTATTTGGCCTATTGTAGATCTGATATTCACACTTGTGCCCTATCATTTCTATATCCTTAAACCTTTCTACCCAAGTAGGATTCACATCTAAATTAGGGTTAAACATTAGTGAACCCAACCTTTGAGCATCATTTTTATATAAGAATTCTATTGTAGATGTTTATTTCTTGCCTTATCTTAATTTTTTTATTCTTTTTCTATGTCATCATGGATGATATTGATTGATGTGTTTATTATGACTATGAAACCCTTCAACAAGCTCTCAAAGTAGGAATAAAAATCCATTACTCTTGAATTTTTCTAAGTGATAAGGCATACAATATCAAATCTTTGAATGGTGGTAGCTACTATCCCTCTAATCAAGTCCATGTTACCATCCTTTCAAGACATGATGTGATACATCCCAACGAGGATCAAAATCAATTACCCTTACCTTATATACCAAAATTGGTTCCACATGGAAAAAAAGTACCTTCATTTGATCATGACAATTTTTGTCAACTCCATAAAATAATAATTGAGGATTTATAAATCATTAATAGAGGGGATGTTCCCTCAAGTTCATTGATCAAAATCCCTAATATTTTTACATTTCCAAACAATATTCCTCTCATTAAGGGTGATGATCCTTCTTGGACTTCATTTGATATTGGAAATTTTAAAAAGGTTAACCAAGAAATCATGACATCTTTTCCAAGTCATAGTATGCCATCAAGAAAAAGGAAGCATTCTACATCTACATAATAAAAGAATATTAATATTACAAATAAAAGACATGTACAAATGTTAATCAAGGTGTCTCGATAAAAGGAGATTCCTACCACACCACAAGAGGTGCCTTTACAAATACTTCCCCAAGATCCACTTGCTATATCTTTACCAAGGGTACTAAAATTCAAATATCCATTACCATTACCAAAGTGTCTAAAATCTATGGATTATGAACTTTCACTTATTGTCTAAGAGCATGATGATACTCATATGCCTATATTTAAAATATTGGTGGTTTCAAACTAGTGATAGAAGTTATTTCAAACACCACCATCCCTATGGATTATCTTATGTTTATGATGAACACTATTGGTGATCTTAAAAATTAGGTTTCTATACTTCAAATGCAAATGGTTTTCCATAATGCAAATGCAAATGTTACCTCATTAAATAATCAACCTCTTTCACAATGTATACTTGAATATCCTTAACCACTTGGTTTTTAATTACCACATTTACCTTTCTTTAGGCATGATAAGGATCCATTTGAGCACATGCTAAATTATGTTCGTTCTTTTGGACAATGGGAAAATAATTACAAACTATTATTAAATGTATTCCATATGAGATTTCTAATAGGGCTCACAATTGGTTTGATAACTTACCAAAGGTTTATTTAACTAATTTTTCACAACTGGAAGATGAATTATTCATGGATTTCAATATCCACAAGGTACCAAAACTTACATTAGAACGTTTTCATAATTTCAAATAATGTGATGATGAGTCCCTTCAAGATTATACTATTCGAATCAAAACTACATCATATGAGCTAGTATTTAAACCCTCATATTTGGAACTATAATTTATATTAGTTAGAGGTCTTATTGCCACATTAAAGGAAATATAATTACATAAACAATATGAATCATTTACCCATTTATATAATGATGTGTATAGATATGATTCATTTACCATTATTCATTCAAGAGAGCTCAACATATCTCCCTCCAAATACAAAAGTTTTAACCCTCACATAACGAATAAAGGTCAATTACCTATGGAACATTATGAGAAAAAATGTTTTATTCCTAACCTCTATATGAATAGTGTACAAAAATTACTTAACATTAGAACAATACAATATCCATATCATATGAAAGAATCTCAAAATAAGCAAAATAACAAATGTCCATGTCAACAAGATTTAACACTTAAAATATACATGGGTGGTGATTATTTTTGGCATAACCATGTTGATCCTACACAAGAAAAAACTACTTATAATGTAAGACACAAAAAATGGGTTTTGATCTAAAAAACTTATAAAATAAAGGAGGTTAGAAGGATTCCTTAGGAAACATAACAATACTAATTGCTTGTGGTCCTAAAGTAATTGAAATATGGGGCTGGATTATGCCTACCACATCTCCATATGCATTTTCACTCAAAACTCTTTGGATATACCAAATTAAATAAATAATTGACCCAAATAAACAAGGCATATCCATTTATCATGAAGGCAAATTAATACATATTTCAAATGATAGCATTACATCTTCTACTACACATGAAAAACATGAGGAGGAACATGTTATGTACCTTTTCAACCTATCCAATCATGATGAAAACAAACTAAAATATGTTAATCTAGAGACACAAAATCCAAAATATGTTAACTATTATAGAATTGTCTTCCCACCTACTTTTAGCCTGTAACAAATCTAGATCTGCAATAGCATCAAAACTAGCCAAGTACATCACTTATTTATCATTTCTATATCTAGCATTGTTGTATTTTCCATTTATAATTTATATCACTATAATAAATTTAACATATGGTACATCTAAGTTTAACACTTTAATTGGCCTTTTATGGATCTAATATTCACCTTTGTGCCCTATCATTTATATTTTCTTGACCTATTCTACCCAAGTAGGATCCACATCCAAATTTGGGTTAAACAAAAATATTTTTATATGAAAACCAAAAATACGTACCTAGAATTCATTGATTTGGTAGCCATAATTCTCTTTGAACATCAAATAAAACTTTCATGCTTCCTTTTGTATCGATTAACTCTTTATATATGTTAACATTGTTTGTGCAAGTAATATGACATTCATACTTAGCATATCTAAAAAAAAAATTAGTCAAATAATTTTACTCTTTAAATATTTTTTCTAAGAAATTTGAAATTATACTTTATTTTTCATCAAATAACCAACTATGTATGTTTAATATTTCTCCATGTTGGGATACAATTTATTTTGTCTTTGGATTTAATGAACTAACTTCCCTAAATTAATTCATCAAATATTTCAATGACCCAAGGTGAGGCATGTGATTACAATTTTTATTAGGAGTGGAATATAAGTTGGTTGGTTATTCTATAGAGGAAGGTGTAGTATACTTTAGAGCTAGACTGGTAGACTCCAAAGCTAGATTAAGCTCTTCAAAATAACTTGTCAATTCCTCCTCTTATTAAATGTCTTCTTCTTTTTTGATTTGCTCATTGAGAAGGTTTGAAATTTAATTTTCCCTGGAAATTTTTTTGATGGCGAGTGGTGAACTAATCGATGTTCTTCCTAAAAATAATTGAACATTACAACATTTTATAGTATTATCCCTTGTAGTCATTTCTTGTTCAACTTTTGAAGACTAGATAACAGGAGTAGGAATCAATATTGATTGAGGTGGAAACCTTATTTTTTGATTGAATACATAATTATTTCATTTCATTATTAGTAGATTCCTATTAATAACATTTATTCTTGAATAATTCATATATAGTTCAGTAATTTCATTGAATGTTAGTTTACTTGCATCACCTTTTCCCATTAGTTTCAATGACTCTTAAGCACAATAATCTAATCCTTTTAATAAAACTATAGGTCTTCATCAAACTCATATCCAAATATTCTATAGACAAAGAAGAATCTGTCTAGATAATATTTTATAATTTTATCTTCATTTTATTTTGTATATAAGAATTCTTCCTTTACCCTAAAATAGTCTTGACATTTATCCAGTAATATATTTTCTATTTCATCTAATGAATGAATTGAATCTAGATACGAACCCATAAACAACCTCATAGATGAATTCTTAAGTGTAAAAGGAAACAAGTTTAGCTTTTGATTATCTATTTTGTAGTCATAGGCTTGACATAATATCTTAAACTTAATTAAGAACTAGTTGTGATCTTTTATTGGCATCCCACTAAAATTATGTAGTATAGATATAGATATGTTCTTCATTGGAGAAATCTCACCTTGGTTTAGGACTATATGGTAGTCAAAGGTTATTCTTATTGGTTGAGCTCTATCTTCCATAATCCGATTTTATGGATTCATTAGAATTTACAAATTTTCTCTCATGTTTAAATTTTGTTTTGTTATAGGTTTGTAGGAATATATTTTCTCTTTGAATATCTTGGTATATTCAAAAAGTTATCTATTTTTTAAAAAGTTTTCTTAGTCAACTGTCAGCTTATGATTTATACCTTGATAACACGTAGAAAGTTCCCTAACAATGATGTCAAAAATTATAGGTGTCATCAATTCCCTAATTTAATCAAATAAGTTTAGTTGATATCATAACAATCCAGGGCTAGTATCTAATGACAATCTGTTCTAAGGTATGTAGGATAAGGACTAATAATTGTTGATGTGAGGGGAATTGTGAATAATTTATCCTAAAGATATAATATACTTACATGAAGGGAAATATATTTTAATGATTTTTAAATAAACACTCTTGTTGTAATTGAAAAAAATTTGAAATAAACACACTTGATTGAAACTAAAACTACTTTTAAGAGAAACACACCCTTGATCTATTTGAATGAATGTGAATGTAAAAAATGTAAAAACAATTAAATTAATGTGGATAAAATGTAAATTCCTCAAAAGGAAATGCTTGGAATTAAAATGTCGAAAATAACTTAAATAGAAACACATATATTAACACATAGTCCTCACTCACTTAACATAAAGACTAAAATATTAAAATAATAACATGCAACATAAAATATAGTAAAGGATCCTTCTTCATTGGTGTAGTCGTCCCTTACTCTTCCTTTAAATAGGATGTAGATCAACAATTAGCTTTGTAGGAACCTCATCAACTTTTTATTAATTCTAAAAAATGATTGCAATCTAAAAAATACTTGATAGCTATATTAAATCCATGCCATATCTAGATTTATTAACTCCCAATCACCCTCACAATGAATAAGAAGGTTGTATTTATAATAAAACTTATTTAATAAATTATTAGAGAGTAACAAACTAAAAAATCAGTTTGAAACTAATTTACAAACCTTAACAAACTAAAAAATCAATTTGAAACCGATTTACTAACCTTAACAAACTAACAAAGCAGTGTTGAACTAATTTACTAACGTCAAGAACCTAACAAATACATTTAAAATTGATTTATTATTGTAAGCTAATAACGGAAAAATAATACAACAAATTTAGTTTCCTTCAACAAATTTAATGTGTGATATATCCATAGTAGTTGGAATACTATAATATCTTTCCTTCTTTAATACTACCTTTTTTTAGAAATACTATAAATATATTTCACTTTATAAAATTATGTATAAATTATCTCTATAGCTCTTTTCCTTCATGTTACCATAGTTACAAACCTTTGTAGTGCTAATGTATATTTTTGGAAGTTTCTATTTATAGAATTTCTATATATAGAAACACTATAATACATGTTCCAAAACATTCTAGAACTCCTTGTTTGGTGTACCAAACCTCAAAATAAATTATTAGTATCTTAGGATCCAATTATGTGTAAATTTAGATCTGGTTTGATGTACTCTAGATCTTGATCATCATACTTTAGAGCTTCATTATTAGACTTCGACGATTCATTGTTAGACTCCAGAGCTTTGTTGGAATGCTTATAACTTTTGGATATAAACTCAGATCAAGATAATAATTTTTTTTAACATGTCTAATTTTTTGAGAGGAATCTAAATATGAAATTATATTTAAGATCAGAGATATTCTTGATGAATATTCTTGATGTTTTCTATAACCTTTCCAATATTAGACTCCAAAGATAGTGAGGATCACTAGACCTATATGTAGAGTGTTCCTGATTTGGTCTTTAATAGCTTCAAAATTTATTATCTACATTATGACTTTTTTTAGCCTGCATATACAATATGTTGTATATTTTATATAAGATAATGTTATAAAATAGTAAAAATATAGATAATAATGACATCTAAATAATAGACTAGATCTTATCCCATATTTCACTCTACAACAAGCATAAGTTCTAAGAACTACATTTAAGTCCACTTTTAAAACATGATTTATGCAAGAGAGAATGGTCTTATTTATAGATATAATGAACCATTTTATGGACTTATCACTACCAATTCTATAAAAATGGATCAAACTCCATGTTGTTCTCCCATGTTATAGTGGCGTGTGTGACATATTGGTGTAAAATTCTAAATGCTTATGGAAATCCGAGTGTGTTTAGATGATTCAACAATGAACTATGACCTTGGAGGTATATTTAGACTTATTTAGTATCTAATAGTGATGTGTGGAATCTAAATTGGGGAAAATAGATGTTTTTATCTCAATGTCCAGTTAGATATTTTGGTGCTTTTCAATCATACAAGTCTTTAGTGAATAATGGATTAAAAATGTGGCTTTATAGTGGATATTTTAGTATTAATTCATATGAGGATAATTAAATGTATGAGATGATATATTTGGTGGATTTTTATTTGAACAAATAGTCATTATTTGACAAGAGGATGTGGCTAAAAAAACTTGACAGTATTAGGGAGCAGAATAGTCCAAATGTAATGGTCTTGTCTAAAGATTAGAGCCACGTCAAGTAAAAGTGTGGATCAGTCTGAAAGTGAGCTTAGGTTATTTAGGATGTTGAATAGAGATATTTATAATTATAATTTTATCAAGTGGTAAGGATCATCCACATAAATATTGAAGTAAGGGTTGTCAAGGACCATGTAAATAGTCATGAGGTAAATTTTTATAAGGAGTGGTCAAAAGTGTATTGTATTAGTAATAAATTATAATTAATGTGTCTACATAAGATTTGAAGAAGTTGTTTTGAATATTTAATAAAAAAAATACCTCTAGTAAGGGTTCTCTAATATGAAAATAATGCTTCAATATTTTACCCTTTTTAATCCTTGGCTATATTTCGTCTCCATTGGTGTTGAAAGTGGATATGGCACTCCACAAATGCATATTTAATTTTTAATTTAAAATATGTTAAGAAATTCAATAATGGCATTAAAATGATGTGTTTTCATGCATGATTTTTTCCTTATTGGATTTTATTTCCACTTTATTCCCCATTATGGCATTGGAAATGGATGGGGTAGTTATATTTGAAAAATCCATTTTTATTTTTATTTTTTGGATTTTAAATAATTTTAAAATTCAAATTAGATAATTTTATGAGATTCACATTGGTGTAATGCATGTAAATATACCCATTGTAGATAATTTTACAAGATTCACATAATGTGGTTTCGCCTATAGATACTTTTATAGGATTCACACCATGGGATTGCACTTTGTTTAAATGGTTTTAATTATATAAATATATTTAAGTGATTTAAACTATTTAAATTAGAATGTTAGAATTTATATATTTAAAAATAAAATACAACATGCTACAATGAAATACAAAATTTACATAAATTAATAACTTGATAAAAATAGTAAAAGAGCCTAAGGATAATAGAGACTAGAAGGTTCTTATAAAAACATACAGATAAAGTCATGTCTAAAAACATAATGGAAACCTGTGATGGGATAAACTAGATAGGGGTACAATGCAGTTGTATCTATTTATCATGACCACATCCTAGTTAACTTTGAAACTAATTTATTGATGGGTTTGTGTGGTAATTTCCATAGGTTTACTATTTATGTTCGATAATCAAATATGTATCGAATACCTACATATACAAAACCCTAGTCCTACACATGCACTAGATAGCAACTACATAATAAAGAGAGATAAAAATGGGTTAGTAGGGTTGGTCGAGTTGGCCTTAGAAACCCCTTATAACTAAGTGTTTCCTAAATATCTCAAATAGGCTTCTGACTGATGTAGTTCTCCCTCGTAGGGTGATTGTGTGATTCATATTTATGTAACTAGAATGACTATAAATAGAATAATTTATTTATTGGTTGATAAATGGATGCCATTGACCTATAATAAACAATATTCAAACTTGCTATGTGACTATTATGGTGCAATATAATTTAATTTGGAATAAATAGTCCTCTTTTCCTTACTTGTATAGTGCTTTTGAAATCAACTTTTTAGGTCCTCTCAAGTGAATGCCTTGATGTGATTTTATAGAGGAAAATTTAGAATATTTTCAATAATTGACCTTCTAATAAGCATAGGAGAGTTTTTGTGTAACATCTCAACTTGAAAAATTATCCTTTAAAGTGATGGGGACAAGGCTACAATAGTGGACAAAACTACAATGTGACCCTATCTAACCTAGCATGGTCATGTCCCAAAAGGATAGAGACTATTGGAAATCATTTGATATATGTTTTTAGGTTAAATAGATATGAAAATAATTTAAATAGGGACGTTTATATGATATTTTATAATTTTTAAGGTTAGAGGATGTCTTATAGATTGTGAGTTAGTGAAATGGTAAATAGACAAAGTAGGGGAAATATGTCAATGATAACCACTATCAAGAACTTAATGATTAAATTTATGTGTCTATGCATTTTTATATATTTTTATGATAAACTCACTATTGCAATGTATGTATAAATTTTCATTATGAAAAATTTTATGGGATTCACATTTTGTGATTGGACATATTGATAATTTTATGGGATTGACACCATGAGACTACACTTGTTGATAATTTTATAGTATTCACACTCGTGCAATGTTTGCAAAAATCCCCACTTTATAGAATTTATGAGACACTAATGCAAAGTCGATGAAAAACTCCACTTTTTGAATTTTTTTTGAAAAAATCCACTTTATCAACAATGGTGAAAACTTAAAGATATTTTTAAATATTCACAATAATACCCATGATTTCACTATGATGTGGAATGCCATTATAACTTGATTTATTTATTTTAATGTTTTATTGAACATATTTTCTTAGAACAAAGGATTTTATCCATTTTTTGACTTCATTCATAGCTACCCTTGACATTTATAGCACCAAAATTTATCCATCTACTTTGAAAACCCCATTTTTCCAAAAAAAATAGTTGACACTAAAATGAACATCTACCAATTGATTTTAAAAAAACTAGATGAGATAAATGATAGATCATTTTAAATAAGCACCAAACACACAAAATAACCATGTACAATGAGCACATAATTAAATAAGTGTTGAGTACCATGAAACACCAATTACAAACAAATGCCAAAAATCACTTTTATTAATTTTTTTCTACACATGATCACATTTATTGCCACATGAATTTATTTTGAACCTAACTTGCTACTTACAAAATTTTAAGTACAAATTTTTGAATGAAACAATAAACCAATAAAACTCACAATACGACATTGAAATGATTAGTTTCAAAAAATTATTATTAATGTACTCAAAAATTACACATGCAATTTTTTTAATTATAATAAAGATAATCCAATAAATTAATTTTATAGATAGATGAGTCCAATACTAATTCAATACTACAAGCTTCAACAGAATAAACGGTCCAAGAGTGTGTTAGGATAATTTCTATATGAACATGCTTCTAAATAAGGATCCAACCACTACAATTTCAACCAACAAGAGGCACACAAAATACATAGAACCAATATCAACTAACATTGAGATAATTAAGGAAATGCATGAAAAATTAAAATTTTCACAAATGTAGTAACCTAAGGCATGTTTGATGTGGAATATTAGGATTCAAAGTTCCTAGAATTTAAAGTGGATGATTATAACAACTAAAAAATGAAAAATGACCAATATTTAATGAATGATTGCATAATGGAAGCTAGGAAGGTAGGCATGGATGGAATGATGCAATCATACACAAAAATCTAATTAACACTTGATAGGATTGGTATATTATAGTTATTTGAATATCCATACCTTAACAAACCAAAAATACTGGTTAGGTTTATATTTTTACACATACATGAATATAATTTCTATTTTTACTTTTCCATCTAAACCTATCTACAAGGCACATAAGAAGATCTACCAACTTTTCATGCTCAATTTAATACATTAAGATATACATATCCAATAAAAAATAAGTGGATAGGGTGGCTAAGCTACTCAATTATAAAAATGATAAGTATGTGTTCCCTATTGAGAACATTATTAATCAAGCAACATATGGGAAATCATAAACAAATAATACCTCTATTTCATGTAATTCATGGGTACAAATAATGTATATTTTAATATTTCCAAGTACCTTATTGATGGGTTCATAAAGGGAATAGATCAGGCCCATAAAGTTGATGATACATCTAATTGTGGTGTAATTTTGATTATTTTTGTGTTTGATGAAGTTAGCATTCCTGAAGGCTATGGAAATTTTTTTGGACATAACCAATATGACATAATATTCCTATCCAAAGGTACCAAAAAAACTCTACATCTATGCCATTAACAAAAGTTACAATATTAAGATGGATAGATGGGATGATAACCTACTAAAAGCTTCAAAAAATGAATGGTGCATACCCTAAACCTTCCCTAAGGAATATGAGGGATATTCTAAGTGTGCAATATGAGAGATCATTAACAAATGAAAATTATTTTTAAATATAATGACATGTCTAATTGGTTCAAGTTTCCATACACCTTTTCTGACTGTTATTTTGAGAGAGCAGTAAGGAGAGTAAATAACTCACACAAAAAAGGGCTAGATAATACAAAAAATGATAAGGACATTCTAATCCTTAGGTAACTATTGAGTTATCTATCCATGGTAGCTTTAATTGATGAGAGTGAGTTAAAAATGACTCAACTATTATATACCCTCAGTTGTAATAAATAGTAAGGAATCAATTATATAAAATCTACTATGAGTTGAATCCAAATAAAATTAAATGAAAGTGTTAATACAAAAAAGAATAAGATCAAGAATAAGTGGTTTCACAAGTGGGTCACATATAACTAGTTGAACACAAGGGGAAGGATGCATGAGCCCCTAATAAAAATAACAAGATTATGTAATAACCCCATGTCCTATCTAATAATATTCATACAAATTTAGAAATAAATAAGTGTGTATCTCAATAAAAATACATGAAACACACAAATTTTGAAGATGAGGTATGGTTTTCCAAGAAATAATAGATCACATTGAATTTTGGCTCTTAAAAAAAAATCCTATACATACATCATCACTTGTCCAACCCATAACACCTCTATTTTCACCTATTAAACAACCATCACTTCTTCCTCATTCCCCTTAGCACTCAATAAAATCACCCTCAAGTCATTCCATTCCATCATGACAACTTACACTTACCACTAAAAAAACTCCTCCTCCACAAGTGGAGATGGAAAAGACTAAGGATAACTCAATGCCCTATCCCAAAATAGATAGATTTTCACCCTATCCCAAAACATGTCACCTTATCTTAAGAGTACCTAAGATACACGGTTAAATGAGTAAACCTTTGAATCTTATCAAAAGAATCTAGAGAATAATCTTGCATCAAAGGATCAATAGAGGGCATTATGTTATAAAATTATCCCATGGGGTCAGATATAGGTGTGTAGTGGCATGAAGAAACTTTAGAAGTAGAGGAGATGTAAAAGGAGTTAAGATTATATGGGATAAATGATTCCCATGAATAGGACCTCAAGGAAGAGGATAATAAATAATAATCAGGGAGGACTTGGAGGAGCAAAAAAAATATGTAGAAGAATATTTAATGAGAAAGAGAGGAGAGGAAGAGGAAGTAAGAGAATAATAAGAACAAATGGATGATGAAACTAATGAAGATCATAGAATTTTATATTTTGATCCATAAGAGTATGAAAATGGAGAGTAAATAGCACAAAATGAGGATAGGGATCATGATCTTAATGAAATGGTGGTAGGCATGCTAAAATATAATTGATGAATATTTATTTATGTGGTATAAAATTTAAGATGATGGTGCACCTTCTAAAACACACTGATGCATGTAATTCTACTTTGATAACCATTTAGAAAAACCATTATTTGAAACACCTCTTGATTCTTTATCAAAGGTTAAACCTCATACCATTATTATAGGGAAAATGATAAGATTGAATGGATGATGAAACTAATGAATAGCATGAAATTCTAAATGTTGATTCAGAATAGTATGACAATGGAGATTAACTAACACAAGATGAGGATGGGGAACATGAGCTTAATGAAAGGGTCCAAACATATTGAAATATAATTGATGAACATTTATTTATGTGGAATAAACTGTAATGGGGTGGTTCAACTTTTGAAACATGTTGATGTATGCCATTCTTCTTCGATATCCATCTAGATGAACCATTGTTTGAAACACCTCTTGATTATTTGGTAAAGGTTAAACCTCATACCATGGATGTAGGTAACATGATAGTTCACACTGACAACAAAAAACTCATAGAGGTATAGTATAGCTATGTACTTATGAAAATGGTTGTGGAGGTCTTCTGCCAAAACACT
Organism: Torreya grandis; assembly: GCA_037957365.1. Classification (NCBI taxonomy): domain Eukaryota; kingdom Viridiplantae; phylum Streptophyta; class Pinopsida; order Cupressales; family Taxaceae; genus Torreya; species Torreya grandis. The sequence continues at coordinate 741,843 of JARHVA010006443.1, read as the reverse complement.
AAAAATAATGTAGTCATGAAAATATGTAAATAGAAAATATAATATGTTGAATAAGACCACAAAAAATTATAAAATGAAATTGGTTGAAATGGAGTTTAAGGATATATAGATATAACAAAAAATAATAGAGTACCCAAAAATAATAGATGGGTTTAATTTTTAAATTAAGAAGGGTGTGGATAAGCTTAATTTTCTAGTAGACCAACTCTTAGAAAAAACTAGCAAAAGGAAGTGACTAGAGATAAGGCCAAGTGAACTGGAGAAGGCACAAATTGAATTTTATGAGTAGATAAAAATCTATGAAATTTATTATACAATCTTTGGGTTGAAATAAATAAGGATCAGAAAGTATTCTTTAACTTCACATAACAAACACAATAAATTAATGTGCACTTTTCAATTATCACTGGAAGCAGGAATTACTAGCAACTCAAGTATACCAGACAAAGGATAGATCCAAGATAAATAATATTCTCAAGGATATAAAAGATCCAAGAGATAAAATAAATTAGAATCATAAAGAATTAAAAAAGGATTTGAAAAATCTACAACTACTAAATAGATAAATTTGTTTTGTGAATTTTAGACACACATTTGTGTAATGTAACAATAATGTGGTTCTTCAGTTCTATAAAAGCATGCCTTATCTTAATGTTGATATCAGATAATAGAATAAAGTTAGTATTATGTTATTTTAATCATAAACTACTGTTATTCAGTGAAAGTTCATTAACTTATGCATCATTCTAAGAATTTAAATGAAGGATTGTACATGTTCTATCCAATGATAGTGTGTTTTCATAATATATTTATGTAATGTTTCCTATTATAGTATAGAAATGGTAATGAATGTCTATGTGTAAGTGTTATGGTGTCATCTTGTGATTTATATATATGATATATATGTATTATAAATAAACTAGTCAGTGGTTTATGCTCATATTGAATTGAGTGATAGATATTTTAGAGTGATATCTCTGTGCAACTAACCCAATTGTGACACACTATATTATATATGAACCTTTAGTGAAAACATTATACTTTAGCATGATATGTTGGCATGGTCAATTATCTAATGTTTGGGTAAACACATGGTGTATAACTCATGGAGTGCATAAAACTACCCAATAACTCTAACATGAACATGTATCTATCATTAATTAACCATTGAGTTATGGGCCTATAGACTTCATGGACATCCTTTACTTAAATAATTCCCCATGTGGACTTATTAAAATTTATACTCTTATTTTATGTCATTTGATGTTTTTGGCCTTTCTATGTGGGAGTTCCTAATTTGTCACAGCCCATGAAGTTCATGGGGTGCTACATTAGTTTTTAAAGCCTCTACGTAGACCAATGAATTATTTTCACATGTGAGAATGAGGTTGTATATATGTAAATAAAAACATAGGTGCAATCAATATAATATTGACCAATACATGGAGTGTGGGTATTATTTCACATTGGTTGACACTGAACAAGAAGTGATAAGTTTGGTAAAGAGGTTGTGTATACTTCAAAGAATGAGAAAATGAGTTATAGGCTAGCCTAATAGAGCAAGTCCATCAGAGAAGAGTACAAAGACACAAGAGTTTTGGAATGAATATATAATAGTGTAATATTTATAGGGGTTTATTAGGACTAATACATTCAATGTAAGTAGTTACAAATACTAAATATATAATTTTATTTTGTGAATTTTAGGCACGTATTCATGTAATATAACCAAAACATAGAGCTTGATTTCTATAAAATCACCCATCTTAATCTTGACGTCAGAGTATATAATTAATTTAGTATTATTATGTTGGAATCAAAAGATATTGTTAGTGAAATTCAATGAACTTATACATCATTATAAGAATTTAAATGAAGGAATGTACAAGATTTATCCAATGACAATGTAATTTCATAATATGTTTGTGTAATGTTTCATATTTTAGTCTATAAATGGTAATTAATATCCATTTTTAAATGTTATAGTATCATCTTGTGATTTATCTATACTATACATATGCATTAGAAATAAACTTAGTGGTCTACACTTGCATTGAATTGAGTAATAGAGATTATCTGAATGATATCTATGTGTAGATAACCCAAAATTAACTAATTATATTTTATATTCACCTTTAGTGAGCACATTATCCTTTACCATTATATGTCGACATGGTGAAGTATCTAATGTTTTGGTAAACATGTGGTGCAAAACTCATTAAGTGGGTAAAACTGCCCAACCACTCCAACATGGACATGTAGTGAAAGATAATTAACCATGGATTTATAGACCTAAAGGCTTTGTAGACATCCTTTAATTACATAATTACCCATGTGGACTTGTTTAAATTTATACTTATGTTTTATTTCATTTGATGTTTGTGGCCTCTCCATGTGGTAGCTCTCATTTTTTCACAACCCATGAAGTTCATGAGTTGCTCCATTGGTTTCAAAAGCCTCTACATGGACTTGTGAATTTTTTTCACTATTCCTTATAACTTATATGATGTCCATGACCATTTAGATTTGGAAATTTTACAACTCCACATTTCCTTGGGGCCACAAAGTTCATAAATCAATCTTTGGTTAAAAAATTATGTAGATAGACCTGTTTAACTTTACACTCTAACTTATATTCCATTTTGATGTTCATGAACAAACACTTGACATATTAAAAATTTAAATGCAACCAAAAAATAATATTAACATATATAAATCATGTGATCACAAAGTCAAATGGATCACGGGGATTCAAAAATGATGACACATAACACACTAATATAATTTACTTTGTCCTAGATTAATTATTTAAAAATTGGGGAAATGGAAATCCCTTGGACCCGTTGGTTTATAAAATATGGTTAAAGGCTTAGGTTGGGTCTAGGATTCATATATATTATAACATATAAAAATATAAAAGTGACCACGTGAAATTAAAACTTATGGTATATCAAAGTGGCCATGTTAAATTTGTTGAATACAGTGATCCTAGACCTATAATCTCGCAAGGGTTATTTCATGTCCTATTATAATAAGTCCCAAATTCAAAGGATATTAACATGAATGGAATTCATAATACTTTATGACAATGAATTTTAATTAGAAATGGAAAATTTTAGCTAAGGATTAAGAAAAAAGATAACTAATGAGTTATGGGCAAAAGACATTGTATCAAGAAGACCATAAATTTTGATAAATCTTAAGGGACTTAATGATAGATGCCAAAACACTTCTCAATATTTGAAAACTCTATATATTATAAAAATTGGTATCCAAAAATGTAATGGAACATTTTAGGCTCCAACATAATGTAAAATTTATAAGATATTGAAAACAAGGAATTCATTTATTATTTACCCTACAATTGAGCTCTATACTAGAAGGATTATTGTTAATGAAATGTATGACTAGTTAAATTGTCCATCATGTTGGCCAAAGATAACTTGTGGTTCTATGTGAGATTCATAAGTATGTATGTGGAAATAAAGTTTTCAATCCTACCCATAGAGAATATGTATCGATACAAGGGTTTCCTAAAAATATTGAAAAGTTTTGTAACATGTTATTCTAAATAAAAACAACATTGTTAGAAACTAAAAAATAGTGGTGTTGCAATTTGTCTAAGAGTATAAATGAATTTTAAATAATAATATGCAATTTTTAGAAAATTCCTAACATCCTTTCAGTTTTTACACATGGAATGTTTTTTTTGTCATATCTACTTTAGGTGGGTGTACTTGAAGTTATTTGGATGATCTTAATTGGTGTTCATGTTGAATATCTAACTCATTACCAATTTTAAGTGGTTTGTGAGGAATGTTTACAACAATATTGGTTAATCCAATCATGAATTCTATTTTTTATAAAATAGTCCCATCACATCTCATTTTTCCCATGCTAGACTTTGAAGGCACCTACTTGCAAATAGAAACATAGAGCATGATTAATAAATAAATTATTAATTAAATTTTATATATTACATTATAATTTACATATTATGGAACAAATAGTCAATGTTTCCTTGCTTTTTATAATCATGTTATCAAATTAAGGGGATTAATTTTTCTTCATATAAAGGAATGTTATGCAATTATAAGAAGTAATTGACATTATATATCAACGTGTTTATATTATTTCATATTATATAAATTTTATATCATGAATTGGATAATTTTTACGTGTTTATTTTTTGTGACATGTGCACAACCTCTTGGTGTGATGGAGAGTGTCATCGAAGAGAATGAACTAAATATAGACTATGGGATGTAGAGAGAGAATCCTATAGAATGAGGTATAATCATTCTATCTATATGACATGTATATGCATATGATTCACCTATGTTGGTATAAGTGGTAACCAAATTATTTTTTATGATTTTTAATGCATTTATTAATACCTCATATTTTACATGATACATTGTTATATAATGCATTGACCATAGGGATTTATAGTAATCATAACAACTATTTAGGACCATGTATATACATGTTCCATTTGAACATGAATTAAGAGTTGGTCACCTATGATTTGTTGACAAGCATTATCACCCCTCTTTGTGTCCTTTATATTATCTTTATTCATAATAGGTCATTGGTTCGAAGACCCAATCGACTTATACAAATTATCATACAATTATTTGACACATTTTTTTAATATTTTGACCCAGTTGGTCGATGATTCAATACATATATGTGTTAATATGATTTAAACACCCAAATATGAGTTTACATTGCTTTAAGATTACCTCCACAACTAAAAATTACTCCCATGACATCATCCCTATTTATATGTTAATATATTATTCAACCATTAAAGCTAAGTGATGTGGTTAAGTTTCTCAGGGGTTGGAAATTTTTATTCAAAACACATATAATACAAATTATAAACTATATATTTATTAATTGTAAATCAAGAATAGTACATTATAAAGAATGAATTGTAAAATTTAAAAATAAATTAAACTTCAATTAACCCTCTTCATAATATGTTGTGAGATTTAGATTGGTGGTGGATGGTATGGCATTGACATTATATTATTATGCTGAAACATTGGAATTGTGGATTGGTATTAGTCCTTACCAAGGCATGAACTATTAGTTTCACTTTTCAATTAGTCACTTTTGCTTTAGCAAATCAATTTTTTTTAAATGCATATGATTTTAATAATTCCAACATTTTCCTAAATTTTTTCCACAAAAACAATGAAATATCCTAGGGGTGTTATTTGGGAATATTCTTGTGCCTTTAATGAAATTGTAAATACTATTTATAATACAATATTTTCATTATAATTTTCTTAATATTTTTTAAAATACATTATTTTAAAAACAATATTTGTGCAGTCCCCTATATAGTACCAAACTATTAAATATTGTGCCATAATTTTTTTTGAAAAACTGTGACAACTTACAAAGGTTAATGTAAATTGAATGTGGAACTATAGTAATATGGCAAGATTTATTTTTTTCAACCAATATATATTGTATTCATTTTCTAGATCATCTATTTTATTCAAATTATTATTAAATAAATCATACCATGGTACCATAGAAAAAATATAGTCTCAATTAAAAAATAACATATTTTTATCATACACTTGTGTGAAAAAATAATAGTAGTTTCATTTTATTTGTATGCATGGCTAGAAATTAAAATTGTGTCTATAATTTCCAAAAAAATAGAATTATCATATAGTTGTACGATAAAAACAAATTTAGATTAAATTGAAGTATTTCCTTAAGACAAATAAAAAAAGATTAATAAATTTAAGAGAGAGAAAATAATGCAAGCTCGAAGAATAAAACACATGAAAAAGACTTTACTCACGTGAAAACATTTAATAATATTTTTTTGTAGGTCATTTATTTTTTTCAAATTATTATTAATGAAATAATACCATGGTGACAAACATATAAATGTAGTATCAATTAAAAACAATGGCATTTTTATCATACACATGTGCAAAAAAAATATTCATGGTTTTAATTTATTTATACGCATGCTTGAAACATTAAAATTATATTTATAATTTCAAAAAAAATCATACGCATGTGAGAGAATAATAAATGTAGTTTCAATTGAGGTATGTCCTTAAGACAAATCAAAGAAAATAATAAAAAAATTAAGAGAGACAAAACAACGCAGGCCCAAAGAATAAAATATATGAAAAATACTTTACTTGCCTTGATCAGTGTTTGGAAATATGATTTGGTCTGTAGGTGGTTTGAAGCTTTTGACTTGGATTTTTCAATAATTTTCTTACTGCTATTTGAAAAAATTTGTGTATCATTTTTATTTAGTAGTTATGGTAGAACTAAGATATTTAAATATTTTCATATTTGAATTATGTTGTTGAAAAGTATGTTTTAGTGATATCTTCTGCATATATGTTTAGATTAATGGTTTGAAGAACATAAATAACAAAGTTGTATTATACGATAGTGTAATCCTTTTTTTTTGGGTGTATAGTTCATATTTGCATGGAAAAATATGTGAATCAATGCATATGTTTGTTTTTGCTTGTTATGAAACACCATTTACATGATTTGTCTACCTGAACTTTGACCAAGAACTTTAAAGATCTATTGTTTCTTAAGCATTGTCATGGAAAAAAATCTTTGGCCCATAATGAAACTTTAATTCACTTGTTATAAAGGCTTAAAAACTATTATCTTAATTTATTTTTTGAACTCAACTAATCTTATTGTGTAAATGAGTCCTTTTTACTAGACTAGGGAATTTTTAACAAAATGTATCACTGAACTTTGAAATACAATTGCAAAAAACACTTTTTATCCATTAAAATTTTATTCCCAAAATGAATTAGACTATATTTGACCCATACAAACCTATATTTGACATTTTCGCCATATGCATGAACTAAGTGTTGTTATAATAAAAAAATTATAGATTGTATGTAGAGGAACTTGAGTTGATAGTTATTCTTGTAATCAATAGGGTTGATTTCCTTTTAGTGCATTTCAAAATGATAGTTTACTATAGATAATGCAATTTTTTTATAACATCGATTTGTATCATTTTTCAAATTACTTAGTTTATAGCTTTGACTCATATGAAATGCCACCTTTTTCTCTTTTGCATATATCTAGAATCTATGGATTTATTATGGTCCATAGATTCTAGTTATAGCTTTGACTCATATAAAATACCATATTTTTTTTATTTTACTTTTTCATATTTCATTTTATTAGTTATTAACATAATCTTATATTTTTATTTGATCCAATCTATGTGCATCCATTTTATCAGTTATTTAATTAACATTGAATTTTCTTCTATATAGCCTCTCATAATTATGCATTGGATTGGGAATCAGGTTGACATATTAACTAATTGTAGGTATACACATTATGGTATGCCTATAATAATTAGCCATGAATAATGCAATAAATATCATTAGAATTATTTTTATTATCTATAAAATCTAAATCATTTGCTTATTTAGTTAATCTTATATTTTTTCTATACATGTGTTTGCAATTGTGCATTTGACTAAAAAAATCAGGTTTGTGTATCAACAAACATAAGGTGCATATTTTACCATATGGATATAGTTGTTTGTTTTTACCCTATAAAAGCAATGGCCTATAATCTCAATCAATGTAAGAGACAGTATGATGAAATGTTGAAAAAACAAATAATTATAGAAGATTATGAACAAGTAATAGGAAAATAATATAATAATATTGATGATGCTCTTACTGAAAATCATCTTTTCTGAGGAAAATCATTTAAGTAAAATATTGGAGATTGCCTCTTTGACACATTTCATGTGCTATTAAATTTTCAATATACACCTTTGGAACTAATAAATTGTATCATTGACCATTTCTTAAATTATTTACATATGGGTAAGTGCACAAAGTTGGGGACAATTCCATGGACATTACCCATAATGTGATCATGTTAATTAATAACATGGTTGCATTGTTTAAATTTAGGCTCAGGATTACCAAGCCATAACATGATCGCATTATTATATAATGTGATTGCATTATATTAAACAAAAACATGATCACATTATTGATATTTACAATAATATGATCACATTAATAACATGATCACATTACCTATGTGTAAAATAAAATAAAAAGGGAAATCCAAACACAAAAATACTCATTTTTCATTTGAGTTCCCTAGCTCTCCCCTTGCTTCCTTGATTGTGTTTCGCTCAGAAGACTCTAGAGAGTGCCAAATGCTACCAGATTCATCCTATAGACCTGATGATCAATGATGCCACTGTGTATGAGAGGTAAGTGATCAAAATCCTCCCTATTTATCCCTAATTTTTCATATTTTTCATTGTTTAATCCTAGTTTTTAATTGTAATTTATTTTTTTAACAACACATCCTACTAACCCTCCACAAAACCCTATTGTTCCTCCTATCCCTCCACCTAACCCTCCTACAGTTTCCCAAAACCCCCTAGTAGTAAAGAGGTTTTGATTGAAAAAATTATGGGAAAAAAACTTGAAATTGAAGAGTTAATTGATATAATGAGGGATCCCAATTTGACCAAGCCCCACAACACCCAACTAGTTAATTCCCTATAGTTATTATTAGGTTAAATTGACTGATGGACCTCATATAGAGATACTTGTAGGGCATATTATGCTAAGAATTTAACACCCCTTCTGGTCAAGAATCTGGATACTTCAAAATCTACTATTTATGCCCTATTTTTTGACCCAACCACAATTTCCCCATTTCCCTAACTGCTAAATGTTATATTTTTGTAGGAAGCTCTACTGTGAGTTTTTCCTCAACTAGATTCCCAATTATTTTGATTTTAGTGAGTTTTAGGGCTTAGGAAAAGGATCAACATAAGATCAACTAGGTGCACATCATGTGCCTAATTGTCTTGTGTGGATCCATATCCAAAAACATCTTGAGCTTGATATCCCCTGCATGGTTTAATAGGTCATGGAGATAGACACTCTCCATGCTCTTAGTTCACTCACTGATACACTCATTTAACATACGAATAGGCTTTTATAGAGTGATTCTATAGATATGCCATAGGCTACTTGAACCTAACCCCACCATTATAGTTCATGTGGATCTATGTGCATAGGACCCTCTGATGATGATGGCATCAGTGGTTCAGATCTTAGATCATATTTTTATGAGTGATGAGTTTTTGGCACATTTGGCATGCAGACATCAGTCACCACATAGATGTAGGTATATTTTAAATAAATGTCATGTTAAATTTAAGTTATATTTACAAATTTAATTTCTAAGATAATAGTTAATTTACATAGAAATTTAATATAATAAATTTGTCATTTTTTATGTTGCAAGAGGTGACAGTTTCTTTATCATCCAACCATCATTGACAACATTTGATTTGTCACAGCCTTTATTTTCATATTTGGATCTATCTACTAGGCCATCCATGATTGAATATGCCTCTATTAGTATGACACCATTTACCTATATAATGGTAAATTTTTTTTACATATACATTTTTCTCTTTGCATTTGTTATGACTAAAGTTGTTTACATATATGTTTTTCTCTTTGCATTTAATTTACTTCTCTTCTCAAGAATAAATGCAAAAATAACACAACCAAAAACATAAAAGTCATGAATGGTCTTATGTTTTACCATGTTTCCTTGGGAGTAACATCCTATAATTTTATTACACTAGTGTATTATGTTCAAAATTTTGTACCTTATTCCTAATGGCAACCAAAATTATCCTAAAATATAGACTACATTTCATTGGCTCATCATGTATGTATCCCATGTACTAAAGTAAGGTAAAAAAAAGTGCATTATATTCCTTTTCAGTGATGGCATTTTTATAGAGGTTATGAAATAAATTTACTTTATCATTTAAGTATATATCCAACAAGTAGTGTTGTCTTTCCTTGAACATCACCCAAGTGATTGTGGGCATATCTAAATTCACAATTATTTCATGATAGTTCCAAAACAAATCTACTTCATCTAAAATTTATAATATAAATGGCATGTTCAAAAAATATATTAAAAAATATCTTATCCCACAACACCTTTTCATACTTATTAGCCAAGCATCAACTTCCCTAACAAAGATTCATCCATTGAATTTAAGACCCTTTTCACTTTATTTTTTTTCGATTAATTCCATCCAACCTTTGATGTGTGTCACCATTGTCATGAGCTCCCCTAATGGATGATATTCCATGTAATATATTCATATATCTCTCTTGCTTAACATTATGTTCATAATCACACTCATGAAATGATTTTACCTTATTCCTTAATTTTTCCCTAGAGGCATCCTATCATTGAGTTTGCTTAACACTCCATGTATTTTCAAGTCAACAGGTATCACAATTACAACCTCTTCTCTATCTATCAAACATTCCCCAGGTATCAGAACATCAATATAAGGTTTTTACTCTTTTCCTCATATCTAATGGGTATCTTATTAAATTGGAGTCTCATTCATATACCTCTTTCCCAAAGACTTTCCTAATAATGCAAACTAAAATTTCTATGACCATATTGTATCTAAAACCATAAAGACAAAAATTTTACATGACTTCACATGTAGTATAAATACTTCCTCATCTTTGATATGGGTAAACACAAATAGTCTCTTTTCTCTTTTCCCATATATATTTGTACACCCAACATTTGTATATAAGATCCACGTGTGTGTGTGTGTGTGTGTGTGTTATGGTATGTGTGTACTATAAATATCCCACACCAATCCACTTAAACAATCATCTCCAATAAGTAATGAGGAACTACCATAATCATCAATTTCATGCCCAACACATACATCCTTGTGATTAGGCTAAGATTTATCATGAGTATCAAAACCCACCCACTAGTTGCATAAAACATTTCTCAAAAAGGGGAGATGATTTTCAAGCATGCCTACTCTTTATTCTTATTCCTTGAAAAGTGATTTAATAAGATTAAAAATGACCTTGTAAGACCATACAAAAAAGAAGTAGTTATGAGGGTCCTACCTAAGTTAAATCCCTATTTTAGACAAGTAATAAATTAATAACCAATTTAGTCCAACATGTATTATAGTATAAATTGTATATCTTAGCCCAAGTATATTTATATTTATAAATTAAAAAAAATAAACTAGCATATTATATATTCCATTTCACTTTAATCCTCTAATTTTGGTTTTGGTACAAGGTTATTTCTCTAACACTTTAATAGATGGATTATCAATTCAGATCTAAGTGTATTTTCATGTGCATGCTTGTCTTCTTTCTTATAATGTGTCATTTCATTCATGTACTTGTATAGATAGATATTTTATATACAAGTGATTTTATTGATCATTTTGGATTCCATGTATAATATTTGATGTGCATTATATAAAACTAATTGAGACCTTATTTACATGAATAGTTGATGGCTGGAGTAAACACTCCTCCCTTTGTATGAGCTGAGATAGACATAGGTATTATTTCTACAATGTCATCTTTGCAGGCACTGACAAAGGTATATATTAGTTCTTATAATTTTGAATTATAAAAATAGACTTATTTTAATAATTTAGTACATGTAATTAGGGAAAATATAACTTATGTAAATGTACTGTGTATGCAAGGTTATCCTATGATAGACGATAGTCTCACTCATATGGTGATTGGGGGAACTTCTCATATTCTTCTTTTATTTGAGATGCCTATTCAAATAGTTGAGCCTATCATGGCTTGATTGAGCATGAAAAATAGATTGAGCAGGTTTACAAGATTGCAATAAGTACACATGTTTAAATGATTTTTATTGTAGTTCTTAAAAATTATTTGAATGTATTTTATGTTAATTTCATAATAATTCTTGCATTTGAAAAGGCTCAGCTGTAAGCTAGCTATGAGAGTAGAACCCACAGTTAGACCTTGCAGCAATCCAAGGCATTAAAGGGGTCTCCATGTACTAGCAAGGTATCTTAGGGAGAGTCTTCTTAGAGGAAGGAAAAGAGAGGGAAGTTATTTGTTGAATAGGATGGCTTACACATGAGATGTAATTTTTTGTGTGTCTATATGGCACTTGATGCATTTTTGGCATTGTATATGCACATATGACATTTAGCCAACATTACATACTATGTTGATAGATGTGGTTTTTTGTATGTCTATCATGGAAATCAATGTATTATTGACATTAAACATGTATGTGCCTATATTGTGTGCCTATCATGGAAATATATCTAGTTTATATTCAATTTTTATTTCATTTTGTGTTATTGTACAATGTTGTTTTGATCTTTCAAATTATTATCTATTAGATCTCATATTTAACATTATATGTGCACAAATGAGGATTAAAAAAATATTCCTTTCAATGTTATAAATCTTCAATCTTCCATATTTTTTTAAATTAAAGTTTTTATTTCATTGTGTGTAGTGGAAATGACTAATGACACTCTTATCACTTAGGATTAATGGCCTTATTCTCTTTGTACCTGCTTCTTATATACTTTAGAGAGACTTCTTGGTGTCATTAGACCTCTTAAAAACCTCTCACAACCATTTAATTTCATATTAGATTGGACCATAGGAAAAATAGGGTATATGGGTATATGTCTTACTCATTTCTCTATAGGTCTCTATAGGTTCAATACATTTAAAACTAATATCATGATGACTCACAACTTACCAGCCTAGTGGAATCACTCCAAGATCCCTTCATTGATTGTGACCTACATTCACTTCTTGGTTGCCACCTATAGTCATTCATCCACCTGAAACCTTACACAAATAACAACATATTCATGGCCTCAAGGAACTTCAAGGATAGCATGAAATTAATTCAAGCACATACACTGAATGGAGAATCCACAACAAGTCACTTTCTGGGTTAATAGGTCAATATGCCAATTACTCAATACCACCTAATATTTAAATAGGGTAATTAATCAATACTATCTAATAGGTCAATAGGCCAATTACCACCTGATAGGTCAATAGGTCAAAGATATAAAAATTGTCAAAGCTGTCAAAATTGTCAAAGTTGTCAAAGTTGCCAAAGTTGTCAATACGTCAATTACTCAATACCACCTAATAGGTCAATATTTTAATTACTAACTAATAGGTCAATAAGTTAATAGGTCAAAGTTGTCAAAATTTTCAAAATTATCAATTTTTTTAAAATTATCAAAGTTGTCAAATTTTTCAAATTCATCAAAGTTGTCAAAGTTTTCAACTTTGTCAAAGTTGTCAATAGGTCAATATATCAATAGGTCAAAGTTGTCAAAGTTGTCAAAATTGTCAAAGTTATCAAAATTGTCAAAGTTATCAAAATCATCAAAGTTATTACAGTTGTCAAAATTTTCAAAGTTTTTAACATTTTCAATAGGTCAATAGGTCAATTAATCATTTTCTAGGTCTCTAGTTTAAGTTGTCAAAATTATCAAAGTTGTCAAAGTTATCAAAGTTCAAGTTGTGGTTGTAAAAATCTAGTTCTAATGATTTATATGTAAAAAATAAAACCAAAAAAACATTTTGGGGGTACATCTAGTACTAGGATTTTTGCCTCCCATCAAGACTAATTGACAAACCCACCACCCATTCTATCCTTAAGAACACCCTTCTCAATACAACAAAAATGCAATTTATTAGCCTAAGTTCAAACATGTATAAAAAAAATATAATTCATTTTTGTCAAAAATAAGATCCCTCACATACCTACTTAATCCCTATAATTACACTCTATATCACTCAAGTGGAAGCTTTGAGATCAATCTATTAGACAAGTTGTAGTGACGAGTCCAAAAATGCAAGTTTTTTGTCAGTGAACAAGCAACTTCTTGAGTTCTAACTAGAATTTTTACCTCTTATACCTCCACCTATAAATTATCACTTTGATCATGTTTATAAATTAAAATTACATGTTATCACATTTCCATAATTTTTGAATCCACCTAGAAGTGCAAAAACACTACCATTCTAGAGAGCATAAACATTGATAATAAATGTTGTTAATGTTCAAGTTGTGTTATAGAACTCTAATTTTGATGCTTATTGAGTGAAAAATAACACCAAAAAAATGTTTTATGGGGCATATAATGTTTATTAATAGGTTATTTGCCTCCTGTGAGGCCCAATTGACAAACTCACCACCCATTTTGGCCTGAAGAACACCCTTCCCAATATAATAAAAATGCAATTTTTTAGCCTAAGTTCAAACATGAATAAAATGAAAATTGTAAGTCATTTGTGAAAAAAATTATATAATACACATACCTACATAATCTCTATAATTTTACCCCATAATACTCAGCTATAAGCTTTGAGATCAATCTGTTAGAGAAGTTGCACGGACAAGTCCAAAAATGCAAGTTTTTGTTAGTGAACAAGCAACTTCTCAAGCTCCAACTAGAATTTCTACCTTAGAGAGATACACATATGAATATATAAATTTTATCACATATAAATATGAAAATTACATGTTATCACACCACCATGACATCTGAATCCACCTAAAAGTGAGAAAACACTATTGTTCTAAAGAATGGAAACACTGATAATAAATGTTGTCAAAGTTCAAGTTATGGTTGCAGAACTCTGATTCCAATACTTATTGAGTGTAAAATGAAACTTAAAACACATCTACGAGGGTGGATAATTTCTAGGCCTAGTTTCTTATCCTCTGATTAGTCTCGATTGATAAACCCACCACCCATTCTAGCCTCAAAAACAACCTTCCTAATACAAGAAAAACGCAATTTTTAACCTAAGTTCTAACATGCATAAAAAAAAAACTATAATTCATTTATAAGAACCATAAAATCCATCACATACCTCCTTAATAATTATAATCTCACCCTATATAACTTAGGTGGAAGCTTTGAGATCAATCTGTTAGACAAGTTGTAATGACAGGTCCAAAATACAAGTTTTTGACAGAGAACAAGCAACTTCTCAAGCTCCAACTGGCATTTCTAACTCTGATACCTCCACCTATGAATATATCACTTTTATCACATCTATATAGGCCAATTAAATTTTATCGCACTACCATGATGTTTGAATCCACCTGGAAGTGCAAAAACACTCTTGTTTTATAGAGCATAAACATTGACACAAATGTTGTCAAAGTTCAAGTTATGGTTACAAAACTCTTATTTTGAGCTTACTAAGTGAAAAATGACATATCCAACACATATAAGGGGTATATAAAATCTATGAATATGTTATTGGCCTCTTTTCATACTTGATTGACAAACCCACCACCCATTTTGGCCTATAAAAATAAAATATGTCACATATATATTTTATATATACAGATATGCATGTAATGTAAATAAATATAATTCAATTATTCACTTAAATTGTATCTAAGAACACCTTTCCCAATATAGGAAAAATGCATTTTTATAGCCTAAGTTCAAACATGCATAAAACAAAAATTATAAGTCATTTATGTGACCTATAAAATCCTTCATGTATCTACTTAATCCCTATAATTTCATCCTAGATCACTTAGTTGGAATCTTTGAGATCTATTCATTAGATAAGTTGTAGTGACTGGTCTAAAAATGTAAGTTTTTGTCAGTGAACAAGTAACTTCTCAAACTCCAACTGACATTCATACCTCTAGGACCACCTATGAATCTATCACTTTGATCAAATATAGATAGGAAAATTACATGTTATCACATTACCATGACATTTGAATTCACCTAGAAGTGAATTCTCAATACCGTTATAAAGAGCGGAAACACTAAGAATAAATGCTATCAAAGTTTAAGTTGTGGTTGTAGAAGTCTTATTTAGATGCTTTTTGAGTGAAAACTGAAACCTCCAACACATTGGGGGGGGGGGTGTATAAAATCTAGTATTAGGTTCTTGACCTCCCGTCAGGCCTGATCGATAAATCCACCACCTATTTTAGCCTCAAGAATACCCTTCTCAATACAAAAAAAATGCATTTTTTTAGCCTAAGTTGAAATACCCATAAAACCTAAGCTTCTCTTATCTTCAAGAATATATAATTCTTTATTAATAGTACCAACCATGTGAAGGTGAAAGCTTATCTAGTACCACTAACCTACAAAAAACTGTTAGTAAGAAATTAAAAATGAAATTTATATATGTATTACCTAGAAAATAAAAAAAACATTTGGTAAAATTGATTACATGTACATTTAAAAAGTCAACCTGCCTCCATATTTCAATCCAATGAACCTCTAAGATCTACTCTAACCTCGATAGAATCAAGAATAACTTCACGATCTAGCTCCTAAATGTTTCATAGTTTCCTATTTAATGGCCTCCCATGATATTTTTATAATTTAATATTTATTACAAGAATAAAATTTGAATAGTGTAGTATCTTCTAGTGTATTTCAAACTCTTCAAACAACCATTGATCTGAATTTTTTATAGGATGTAATCAAAACCAATTTCCAGTAACTACCATCGAGCTAGTGGGATAGTCAATGTTTTCTCCATCTATAACTAGGGAAGTCAATTTTTTTCTTTTTCTCTACACACCAACATAAGTAGTAATCAATGCCTTCTTCATTATCTGCATTTGTAATAACTACAAAAAATATGCCTTGTATCAAAAAAAAATATTTTTAATGATAATATGAAGATATATTTAATTATAATAAATTATACATAATGAAAAATATTCTACCTGGCTGCACTCGATTAGATACATGGTCAACGTCATCTGATGATGTCATATTTGTAAGTTACAATATTGTTATAACCTAATATGTGTTGATTATAATTATAGGTTTTGAACTCCAATCATCCACCCACTCTTGTGACTCATACTCATTCCAATTAGATTACATGCATGCAAAATAGAAACATATCAAATGTCTCATATAAACAATCCAAAAACTTGCATTTGAGCTATGAAATGAGTGGAGGTCACTTGAACCCATTAGAGTCATAAAGTCCTCATAATTGGCCAATTCATCTTTCTATATTAACTAAAAATATCTAAAAATATTAGAATTTGGTTGAGCACCATGACACATGTTCTCATTACACCATTCAACCACAATTTTTCCATCTATCAAATAAACACCCTCTTCAAATTTCAACTCCTCCCTTGCAATAGATATTTTTACATATGCTCTAGTACCGTCATGCTCTCATTTTCCATGGATAGCCTTGGTGAAACTCCAAATGTATTTTAAACTAGTTGTAACATACATCCTACTCAACCAATAAAACATCTATGCATTATTTAATTATGATACGTAATTTCCTAACCTAATGTAATTTTGATTGAAAGTAATGTTCCTCTAACTCAATTATTCATATAACTTATGAAAATAACCTTGCACATACTCTTAATAATATGATATATCATCACTAATATATAAATTTTACTCCCTTAATATTTATTTTTGTTTCTCTATACTATCAGGTGCATGCATGAATGTTATTTGCATGAATATGGTAAATTGTGATGAGTTGTAATACTATGATTGAACTTCCATTTAGGATTTGAATGTGTAATTCTTAGAAAAATCAACCACTAAAAAAATGGAACCAAGTGGGAATGTATCCTTGCATATTTTTAAATATTCATCCAACCATCTAGCCTTATGTGTGTGCTTTGCATAGTCATAAACAATTTTCTCCCTAAATTTGACCAAAAATTTGGAAACAAGTATCTTTTTCATAACAAGCTCACACATTTTAGATTCATTTCCATATTTTACTTGATAAGTCATTGATTTATATTTTATTAAACCAAGTAATTCCTATCCAATTTCACTTGTAATCTCCTCATGGATACATTTTTTTAAATTTGGCAATCCACCATAAATGCTGCATTTTCCATTTAAACATGATTTGTTGTAAAATAATTTCCCATATAATATTTTGTAGAAGATAATTAGAATAGTTTTCTAGATGATTTTGGTGGTAATTAAATGCCACACTCTTGAAATAATTTTGTATGTAAAGGACAATGAATATGGAAAAAAACATCATAGTGCATTGAAAATTCAACATGTTGCCTACAATAACAAGCGGTACATATGTGATTTATTTTAACATAAAAATGTTTCACCATCTCAAAATATATTTGAAAAATAGAAATTTTTGGATGTCTTTCTAAATTATTAGAGTAAAATTATGTTTTAGTCATATCTAATTATTTTTTTGGATGCAGTTCACGATTACAAGAACCAACTCTTCTTTTCACAACGTCTTTTACATTGGGAAAAACTCTTGTATTATCTTTCAAAAATTTAGCAAGTAACTCTTTAAGATTATTGGATAGACATTTTTCCTTTCACGAAAGTCTACTAGATAATGCCTAGAGATAATTGCTATTAGATTCATTAAGTCTTTCACATATTTCAATTTCTTTCATTATTGTTTTTTGTTTATATAAAGTGTTCGACTTGTTTTTGAAACCATTCATTTTTTCCCTATGTTTTCACTTGATTCACAAGTTGTAAGTATACACCAAGCATCATTACAATCTTTGGTTTATGATTTTGGGCCTATAGTATGATATTCAACCATTTCATTATTTTAATCATCCATGTTAGATGTTATTAGTCTTATTATGTACATTATAGGTCTTATCTTAATCAATTTTATCAATGAAACAAATAATTGACATCTTTGTCTATCATACTCCAAATTATGAAATAAAGTATCCCAAATTTGCTGAGCTAGTCTTCTTGAATGGTGATCAAACATTTTGTTATGCATTGGTTTTTAAATATTTTCATCAACTTTTATTAATTACTTTTATTTTCTATGCACAATTCTTGAAGGTATTGGTAATGGTGTAATTTGTTGAGAGGGTGTTTCAAAACCATTATTACTTTCATTATTTAGAGGTAGGATGCCACTAAATTATTCATTGCTAATTTATTTATTATATGTTTCCATGAAATTTTTTTATGGTTAATTTAATCATTATTTTTTCCATCAAATTTTCTTCATTCATGGGGGTGAAGCATCATACATAGACTCATCATCAAAAAAATCAAAAACTTTGAACTTTGAATGTGAACTTCCAATATTAATAATTCATTATTTTCAATTTCATTATTATTCATTTTAGTATGGTCAATTTCATTATTATTAATTTAATTATCATTAATTTCAACATTATTGAATTGATTATAGTCAATTTATCATTTCTTAATTCATTATCATAAATTGGATCATTATCTATGGTATTTGGTTCATCATAATTAGGATTTATACCTTGTTTACCACAAAATGTTTGCATTTGTAGCTTGTGTTTCTCTGTCAAATATTCTAATTCCTCTAGTGTTTTTTATTCAACAACTTCCTCTTCCTCTTCGAACATGATGTAGAACCCATCAGAAAGGACAATTGACAACTTTTCAAAGGTGGGTTCAAGTACACATGTATGTAGATCTTGTAGAAGTATATAGAGAATGTTTTTGGGGATAGATGTCTCAATTTGGGCCAAAAATAGTCACTAATAAGTGATCTTAATCTAAAATATTAATAAAATAATTACATTATGTGTTTTATAAGGTCCTAGCCCATCCAACCCATTGAGAAGCTTATATCGACAATAATGCGATCATGTTATGTAATATAGATAAAGGATTATGGATTTAGGAATTAGTGCATAGGGTTTATGGATTAAGAATTAGGGATTACAACTTATGTTTTATGGATTAAGGATTATAATTTATGTCTTAGGGTTTAGGGATTAGGGATTACGGAATGTAGGGTTTGGGTTTAAGGGTGTATATATCAGGTTTAATCGCTATATACCATGTATGAAACTAATTTTTAATACAAAGGATGTTAATTGGGACTAAATTAAATGGTAAATAGGGAAATTTTTTAGTTTAAAATTTAGGGTATAGTGTTTAGGGCTTAGGTTTAGGGTACATAGGGTCAACAAATAGATTGGTAAGTTCTAAAGGCTTTAATAATAGGTTTAAAAAGTGCATTTTATGATCTCTCTTGATAAAATCAGTTATATCATAAGTAATGTATGTTTGAATCATGTAGTGGGCATTAGGGCATAGGTCTTATAATTTATGCTTTATGGATTAAGGATTAGGGCATGGGTTTAGGTTTAAGGACCTGTATATTAATTTGTCTAATCACTCTACGCTATGTCAACCTAATTTTTATTATAAAAAATATGTTAATTGGGAATAAATAAATTGGTATCTATAGGGAAAGCTTATGGTTTACAATTTAGGGTATAGTGTTTAGGGTATAATGTAGATTGAGTGAATTACTCAAATGGGGTTATCATTCATGTGATTTAGGCCGAAGTGAGCCTTGTGAACTAAATTATTAGTCTATAAATGATGTTATTTGGGATAAAATTATTGCTTAAAGGTTTTAGGAGTTTATATTTGTGGTTTAGAGTTTAGGGATTAGGAAATTTAAGGATTAGGGCTTGGGGTATATTTATACAATCATGTAGTCAATTTGGGAAAATTTGAGAGCCTTAAACCTATATCTATGAGTAGAAATGTGAATTTGGGATCAATTATCCTCCACACCATCATAGATTGAGCCTATGAATTCAATTGTGGTAATGAGTGATGTAATTTTAACCAAGTTCATCCATATGAACCTAATTCTTAATATATATATATATATAAAGGATGTTAATTAGGGATAAATTTATTGGTTTAGGGTTTAAAGTCTATAATTTAAAGGGTTTGGGGTTTAGGGCCTATGGGTTAGGGTTTAATGTAGATGGTATAGGGTTTTTAGGGTTAAAGTTAAATGGTACAGGGTAACTTAGGATTTAAGATATCAAATATAGGGTCTAATCACTAAGGTAATTGAAAAACATTTGAGCTACTTTTGACACCTATTTATGACTTGATTACCTTCATGTTTACAATTGTGATAAAATTAGGGTCAATTATTCCATGTACATGTTATATAATTTATTGAACCATAAATTTGGTTTAGGGGCACAATTTTGCCCAGATCACATATGGAATTACACAAATTGACTAGTTGGATAAATTAATGATAGAAGATCAATCTTTTAAATTTTGCCCCAAATCATATCTTGCTATTAAAGGGGTCAAATTGGCCTCAAATGCCTCCTAAATTAAAATAATCAACTATATCCTCCTCTTTAGTTAATCATGTTGAAGGGGCTACAAATATCACCAATTTAATTCAAATGCACAATTAGATTGGTCCTCTAAAGGATTTAACCATAGGTTTAAAAAGAGAATTTTATGACATCTCATGATAAAATAAATTTTATTATAAGGCATGTATGTTTATGGCATGTATTTGGAATTAGGGCATAGCAAGATCTTATAATTTATGGTTTAGGGGTTAGGGATTAGGGCATAGAGTCTAGGTTTAAGGACCTATATATATTAATGTATAATCGATAGATATACCATGTGTTCAAACTTGATTCTTACTACAAAGGATGTTAATTGGGACTAAATAAAAGTTGTTAAATAATAAAATTTTATGGTTTACAATTTAGGGTATAGTGTTTAGGGTTTATGGTTTATGGCATCTAGGTTTTAATGTATATACATGGTTTAGGGTATATAAGGTCAATCAAAAAGATAATTAAGGACAATTTGAATCCCTTGGACCCATTTGTGACTATAGGATGTTTTTTTTGTTTTCATTATACCATGGATGTCATTATGCAGATCAAGTGAATTAGTCAAATATGGAAATTAGTCATGTGATTTAGGCCAAAATGAGCCTTGTGAACTTAATTATTAGTCTAAATGATGTTAATTTGGGCTAAAATTATTGGTTCAAGGTTTGAAGAGTTTATATTTATGGTTTAAAGTTTAGGTATTAGGAAATTTGGGGATTAGGGCTTAGGTATATAAGGTACAATGGTGATGGTGATTGGGTAAAATTTGAGCTCCTTGAACATAGATCTATGAGTAAAGAATGTGAATTTTGGATCAATCATCCCCTACATCATCATAGATTGAGCCTATAAAGTCAATTATGGTAATGACTAATGCAATTTTAACCAAGTTTGAATCCTTGTGAACCTAATTCTTACTATATATAAAGGATGTTAATTGGGGCTAAATTGATCTCAGGGGCCTTTTGAGCCACAGTGTAAGGAATTTCATCCATATGATATCAATTGGGGATATAAGTGCTCACCATAATAAAAAAATATGTATTTTTTCAATTTGATATGCAATTCAGTCCAAAGGAGCCATTAGCAAGGAATTACATTCATATATAATGGAAATTGGGGATTAATTGGCCTTGATTACATACTATATTGAACCAATCAAGTATTTGGTTACAGATGATACATAATTAGGGACAATCAAGGCTTGCCCAAGGAATTGTGTCAACATAATTTTAATTAGGGCCCTAATTACACACCTTATTCAAATAGTTGAGTGTTTGATTGAATCTAATATTAAATTAGGACCAATTGAACCCTTTTTATGGAATTACATCCATCTAATAATAATAAAGTTTTTGATTGTACAAAAAATTTAATATAAATAATATTTGGTTCAATATGATGTATGAAATTTATTCCAAACAAGCCTTGTGCACAAAATTTCATCCTTCTACTATCAATAGGGGTCTCTGTTGGTCCTAAATACATAACATATTGAATCAACCAAGTATTTAGTTAAATTTAATTTATGTAATTATGGCCAACCAAGGCTCATGTAAGTAACTATTCATACATATAATGTCAATTATAACTTTGTTGGCCCCAATTGTAAACTATATCTAGCTAATCATGTATTTGGTTTTATCTTATACATAATTGGGGCCAATTGAGCCCTATTATAGTCTAAAATTGCACCATTGTGGGAGAGTTTTTAGGATCTCTCACTCCCAACTAGAATATTGGAGAAACCTTAGGCTATGGATATCCTGTAGTGAGGTTGAACCTCTAGAGAAGGTCAGCTTCCTCTTGGTAGATCACCTAAACTAATGTTTCTCATTTGAAAAGAGGTAGAGAGGGGGTATAGGGTAAATAAGATAGATAAATGGGTGATACACCAAATTTATTGACACTCAAATAAGCATGAAATAAACACTAATTTATAATAAGATAATTCTTGCTCACACAACCTCACAAACTAGTTAATTTGCATAAGTGTTTCATGAACTAGGCTCACCAAACAATACATGAAGCAAAGAAGAATTTTGAAATTCACACCAATAATATATTAATGGTAGAAAGAGATCAAATTCAGACCTGAAACTAACTTGAAAACACCTAAAAATAGGAAACAAAGAAGGACAATGGACATGGAAGAACACTTCTTCATAAGGCCATCATGCACAAGCTTGCTAAGCATAATTTAGATGCAAGAGATAGGTAAAATTGATCTTTATTTTGTCAAAAGATATTTATTACAAAATTTGATAGGGTTTTTTCTTGTCAAATGAGGATATATCTTTTTTATGGGGGATAAAATGGAGATATAGGAAAAAAGGGGAAGAGAAAAGAGAAGAGGCAAGAAAACATAATTCAATAAATGAGATCCAACCACCTTCCATGAATTATCACCCACATTTGGGTTAATTAAAACTAATCCTTCTTCAATAAATTAACCACCATTAGCTCCAAGAGTTTTTAGGCCCTCTCATTGGTTGAGAAAAAACTAGAAGATAAGAACTTGTAGAGGATGATGATGTTATGATCCACTAAAAAAAGAAAAATCCATGAAAGTCTTTAATTCTCAAGCTACCTTTTCTAATCACCTGATATTCATCTTTCACTTCCATACCATCCTGAACTTGTCTTGCATGTATAAGGAAAAAATCCTCATAAATTTGAATATGGATTGAGCCATGTTTCCTCTGAGTTGGGTAGTTGTTTGTCATAGATGATGGCCATGTCAAAGGATGAGAGACTCTCTATTAATTTCATACACCATCTCCTACTTTGAAACATTGACCAAATTTGATCTATAGATGGAAAGCCAATCTAAGGACATTGATTTTCTTATAACCATTTATGTCGATATAAGTTTATAGATTGTGTATCTTATTTTGATATTTTTAAATGCCAATGGCTACTTGCAAGGGTTCATATTTTGATGTTTTTTGGCCCATCATGGGATATTTGAATCCCAATACCTATTTCATGAGCTTTAAATTTGATGTTTGAAGGCCTGTCATTTATTCCTTCAGACTTTTCTTTTAGATAATTTGTTCATGGCTTATTACTTCATCATTTTTGACTTGAAATAATTCATTCAGACTTCACTCTCAAGATAAATTATTTGAATTTTTTCCTTGAATGATTCCTTCAGATAAAAAGTCTAAAGTAAATTGTCTTTAGGCATTTCATTTAGAGGAATTTATTTTTGGGATTTTATTTCAAAAATTATTTTTGTGGACAATTCTCCTAAAAGAATTCATTACTTCTCTTTGGATTTGAAGAATTTTCTTCAAAAAAAGGACCTTAAGATTTCTTGTAAAGTGCCCTATTTTCCACTTGAAATGCCCTTTTTGAAAAGAAAGTACCCTTCGGCCTTCTTGAAAATGATCCCTTTTTTGAGAAGTGCACATACAGAGTTTTTTAAATGAACCTTTGGTTATTTAAAAAAGACCCTTCAGACAAAGTGTTTTTCCCTTTTGCTTTGAAAAAGATATTTTTTAGAACTTTTGCTTGGTACACTTTCTGAGAGAAAAATCCTTCAGGTCTTTTGTTTTGAAAAAAAATGCCTGAAAGAATTCAACACTTAACACTTATCCAAAAAGGCTCCTAAAATAAATAAACACTTTGTCCCCATAAATTCTAAAATAATGAACAAGTAAAGACTTAACTGAATAAAAGATTTTGCACTTAGCTTTTGTCTTGCAGACTTATCTTTGAACACTACTACTAGATCCTTAGCAAACCTTGCCTGGATCCTCTTTATTTGTAAAATTTGGATCCATTTCTATGTATTTGATCTAATACTTCATAATACCATGCAAGATATTTATATGTGGGCCAAAAATGGCCCAAAAGCACCATGAAAGTAATTGTGTGCATATAAAGTTCTAGTTGGGTTCCCTTAGCCCTAATTACACACCATTTTGAACTAATTGAGTATTTAGGTTTAATATGACATGCAATTAGGGCTACTAAATTATAAATCAAGGAATTAAATCCATCTAATGTCATTTATGGATCTAAGTACACCGTGTTAAATCAATTGATATTTTTTCCAATACTATACATAATTGAGGACAACCAAGTCCTATGTAATTAACTACTTTAACTAAAATATGAATCGAGGCATTTTTCACCCCATGCAATGAATTGTGTCCATCTAATGTGCATTGTGAATATTTTTCCCTAATTACACATCATATTTAACCAATCAAGTGTTTTCTTCAATACATAATCTATAATTAAGAGTAATTGGTCCCCATGCAAGTAATTCCTTGAATATAATGTCAATTAGGGATTTGATAACACACCATATTAAGCTAATTGAATATTTAGTCAATCTAATACACAATCAGGGTTAAATGATCCCTGAGAAAGGAATTATTTCCATATTATGTCTATTGGATCTCTAATTGCACACAATATTATAAAAACTCAAGTATTTAGTTTAGTTTGATACATAATTTGGGCCAACCAAGCTTCATCCAAGGAAATATGTCCATCTAATGTCAATTTGGGATCTATTGGCCTGATTACACACCATATTCAAATCAAAATAAGAGTAAATTGATTCATAGGTTAATACATCTCCAATTATCATTCAATGTTATCAATTCTTGATAATAACATTAGTCCTAAACAATAATCTTAATCATCCAATATTTGACCTTAAGACTAGTAGGCCTAATAGCTCTTATTTGGGTCTTAGGGTGTTGATAATATGTAACGTGATCACATTATTAACATGATAATGTTATTAAATACCTTGATTGCATTATTAATAAAGTTAATAATGTGATCACATTATTAATGTGATTGTGGTATTTGAATTTGAATTCAATTCCCATGCCTTTTGGCTTAGGAATGGCTTGGATTCCTGAGCCAAAGGCTTGGACTATTAATGTACAACCAATTTTTAAAAGGTATGAAATTAAACAAAAAATTTCAACTTTGATTACCAAATATACTAATAATTTCAACGTGAAAATTCAAAAACTTGATATTGCCTTGACGAGCACGCTTTCCTCTTTCAAAAAATATGTCTTTAATAATTTTTGGACTAATTTAAGATTTCAAACTATATTTATTTTTAGCTATGCCTTTTTATGGCTAATACATGCCATAAACATACATGACTATACATGTTCATGTAATTTGTATTTTGTTGATCCAAGTCAAAAATAAGTTATATGATGACCAATTATGCCTAATTCTAAACATATTAAAAAATTTTGATTTTCATTTTTTTGAGGTAGTTAGGCATGTTGCATAGATGAATATCTATTTCTTTCTCAGTTTTTAGGATCTATTTACTTGAAAAAATCATAAAAAAAATTATTCATTGAAAAAATACAAAAAAAAATTCCCTAGAATGTTTTATCTAAATTTTCCCCAAAGGGTTTCAAATAATATTAAATGCTACTAAATCCATGGTGCACATCATGGTCATCTATCTATTTCTATAAAAAAACATGATTTCTTCTTCAAATTTTTGATGTTTGACCTAGTTATACTTAACTATTTTATAAAAAAAAATAGTGTTTTGAAAACTAGACTTGAAATTCTACATTTCATGTTTTTACAACATCTTCAAATTTGGAGTGTAGATATCTCAAATTGTCTACAAAAGTTCAGATTTATGAAATTTTAGAAAAATCATGTCCATGGGTAGGCCACTTTTTATCCCCCAACTTTGTGCACTTGCCCATATGGTTGATGTAACTACTATTAGATCATACGAACTAGAATTATATCTTCATAAACTATCCATATTGCATGGGATACATGATAGACAAACAAATTTTCATAGAATGTGATTATATGCATCACATGGACCCACTACAAGTGAAAATGATTTATGGGGAGATAATTTTTGTATACATTGACTCTCTAGATGGTTAAATATACAAATATTCATTTGGTCCTTCAAAAATAAAATTAACTACCTTCGGTTCAATCAACAATGTCAAAAGCTTCCATACTCAGTCTTGTTTTGAATCCTATTTGTAGGCATTATGAGCCACTAGATTGCAATAAAAATAGCCAATACACAATGTTGTCTATGCATTTTCATTTTTCTATTATGTGTGAAAATCTTGGATGATGTTGGACAATGCTTTTGTAATAGATGCAAAGCAATGGCTTATATAGACATTCTAAATGTGATGTTGATTGTGTTGAAAGCTTATTCAATTTGATTTTTCAATTAACAGATTCTAAATTTTATTTATAATATCTTCATTTATATATATCATAGTCATTTTATGTTGAAATATTGAGTCAAGATAGAAATTCACTATCTTATGTGAAAAAAAAGTTACATTCCAGCTTAATATAACACACAAGCAAAATCTTAAATTGTTAAGAGTATATTGTAAAACCGGCAAAGCCATTCAATAAAAAAGACATTGAGGGGGGTGAATTTTACTTTGAGTGGATTCTAATATTTTTATATGCAAAAATACATATTTGGTCAGCTCATTCAATGCATATAGCAAAGACATATTTCAATTCCTTGCAACCAGCAAGAAACTATAACATGGTCTTCTTTGAAATAAACATAAATCAAGTTCACTATGAACTATTGATAAAAATATGTCTACATGGTAGTAGCATTACAAATTATATTATGACATAGCATTGCCTATCAAATTTAAACAATATTTTTTCTCTCTAAAGCATCTTGCATGAAATTAAGGAAAACATATAAATCAAAAATCCATAAAAGACAAGGAAAATAGAAAAAAACATATATTGAATAAGACTCCAGTAACATGTTTGCGTATGTTCAAATGCATTGTTTGTATTCAAAAAAGCAATGTAATAAATAAATTCATAATATACCTAGATGACACATCAAAACATTTTTGTTTGGTTTGTAGTCAACTACATTTCAAGTATAACATAGTAAATTTCAAGCAAACATATAAAGAAACATATGAAAAGGTTACGCAAAAGGATGAAATTTTAATGAAAATAATATGCATCAAATGTAATAATGCATTAAGAAATGGAATTGTTTCAAAAATTTCAACACCTCAACACACTTGGTTAAATGCACCCTTGATATATGTCCAAATGCTAATAGATCTTGAAGAGCATCTTGTTTCATTGTGGATTGATTTTGCACAAATTAGAGACCTTGGATATAAAAAAACCTCAAATAGGACTAACTGGAACAATTATCAATGTGCCATCAAACATTGACATAATATAAAAACATATTATCATACTCAGTTGATGTATCATCTACAATTGTTGTTGAGTTAAAAATAAAATTGGAATATAAAAATGCATACCAGAAAGGGAGGGTTCATCCAAACATTACAATGTATGCTCTAAAGCGATTATGCAAAATAAAGTTGTGTCAATTCGAGAATGTCAAAACTATAAGAAACTAGAAAAAACAAATATATGTGCATGACAATGTAAATTCAAATATTATTGGCACTTCAGAGGATAGAGAAAGAAGTGATGAAGATCAAAAATGCATTTCCACTTTGACCATGGTACATGGATTCATAGAATCAACATGCATTCATGACTTGCAAGATAAAATGATCCATGTTTCACCAACATAATACACAACTATTTGGAATTTTCAAAGACAAGTAGGGCAATGAAATGAAATTCTTAAACAAAAATTATGGTTACCCACATGATGAATGCATTACAACTATATTTTCATATGTTAAAATTATTCAATGGGAATTACAGCATAAAGATTGTGCATTTGCATACCATATTACAAATCTATTTTTTTAAGCAATGAAAATTTTCATTGACCAAGTGGCTATGATAATGTGGATGAGAATTAAAAAAGGAAAACTAAAATGAAGAAATATTTTGAAAAGAAACGTAAACTACAAACCGAACTTATAAAAATTATTAAAATCTGACATTGGATATATTGACTTCAAAAAGTTATGAATATCTCTAGATTATTTACAACTATGAAAAAACACATTTATAATGATTCACCAATTAGTGCCACCAATGTTTTTCATTACATTATCTATTTTTGAACATATTTGGAAACCGCTTACAAACACATTATGTAAATTGCATAACAAACATGAAAAATAAAAAAATAACACATTTAATATAATTGATTTTAATTGCTTGATTATAAAAGATCATGTGACATATAAATGATACTATATGCATAGAATAAATGCAATGCTAAAAATGATATACTGAAATAAATCCTTATTTGGGCACTTGCAAGATCATTTTTTAGTTATAGAGTTCCAAAACTAAGGAAGTTAACATACACATTTTATGATATGGATCAAATCTGCACAAATTTACATAAAGGATATTTTTTTTTAAGTTACAAGATTTATCAATAACCATATATCTTATGATGCAAATACACTTGATTCAAATATATCCATATTATATGAACATCACCATACTAAAAGCTACAAAAAAATCCAAAGACACATTATAGTTAAAAATTCCCTATTTCTCCAATGCAAAAAATAATTATCCTTGAATCATCTACAGAGAAAGATGACTTGGCTATCAAAAACTCAATACACATTTATGTAATTTGGAAAATGGATATTATGAGAATTATATGACATTTAACATGTTTTTAATGAAATTATAAATGAATGAAAGTGAATATATACAAGTAATACAGAGTGTGCTTAGACAACCAAAAAAATTATTGAAATGAAAGCCATCACATGCATGGAAAAATAGTTTTGTGTTAAAAAATGCCATATTTGTGGAAAGTAAATATGAATGCCTAGTTTGTGTTGAATGATTTTTCTATGGCATCATATTGTAAATCATATATGACAAAATTCAATATGTCATTGATAAAATCAATTCAAATAATATACAAAGAGCATCAAGTGATAAATATAGATTCCATTTAAATGATACATAACCCTGGAAACACATTGCTTAATAGATAACAAATTTTTTCTCAACAAGATATTCATATAGTTTTTTCATTTCGATTGATTAGTTTTTATAGGAAATGCATATCCATAAATACAATCCCACCAGACAAATGCACATTCATCCTAAAACCTCCAACATTTTTAACACATGAACCTGATGAATCAAAGGATGTAATATTCAAATATTTAATAGAATAATATCTTCAATAGACACTAGCTTTAGCAAAGATTTGCCTTATTAAATTTGTCTCTAAATACCAAAAAAATGGGTGCAGGATAAGCCTATGTTATTAATATGTGAAATACAATAAAAATCTTGACATTAAATATCATTGTAGGTAAAAACTATTATTATATATCCCTTTTATAGGAAATAAAAAACAATTTAAAACATGGTTTTGATAAATGGAGTTTTGCATATGCATTCTAATAAAAAGACATTAAAAAGGCCAAATATACTAATCACATAAAGTCTATTTGGGGAGACAGATGAAATTGTTGACAATACTAAATTTGACAATAAAAATGTTGACATAGTTAATACGGAACATGAAAACAATAGTGATGCTCATGAAGACTGTGATTTTAAATGTGATATATATTTTTTCTAAGACTTGGATTAGAAAATATGCAATCCATAATCTTTTAAAATAGGAAAGTTTTCATTCGTATCTAATAACTATGAGTATTACAAGAGAAGAAGGTCCTTGAATAGAGAAAAACAAGAAATTGTAAAATATATAGCAATAAAAAAATGGAAATATTTATTAAAACTAATCCACTTGTTTTTAATAGGAGGTGTTGGAATAGGAAAGACATTCACAACAAAATTGATATATGAAATGTTTCACCATTTAAATAATAATTTCATTAACAATGACTCGCTTAAGCTAAAGGTCCTAATATTGGCATACACTAAAAAGGCAACATATAATCTTGGAGGATTAACACTTCATTATACATTTATTATACCTTTTAACGAATCATAACTCATTCAACTTACCTCTGAGAAACTAGACACATTATCAAAACACTACAACCAACTATGTTTACTTTTTATAGACGTAATATCTCTAGTAGGCTTATGATTCTTGTATTAAATAGACAAAAGGCTATGAGATATAATTAATATTACTATAATTTATTTCATAAATCTAGATATGATTTTTTGTGGAGACAGCCTATAAATGATTCTCTAATATTTGAATATCCAAAATTAAATGGTGAAATTATCCATTATGACTTCTGGAAAACACCTTAAAATATATGAATTGCAAACAAAAATGTGTCAAAGTGATAAAAAAATTCATATAAGTTCTCAACCATCTTTGAATAACATCACAAACATAAAATGGCTTAGACTATACTAATCAAAATTGTTTACGATTTGCACCTAATAGTCTAACATTTTCATATCTTTTAAAAAAAAATGATGATGTTAATAAACATAATTCTATAATACTATCTATTATCCTAGGAAATGATATTACTATCCATGTAATTAGTGAACAAGAAACTAAATATCAAGGTGAATAGTCACATTGTCAATCACCAATACTTTTTCATATTATCGTATTAAAACCTGATATGTTGGTAAAAATTTATGTTGTTAATTACAACATTGAAGAAGGCTTGGTTAAATTTTTAGAGGAAACATTCAAATCATATATTATTTCAAATGATTTTGACATAGTTTGGATCAAGTTCAATGATCCATGTATTGTACATCACCAATGTATAAAGTTGGCTCACTTATATCATAACTCTGGTCAATTAGATTGGAATCCAATATTGTGAATTGAAAAGCCTATACAAAACACATGTAGCAATAGTAAAAAAAAAAATTCAATATAGTTAGCATGTGTATACATAATACATAGATCTCAAGGCCTCACAC
The DNA here is from genome assembly GCA_037957365.1 of Torreya grandis. Classification (NCBI taxonomy): domain Eukaryota; kingdom Viridiplantae; phylum Streptophyta; class Pinopsida; order Cupressales; family Taxaceae; genus Torreya; species Torreya grandis. Next base: position 709,952 of record JARHVA010006443.1, on the reverse strand, counting down.
TATATGGCCTTATATTTTACCCTTCTAGAGTCAAACACCATGGCTTAACAATATCGCATTGTCACATGTGATAGTAATTTAATCATTGTACTTATTAGATCCATTGATAATGGAAAATTTCAAAGTTAAATAAAACATAACAATAAAAATATTACATCTATATACAGGCACAAAATGGAAATTATAAAGAAGAATAGATATCTTTAATCACAATTATCTCATCATTAAATATAAGAAGCTTACTAGCACATATGCAAGACATTTTCAATGATTATGACATGATACAATCTGATATATTCTGTTTTCAAGAGAAAAACATTGAAAACATTATATCAGACTATTTACTACAAAATTTCTACTATGTTTCATGTGCATGGAATTGTGATTTGCATAAAAAAACACATCTACATTTCCAAAACTATGCAATATAAATTAAGTAGTGTTAAGGCAATAATGGCAATTATCACTAAAAATATGCATGACATTGTAATTATAAATGTATATGCAACCCTAAGTGCAAACATCTCAGCTATCCTTTCTATTATCAATTATGTGTTGGTAAATATAAGTAAAATACAAAATACATTTATATTATTTGATTTCAATATCGATATCATATATAAATATAAAAATTTATAGATACTAGAACAACACATGGAATCCTATATTATGCATTTTGTACTTGAGAAAACAAAAGCATTATCAAAACCAATTATTGACCACATATGGTTAAATGTTCAAATACAAAAAGAACATGTCTCTATAGTGGATTGCTATTAGAGTGATCATGATATCATTTACTTGGCCTCATGTGATATGCATATGCAATAATGCAATAATAAAATAAATAATTAATGTAACCAGACATTTATAAAGGTTGAAAATTTATGTTTTGCATATCAAAAAAAAACATACTCATGTACTTAGACATCCAATTGATCTAAATTATTTTCTTATTTATTTATACTATTTTAGCTAATTTGAAGAGGACAACTAAAATTAATGACAATAATCAAATAACACAAAAAAAAGAAAAAATGTAACCACTTTGGTCTCAATCAATGATCTCAATAGATGTAAGATAGGAGACATATTTTAAGAGAATGTGCTTGTCAAATATAAGATAATACTACAAAGGGAACAAAACAAGTAATTTCCATGTGCAGATCTAATAGATGTTAATGGTGAAATGACTATTGCATTAAACATTCCCAAAAAATTTATCCATATGCATGAATATAAAATTAAACTATGAAAATTAATTCATAATTATGGATATTGTGATGCAATACTGATGGAAAATGAATCCAACATATTGGAAAGCATACCTATTGCATGTATAGAATAAAAGTTCATTCTTGATTTAAAGATCAACCAAATCCTAGCCAACACTGAAGCCTATACAACTAGCACTATTGATGCAATTATTACATCTACCAAAAAACTATTATGTATTTGATTCTATAAATAAAGGATGGCACTACTAAAGATGACACAATAAAGGTGAGAGAGATTCTACTTGCACAAATACTTCACATTTTTATAATCTACATCTTTAAATCAAAAAACTAAACTATTTTATAAACACAATACCTTTACCTAAATTTAAGTTTTGAACATCTCTTTGTATTAATTGAACAAAGAACATAGGCCAAATAATTTCCAATGTACTTGTTTAAAAACCTAGTCAGATGACAGGGTCTAGAAATATCTCTTTAAACTAGCCAAACAACATTTGTTATAACTTTGAAAGCTATAAAGTTTGTCAATGACTTATCTACACTCTTGGACACAAAAATAGAAGTACGTTACATGTTCCTTTAACTAGTTTTTATTTGAAATTGGTCTCAATTATTTTTTAAGCATTATCCCCAAAACATGCGCCTAGGGCTTATAGCACATTATATGTAAGAGCTATATGTCCTCAACTTTTTTTATTGCTAATGTCACTTGTTGATGAGATGATGTTTTTTTCTCCTTCTACAAAAGAGATGTTTTGTATAAATTTGGTAAAATAGCCATGTTCTTCACATTAACACCTTTAATCTTAACTTTTATAGTGGAAGGAACATTGATAATAAAAAAACATACTCCAATCCATTTCAATTTGCCTATAGTAATTACAACGTCATAGTTCAATCCATGAAACTTGAGCCTTGTTATAACTTTTAACTATCCTTCATTTCATCAATAGAGTTCATATGCATATACCCATCACCTTATTTGCAATATTAAAATAAAAAAAATGCTACTAAATAATGCACTCTCATAGGTCTACCACGAAATATAGGGATCTCTCATAATGGCTACATGACAGACAAAGCCAGCTCTATCTACCTATTACAAGGATTTTTAATGCAAGGAAAATTCACTCTTAATAAAGAAAAAGTCATTCTAGGCACTGATTTAATAAATAATAATTGATTTACATGATTTTTTCTTAAACTCTTTGTTATTTTGAATATTTAATTTGTATATTTATAATAATCTCTTCCTCTTTCTATCATCCCACAACAATAGGTACCTATTTCAAGAAACAGTGGTGATATTATCTATACATATTTCCCAACTAAAATTTATGGTTGGATTTTTTTTTCAGTTGCTAATATATATAGACATACCAATAGATTTTGTGATTAGCCTTTACTCATACATTGCACTTGTCCAGTCCTCCAATACAATTTGTCTTTTGAAAATTATTCTATGTCTCTTAACAAGAAATAACTATAGTTCATGGTTTATAAAACTTGGTTTTACAACCAATTATGTAAACACTCTTTGATTATATATTACTATTGCAGGATTGCGTCCATCTAGCTCATTAGCCTTAATTTAATTCTCATTTCTAAATGTTTAAAATCATGATTAAGATTATATGCCATTCGATAAATCAATGTTATTAAATTTTAGTTAGTTGTTTCAATATGACCATTACTACTACCTTTTTTACCTTTAACAAACTTGTATTATATTTTCCATTATATGATTTTATATATATATATATATATATATATATATATATATATATATATATATATATATCACTTTAACCATTAAATTTGGACATTTTATCCATCTCTCCATTTCACATGATTTTATGTTTTTATTTATTATCATGTTTCATACACAACTTTAAAAAATTAGACCTATAATGAAAATTTGTGTGTAATAATATAAAAATATGATATCTCTTTCATTCTATCTTCTTATATATGTGTTTCTTTATTATAGAATGTTACTTACATAGCCTCACACTTTAAGTGTTTTTCATTCCATATATGTTTAGGAAATCTTCATTTCTTTTGTAAATATTATTCTTGATGTTCTCATGCCCACCTAAATTTACTTGCACTTTAAATGGATACTACTAATCAATATAGCATCTTACCTTATAGATAAAAAACTTCTACTTATTATAATGCCATTATGGTTTTATTTCCAATTCCATGTAATGTCCTTACACTAATTTATATGGCTAATATTAGCACAAATTTACAACTCTATATAATGTATTTACAGTAAATATTTTCAAGGCTAAAAGATTTTATTGATGTAAACTTAGATCATTTAGCTTTTACAATTCAAGATTAGTCTTAATTATACGTGGTCATGACTAGAAAGACTAATGATTACATAGAATGAATCTCTCACTTAATGAACAAATAATTACAAATATTTTGGATGATCATGCCTCCCAAATTAAGTATGCTTCTCTCATATTCCTAAAACTCATGTCTTCTACAAATAGTTTAAGGACATTCTTGAAAGGTGACTCCTATGAGCTAATGCCTAAAGAGAACCATGAGTGCATTATTATGACTAATATCCATTTAAAACTAATAAACATAATTATCCCATTAAACCAATAAAATTATATGATTATGAGGAAAATTATGTATCATGTCAAGGTCATTAGAAATGTATTGACTGACTATTATGGAACATGTTTAAGGTCTAGTACTAAAGAATCAAAGATAGAAATTGTTATCTTATATTTGACATAAAATCCATCCACATAAAGCTTAAATTGTAGCAGATCACATTGGCAATGATGAGTCTAATGATATGTACCTAAAAAATGTCATATATCCCTATAAACTATGTACTTAATCACTGAATAGACTACGACTAAATCCATGAACACAAGCCAAATTAATAGGTACAAATTGAAACTCCAATCATTAAATCAATAGGGTGAAAAATAATTATTTGAAGAAATAAAATTATAAAAGTAAATTCCTCCTTATAAATAGGCTTGATTAAAAAATTTAGACCTTATTTGTAAATCCACCTTTTTTATTCTCCTATTTTCCTACTTCAAATGTAATACTTGATTAGCTTTAGAATACAAAAAACTAACTAATCCCACTCATCATTATTTTCTCTTTTTCTAATATTAAATTTATTTTTTATATAACATCCTTCAACAATCATAACCTATGGCATCTAGGACCATTATATTTGACTTGCAAATGCCAAATTACTACAAAAGATTTCAAGAACTCAAGCAAGTTAAACAAGTAAACTAGGGACCTTTCCCAACCCATCTCTCATTGTAGATACTTCAAATACAACTTCCTTTCTTATTTTATATGAAATACATTATCCATGAATCACTATTGTTAGTCGCTTCACATTTCAAAATTTAAAAATATATCCAAACATATCATTAATAATGTAATATAATTCAAATCTAAAGGATCAAAACATGCACAAGAAAAAAATTCATTTCTTTTGTTTGATATATGATTTTACATAAATTTTATTTTATTTACTTTCTTCCCAAGGACATCAATTTGTTACCAAGAAAAATTAAAATATCGTTATAACACCTTTAAAAATGAAACTGTAGAAGTTTCTAAAATTTTACATTTTCTTATCTATATTTTTAAAGTAGAAGTTATTTATTTCCACCTTCCTTGATGACTTAAAAAATAATCATTTTGCATAAATAACAACCAAGAGCAATATATATTATTGGAAACATGATTGTCATTGATGTCAAAATGGGCATTATGAGCATGTCATTAATGCTCAAGGATGAATATGGTGATCATGGTGATCCTATCTGATGTCAAGTATGATTGGAATGCTTGTGTGTATCAATGGAATTCATTCGGTTCTTCATATTGTACATCTAGGCATTTTGGGTCTATGATAGAAATGATGATAAGTAATTTTGATGATGTCATAATTACCATGTATGAATGAGTATGAGGGAGTTGGTCACATGGTTGTGATCACATTAGTTCCTAGTTTTTATATGCCAGATTTGAAGACATGCGATGAAGCGTAGTTGAATTTATGAGGATGCAAAGTTGGATATTAATACATAATTCACTAAATTTCTATACTTAGCAAAATTTCCAAAATGGATAAATAGATCCGAGTAAGCATATTGATGAGGTTAGTGATTACACACATGAAAGTGTTAGGATAGAATGATCACATGGGTCTATTCATTATTATGCCTAGTTTATTTGTGATAAATCTCAGATCACGCAATGTAACGTGATAAAATATATGATTGAGAAAATTAGGGCTCCAAATCATTTTGATAGTGTTTTCCAACACTTAGTCAAATTTACAGGTTGTAATAAAAATCTTAGAAGGCATTTTTATGATGTCATATCTTACACGTATGAAGGCTTTAGGAGTAATTGGATATATGGATGGAATCCTCTATATGAGAGGATAATTTTCAATAATTTTTAGGTCATGTAACTAAGTGTGTCAAGAGTTATGAAAGTGCAAAGATAGCCTTCTAGGCAAAATTGAGATGGTCTCCATACTTAAACAAAATTTACACAAGGTCATGTAAAGTTGTCATGCTTTTACAAATCTCATTTATGGAGATTTAAAAAAAAATAGATAGTATATCTATTATGGGTTTTTCATGAGTATATGGTCCACAAGTTTAGAGGAGAAGGAATGACCTAATAATTGATTTATTTAACTCTCAAACTAAATAGGGTTTATTAGAAGAACCCTAAGTTTTTATGCCATGGCATCAAAAACAAAGTTATATTTTAATGTTGACTTGGTATAGCTAAGAATTGGTAACTTAAGTTACAACTTAAGTCCTAGTCATTGTTGTAAAACTGCCCCCTCAACCTAGCAATTACCAGCTCTAAACAAGGTTCAAAGGACTAATTATTTCTTAAGTCTAAGACTTTATATTATGTCTTGGCTTGATAAATTTCCCATGCTTCATCTTATGTAGATGATCCAATAAAGTGAAGAAAAGTAAAACTATCAAAAGGTTCTCTGAGTGAATGCATAAGTGACAAGTGTCACATTCATAAAGCTTATTAGATAGGGACCAAATGAGTGAAATCTTGTTATAGGTAAAGTATGAGCTATTTGGCTGATCAAATGGTTTGTGCTTAATCAAACATTGGAGATCCAACAGAGTGTGACAAATTTAAAGCATCAAAGGCCCCTCCAAATGAATGTGTTAATGCTAAGTCTCACAAGCATAAGATTTTTGTAGATAGAGGGTCAATGAGCATAATATTTATAAAGATAAATATTGAGAATGTTAGAAGATATGATGGTGTATAGATTTTCATGCAAAAGAGATCTAATGAAGTGAATAGACTAAAGTGTTTTAAAGTGCTCAAATTTTAATGACCAAGTAAAGGTAAAGTTTGTGCATAGTTAGAGATCAAATAGAATGCATGAGCCTGTTAGAGAAAGATAAAATGAACATGTTTTAAAATTGAGCTATTTAAATATGAACCATCAGATAGTGTCACCAAAGGCAAGATCAATGATTGACATTTAAAGTCATGTCTAGACAAATGGTTAGTTACAAAATCATGTAGAAAGTTGTGTATAATATCCATATCTCAGGAGAGATAATGATATTGATTGATCTACCTAATAAAATATCCATTAAAGAGTTTATGCATCAAAAATTAAGTCTAATAGATGCTAAAGAAACCTACAATTAAGTCATGATTCATGGAATCTATTACAATGACAAGTAATGGACCAATAAAATTGAGATGTTGGAACTTACAATTTAAGTCGTAATGAACTAGAGTCCAAAATTGGTGTGATGTGTTTGTTTTCTGAGTGTGAACATAGAGAATAATCAAACCCTAGATCAATTTTTTATATATATGATATCTAGGACAAAGGAAAAGATGTTGTCAAATAATTGCATTTACTATTGAGCCAAATTGAATATAGGGTAGAGTGCTTGGTGAAGGCAATGAAGTGTGTCAAATAAATAAGTATCTAGACACAGGAATAGAGAGTAGGTGTGAGGATCATAGAGAAAGAAAGGCATATAGAGAATGTGCATAGTATGAGCATGTTATAGATTAGACTTGTAATAGATAGAATAGAAATCTAGACTCACTTATGAATCTATTTTGTAAACTTGTAGCTCCATAGAGGTCTGATAGGTTGGTGCCATCATATAAGTTGAGTGGGTGCTTAGATTAGGGAGTGGGTGCTTCCTTAGAGTTGGTGCTCTTAAACTAGGTGATTGGTGTCTCCTTAGGATGAGTGTCCTTAAATGTAACTAGTGAGGTTTTTTAGTGAGGCTTTAGCTTTGAGGCTGGATTAGAACAACAGATTCTATTAGTTATTCTCACCATGGTTTTTCCCTTTGGGGTTTCCACTTATACATCTAGTGTCATGTGTGTGTGATCTCTACATTTATCTTTTAATCTACATATGTTTTTGAATTTTCTTTAAAAATATTGAAAGACCAATTTTAATTGATATATTGATTCATCCCCCCCTCTCAGTATCTAGTTGAGTTCCAAAAATTGGTATCAAAGCCAAGTTTCCTTGAAAGAAGCTTAATCAACTCAGGTATATGTTGAAATAGTGAACATAATGGATAGTCAAGAAGGATCTTCATCAAACATGCACCTCTCTTTGATAGATTTAACTATCCATTTTGGAGCATAAGAATGGAATCATATCTATCTTCATTAGGTTTTGATGTATGGATGTCTATGATAAATGGATATATAGCCCCTACTACAACTCCCACTAATCAGGCTACCAAGAAGGCATATGAGAGTAATTCTAAGGCAAAAAAATCTATTTTTTGTAGACTATCAAACTCAGAGTTTGTCAAAGTAATGTACTATCAAAATTATCAATAAATATGGAACAAACTAAAGAGCATCTATGAAGGATATGACAAAGTAAATCAAGCCAAGATAATAACTTACAAAATCAAGTTTGAGAGTCTTAAGATGAGTGAAGAGGAAAAGATTACAAACTACCTCCTCAGGGTAGATGAAATAGTCAATGTAATCAGAGGCCTTGGAGAAGAAATGAAAGAGTCAATCATTGTCAAAAAGGTTTTAAGATATTTTCCATCAAGATACGATTCTAAATCTTTATAATAGAGGAATCAATAGATCTAAATAAACTCATTATAGATGAGTTACATGGGAACTTCACAACCTATGAGATGAGAATGGGAGAGACAAACCCCTTTAAGAGAGAAGCTACATTCAAACTAGCCAAACAAGCAAAGGAAGAAAAATCAACATCTAAATCTGAGAAGACTAATGAAGAAGAAGCTAAATTTATCAAAAGACTAAAGAGAAGATATGAAAATTACAAAGGTAAGTTACCCTTCAAATACTTTAATTATGGTAAAGTAGGGCATTTTGCTACTAATTTCCCTCATAATAAAAAGGATAAGTTTGAGCAAGTAGAGAGTAGTAAAAAGGTAAAACCCTACTATTCTAAGAAGAAGAACTTCTTTAAGAAAAATAAAGGTCTATACACAAAATAAGATAGTGACTTAATGGAAGACAGTGATAGTTCAAATCATGATCATGACTATGTTTTTGTGGCTAAGGGAAATGAATCCTTATTCATGATAATAGAGTCAACTTCTATAAATCTAGATCAGGATGAAGTTGAAGACTTGAATGAAGAAGAATAAAGATAAATGGATCTAGAATGTGATCTCATATGTGCTCTAGATGAGATTGACAAGCTGAGAAAATAGAACTCAAAACAAAAGAAGCTTGGACAAAAAAATTGAAAAAATGACTAAAAGTCTTGAGAAATCTGATCAGATGGTAATTAGCCTAAATACACAAGATGTAGAGGCTAAAATAATAAAAGATTTAGTCAAAAAGGAACTACAGTCTAAATCTGATGAACTTGTGAAGCTTGAGGTAAAAATAGTGGCTTTGAGAAAAGAACTTAAAAAATCGAAAGGTCAACTAAATATAAATCTAAAGTTGATAGGAGGATTAGACATTCTTGATGAACTGATCAACTCTCAAAATCCATAAAAATAGAGATCATGTCTTGGTTATGAGAAGGGAAAAATTTCCTCAACTAGTACATCTGCTATTCTATATGAAAAATTCAAAGCAAAATGAGAATTAGGATCAAAGAAAGAGAAAGCTTACAAGGATACAAATACAAACACAAATAATTTTTATGTGAATAAATTTAAACATGAAAAGATGTTTGAGGATGAAAAAAGACAAAGGTAGCTAATGTTAATGGATGCACCAAGGTGAGAAACTTGAAGAAGCCATAACTTAAAAGAATTCCTCATGCTCCACCATGATATTTTATAAGTAGGTCTTCCTCATCCTTTTATGGTTATTATTATATCTATAATAATTTTGGTCATAAAGCTATTGATTATAGAGTTGTGTCTACAAGGATAACATGTTTGTAAGTAGAAACTCATTTTCTCCTTTGTTAGATACAAATTTAATATGGTATAATTACAATAACTTTGGTCACATAGCTAAACATTGTAGAACTAGCTTTGTAAGATCAAAAGTACACAAACTAAAGGAAGACATGCCTCCTAGTGTGAACAAGGGTTTACAAGTTTCTGAGAATAAACTAAATAAGAAACCCAAGGATGTGTGAAGAGTGAAAAATAAATCTATGATTTCTTAGACTGCACTCCATGCTAAGGAGCAAAATTTGTGGGTGATAGATAAGGGTTGCTCAAAGCATATGACTGGTGACAAGAGAAATTTCACCAAATTGAGCAAATATAAGGAAGAATCTATCAGCTTGGGAGATAACATAGCATTAAAGATCAAAGGTAAAGGAACCTTGAACATAGATAGTAAACTACCTACACATGATGTCTTTTATGTTGAAATATTGAAGCATAATCTACTTAGTGTTAGCTAAATGTGTGAAAATGGATATAAGGTCACATTTGATGTAGAAGGCTTTAAGCTAAAGAGATCTAGAAAAACAATCTTAGAAGGGAAAAATATTGAGAGAAATATCTATAATCTTTTTCAAGTAAATGGTAATAGTTGCTTGATGGAAAAGATTGATGAGAGTTTGTTGTGACATAGGAGAATGGATCATGTCCACTTTGATAATCTAGTCAAAGTGAGCTCAAATAAGTGTGTAATACACATGCCTAAGATAACTAAACCTATAGATAGTACTTGAAAGTAATGTGAACTAGGCAAGCAAATAAGGGTTAGATTTTAAATAAAGGAGTATACAACTACAAAGCCTCTATAATTAGTCCATACTAATCTTTGTGGTCTTACCAAGATAAGATGATCTAAAGCAAAGCAATACTTCTTATTATTTGTATATGACTACTCAAGAATGACATGAGTGACCTTTTTAAAGGACAAATCTCAAGCCTTTGAGAGATTCAATATCTTTAGAGACATGGTTGAAAATGATATTGAAAGAAAAATCAAATGTCTAAGATCTAATAAAGGTGTAAAATTCACCTTAAATGAATTCATAGAGTATTGTGAGAAGCATTGGATCAAAAGACACTACTCTACAACAAGGACTCCATAGAGAAATGGAGTTGTTGAGAGAAAGAACATAATAGTCAAGGAAATGGCTAGAACAATGCTAAAAGAGGCCAAGTTACTTGATGGATATTAGAGAGAAGCAATCCAAATATCAGTCTACATCTTGAACATATTTCAACTAAGGGTAAATAGTGACAAAACTCCCAATGAGCTATGGTAAGGAAAACCTACCTCTGTTAAGTACTTCAAAGTGTTTGGAAGTAAATGCTACATCAAAAGAAAGGAGGAAAAACTTGGAAGCTTTGAATCAAGATGTGATGAAGTAATATTTATTGGTTATTCCACTCAAAGTAAAGCATATGTATGTTACAATAAGAGGCTACATAAGATGGTAGAGAGCATAAATGTCAAGGTTGAAGAAGGCATAAAACATGTTGAGCCTAACAAGAAAATTGGTAATGAAGAGGTATATCTTGAATAAGAAATATATAGTGAATATACTAAGGAAAAGAGTGAAAAATCACCTCCAAGATTTATTTAAAAGGATCATCCTAAAGAATAGATAATTGACAATAAGAATGAAGGATTTCAGACAAGGAGAAGAGCTGCAATTAATAAGGAGAAAGTAATTTTTTATTTAATGTCTAAAATTGAACCCAAGAGCTATGTTGAAGCTAGCAAGGATGAGAATTGGCCAACAGTCATGGAAGAATAACTGAGCTATATAGAAAAGAACAAAACTTGGCAATTAGTTCCAAGACCCTCAAATAAGAACATGATAGGAATAAAATGGGTCTATAGAAAGAAGTTCAATGAGGATGGAGTTTTTATAAGAAATAAATTAATATTGGTGTGTAAGAGATATGCACAAGTAGAAGGCATATAATTTGAGGAAACATTTTCTCTAGTTTCTAGATTGGAAGATATAATAATGTTTCTAGCATTCTGTTTTTACAAAAAGTTCAAAGTCTATCAAATAGATGTAAAGTCTACTTTCTTGAATGGAAACCTAGAAGAGGAATTATATATTGAATAACTAGGAGGTTTTCAATTGTCAGATAAAGAGGATTATGTGTGAAAAATGAATAAAGCATTGTATGGTATAAAACAAGCACCTAGAGCATGGTATTCAAGACTGGACCAATACCTGCAACAACAAGGTTTCAACAAAGGATGTACAAATAGTAATTTGTACTTCAAATTAAAATGTGAGCATATGTTGATTATTTTTATTTATGTAGATGACATCATCTTTGGTGGTAGAAATAACAAAATGTGCAAAGAATTTTCTACACAAATGCAAAGTGAATTTGAGATGTCTATGCTAGGAGAACTTTCCTTCTTCTTTGGTCTACAAATAACACAAACTAATGAAGGGATGTTCATATCCTAAACCAAGTATGCAAAGGAGATGATCAATAAATTTGGAATGGAAGATAAAAAAACTAGTTATTACTCCCATGATAACTAGATGCAAGTTGTGAAAAGAGGATGAGTCACTTGATGAAAATCAGACTATGTATAGATCAATGATAAGTATCTTGTTATACCTAATTGGATCAGTACTAGATATCATGCAAGAAGTGTGCATGGTTTCTATATTTCATCCTTCTCCTTAAGAGTCTTATTTAAATGTAGTGAAAAGAATCTCTATATACATCAAAGGCACAATTGACTATAGCCTATGGTACCATATAAGTGAATATTTCACATTGATAACATATATAGATGCTAATTGGGCAAGAAGTGTGTATGATAGAAGAAGCACAAGTGTTCATGAATTTTTCCTTGGAAACATACATGTTTCATGGCTAATAAAAAAACAAGAGTCAATTACTCTTTATAAATTAGATGTAGAGTATGTATCAGTAGTGACATATTGAACTCAAGTCCTATGGATGAAGCAAACACTCAAGGACATCAAGGTTTAGTACAAGCCACCTATTTTTATTCTTTGTGATAATTCAAGTTCCATAAACATATCAAAGAATCTAGTGGTGCATTCAAGAACCAAGAACATATCAATTAAGTATCACTTCTTAAGATAAAGGGTTACAGATTAAGAGGTCACAATGGAATATGTGCCAACTAAGGACCAGATTGCAAACATATTCACCAAACTTCTTCCCATGAAATAATTTGAATATTTGAGATAGAAGTTGGGAGTGGTGGCTCCTACACCACATCACTAAATAACTATTTATAGGTCATGAGTCTATGGGGAGTCTCATGGAAGCATTATTAATTCCTAGAAGAAAAGAAAAGGTCAACTCAAGTATGTATACTTCTAAAAATTACTAATGAGTTGAAAGTTGTATATTCTTGGACAAACTCATTTATTTGATAAAAGGGAGAAATATTTGGATAATTAGTTAGCTAAAGCCCCTTTAACATTGATGTAAAATGGGGATAAAAAGGGCAAATTCTCTTTGTAAAAGTTTGGAGAAAAAGGTGCAAATTCTTTCTATAGGAGAAAGAGAAAAATGTTCTCTACAAAAGCGAAAATATCAAAGAAGTAGAGAAAGTGTCCAAGTTGAGTATTAGGCAAATGTGTCATTGCCTAAGGGGGAGAAAATATGTTATGAACAACCTCATTTCATACTTATCAAAAGCTAATGTAATCAATGTTAGGGAAGGATCTGAATAATAGAAGATCAAAGCATTTAGTTTTTCATCAATGACAAAGGGGGAGATTATTGGAAATATGATTGTCATTGATGTCAAAATGGACATTATGATCATGTAATTAATTCTTAGGGATGAATATGGTGATCATGGTGATCCCATTATATGTCAAGTATGATTGGAATGCTTGTGTGAATCAATGGAATTCATCCATTTCTTCATATTATACATCTAGACATTTTGGGTTTATGATAGAAATGATGAGAAGGCATCTTGTTGACATCACCATTGCCACATGAATTAGTATGGGGGAGATAGTCACATGGTTGTGATCCCATTAGTCCCTAGTTGTTATTCACTAGATTTAAATACATGCGATGAAGTGTAATTGAATTTATGAGGATGCAAAAAGGGCTATTAAGATAGAATTAACTAAGTTTATATACTTAGACAAATTTTCAAAAGGGCTAAACAGAGCCAAGTAAGCATATTGATGACATCATCACTTACACACATGGAAGTGTTAAATCTTAGGTCACATGATGTAGCACGACAAAAGATATACTTTAGAAAAGTAGGGCTCCAAGTTATTTTGACAGTGTTTTCCAATAATTATTCAAATTTACAGCTTGCAAGAAAAAGTGTATAAGGCATTTTTATGATGTCATATCTTGTACTTATGAAGTATTCAAGATTAATTAGATATATGGATAAAATAATCTATGTGATAGGATCATTTGTGTTAATTTTTAGGTCATGCAACTAAGCGTGACAAGAGTTATGTAGGTGCAAAGATAGCCTTCCAGACATAATTGAGATGGTCTCCATACTTAGACAAAATCTGCACAAGGTCATGCAAAGTTATCATGATTTTACAAAGCTCATCTGTGGACATTTTCAAAATAGACAAATGGTAGATCTATTATGGGTTTTTATGAGCATCATGAATATATGGTTTATGGGTTTAGAGGAGAAGGAATAAGATAATAATTGATTTATTTAGCTCTCTGACTAAATATGGTTTCTCAATGCTATGGCATCAATAAGAAAAGTTATAATTTAATGTTGACTTGGTATAGCTAGAAACTAATAACTTAAGTTACAACTTAATTCCATGTCATCGTTGTGAAATTGGTCCCTTGACCTAACAATTTTTGACTCCGAATAAGGTTCAAATGACTTAATATTTCCTAAGTATAAGAATTTATATTATTTCCCATCTTGATCAATGGCTCATGATTCATCATACACAAATGATCCAATGAAGTGAAGAAAAGTCAAATTTTCAAAAGGTACTCTAAGTGAATGCACAAGTGACAAGTATCACATTCATGGAGCTTGTCAGACAAGGACCAAATGAGTGAAAGTTTGTTAGAGATAAAGTATGATTTAGTTGGTAGATCAAATGGTTTGTGTTTAATCAAACATTAGAGATCTAATAGAGCATATAGAAGTCAAAGAATCAAATGCCCCTCCAAGTGAACATGTTAATGCCAAGTGTCATAAGCACATGAGTTTTTTAGATAGAGGACTAATGAGCATAATTTTTCTAGAGATAAATATCAATATTGTTAGAAGATCTGATGGGGCATGGATGATCATGCAAAGGAGATCTAGTGAAGCAAATGGACTAAATTACTTTAAAGTGCTCAAAGTTTAATGACCAAGTCAAGGTAAAGTTTGTGCATCTTCAAAGATCAAATAATGTGCATGAGCCTACCAAAAAAAGATTGAATGAATTCATTTTAAAGTTGAGATATTTAAATATGGAACATCTAATAGTGGTGCCAAAGGAAAGATTAATGATCAACATTTAAATTCATGTCCAAATAAATGGTTAGTTACATGAACATGCAAGAAGTTACGTATAATCTCCATATCTCAACATAGACAATGAGAATGATTAATCTAACCAATCAAATCTCCATTAAAGAGCCTATAAATCAAAAATTGAGTCTAATAGATGATAAAGAGACATTTAATTAAGGAATGATTCATGGAATTTATTGCAATAGCAAATAATAGACCAATAAAATTGAGATGTGGGAAGTTACAGTTTAATTCATAATGAACTAGAGTCTAAAATTGGTGTGATGTGTTTTTTTTCTTAGTGTGAACATAGAGAAAAAGAAAACCCTAGATCAATTATATATATATATATATATATATATATATATATATATATATATATATAAAGGAAAAGGTTTTTCCAAACAATTGCATTCGCTATTGAGCCAAATTGAATATAGGGCAGAGTAGTTGGTGAAGGCAAAGAAGTTTGTCAAATAAATAAATATCCAAACATAGGACCAGAGAGTAAGTATGAGGAACAGAGAGAAACAAATCTATAAATATAATGTGCATAGTATAAACATGTTATAGATTATACTTGTAAAAGAAAGAATAGAGATCTGGATTCAGTTATGAATCTATTTTGTAAATTGGAGTTGTAGCTCCGTAGAGGTATGATAGGTT
Source organism: Torreya grandis (assembly GCA_037957365.1). Lineage (NCBI taxonomy): Eukaryota > Viridiplantae > Streptophyta > Pinopsida > Cupressales > Taxaceae > Torreya > Torreya grandis. The sequence goes on along the minus strand of JARHVA010006443.1, from coordinate 694,098 downwards.
GTTGTCATTAGATAAGCTGAATGGGTGCTCAGATTAGGGAGTGGGTGTTTCCTTAGAGTTCGTACTCTTAAAATAGGGAATTGGTGTCTCCTTAGGATGGGTTTCCTTAAATGTAACTAGTGAGGTTTTCCAATGAGGATTTGACTATGAGGCTAGATTAGAATAGTAGATTATAGTAGTTATTTTCACCATAGTTTTTCCCTTTGGGTTTTTCACATATAAATATGGTGTTACGTGTATTTATGTGTGTGTGATATCTACATTTATATTTTAATCTACATATGCTTTTAAATTTACTTTATAAGGATTGAAAGACTAGTTTTATTTGATATACTGATTTACCCTCCCCTTAGTATCTAGTTGTGTTCCAACATATCTAAACTAAAGATAAGCTCAAAATTTAGTAATCAACATATATATAAATAATATACAGATTCATAAATTATCCCTATCAAACACACACAAGTGCTAAAAAAAGGTATTCTAAAAACAAAAAAATACTGACGTAGAGGTATTGCACCAGTATGGACCTCTCTAGGATAACAGACTAGTGGGGTTATGCCATGTGGCATCATCCCAATAACTCACTAGCCTAGAGTGAAACCAATGTCAATGACCTACTCTGCAACCTTGAATAGGCCCAAGCCTATTTCAAGAGGGATACATGGTGCCTAAAAACTTTTTAAAATTGGTTAAGTCTTTTGAAGAAGCATAAAGGTGCCACATTCTTTCAAGAAACTTTTGTAAAATTAGAAAACTACTAAAAGCCTTTTACAGATGTAAGAAGATATCACATGGTTTTGGGCACATGCTATTCATATTCAATATGTGAGATGATACCATATGGTAAAATATTATATGTTATAGGGTATCAATAAGTACAATGACCTCTAGGCACTTGGTTTTAAGGATGTTGCCATATGACAGCATTCAGATGCCTAAAACATCTTGGTCATCTCCAGACACTTGAATGTGCAAGATGCTACCATGTGGCATGCTATCACATGCCCTAGGGTCCAAATAATTCTTGTGACCTTTGATCACTTAGTTGCATAGGATGTTGCCACATAGTAGCATCCTGGGTGCCTAACACATCCCTGTCATCTTTGGCTAACTAGATACATGGGATGTTGACACAAGATAAAATATTTATAGTATATTTTTTGTTAGAGATCTGATTTTTCATAAATTTAACTTTGTTTACTTTCCACCTAAGGACATCAATTTTCTACCAATAAAAATTCAAATATCAGTACATCTTTAAAAAATGAACTTGTATAAATTTCTAAAATTTTACATTTTCTTGTTTGTATTTGTAAACCAAATGTTATTTCTTTTCACCTTATTTCATTGATAGCTTAAAAATAGTAGTTTTGCATGAATAAAAACCAAGCTTAGTATAGATAAACTTAAGATAATATGAAACAAAAACTATTAATCAACATATACATAAAGAATATATAAATTTAAAGATTGTCCCTATAAAACACACACAAGCACTCAAAAAAATGTGTTCCAAAAAAAAACAAATGCTAATTTGGAGGAATTACACTAGTACGGACCCATCCAGAATAGTGAAATAATGGGGTTTTGCTATTTAGTTTTGGGTACATGCTAGTCATCTCTAGGCAAGTGATGATTTTCCATGTGGAATAATATCACATGCCCTAGGCTCTAGATAAATTTAGTGACTTGTAGGTACTTAGATGTATGGGATGTTGCCACATGGTATCATCTCAAGTGCCCATCACATACATATCATCTTTGGGTACCTAGATGATATGATGGGATCCTTCCATATGGTATCATATTGGGTCCTTACACTCTTTAGACATCCAAATTTTCTTTTAGAACCCAATCACATAGGATGTTTCCACATGGTATGATCTTAGGTGCCCAGTATTGCATAGTCATCTCCAAGTGCCTAGATGAACAAGATGTTATCACATGACATCATATAGGTGCCATCATGTTCCCATAGGTATACACAAGTCCAATGACTTTTAGTTAATGGGGAACCTAGGATGCTACCATGTGTCAATTTTTTAGGCACTAAGGGGTCTCAATACATGCCAAACACATCTTGACATGTGAGATCATAATGAAAACATAGGTGAAAGGGACCTAAATGAATTAAGGAGTGCCAAATTTCAAAATCATAAAACCCTCAAAATTTTAGAGCACTGCCAATTTTTCCAATGTACATATCTACCATTCACAATACACATACACATTGTCAAAGACATTAGATATCCATTGGGAAACACCATTAGATATGACTACTTCAACTTTGCCATATATATATTTGGTAATGGCTTTTCAACTCAGTGTATAATAATTTTTTATTAAGTATTATTTTAGTAATAAAGAAATAAATAACTATACATATATGTTACTCTAATATTATAATTTCATATCTAGAGCAATAAAATAGTATTCCACAAATTTATATCATAAATTAAGATAATTAAACACAATGTTTTATAATATCAATTTAAATGAATATAAAATCAAATTTACTAGTTGTAATTATTAAAGCATGTGTACATTAAAAAATTACAAAAAATTAAATTACAAATAATTCTTAATACAAATGCAAAGACTAGCCACTAAGCTAATCGAATGAGATTATTAAAATATGCAAAAATGTGCGTGTTGATAATAACCAAACATGGTGTTGCGTGAATATTTTGTCGTCAACTAACTGGAAGACAAAATGGGTATATCAACCATAGCACAGGGAGATTTACACCATGAAAAGTGTGGGTTTACCAGATCTGGATGAGGTAAATCTCTCCTCTCATCAAGGGGAGGTTCCCTATGAATACTTATACATTGTATGTATATATGTAATTAAGTAGAAAATAACACATGGGGTGGTATAACAACATTCACCTCTCTTTTTTCAGAGGTGATGTATAAAGAACAAAAGAGAGAAATCCTCGTTCTTAGCTAACAACATTCCTCTTGTTTCAGGAATGGTATTCAACGTGAAGCAGAAAATCACCTGAAGTAACAAAGTTCACAAGGAAACTCACGTAAACACAAAGTATTTTTTAGCCTCCTTCACCGATTCGAAACAAGAGTAAAAGTAGAGTGAAACGAAGCACAAAGTCTCTGTCTGAAACTACAAAAGATAAAAAAATCACAAAGATAAAAGTAGCTCAATGTCTCTCTTCTACCTTTTAGAAACACCCTCAGATAATATTAACACACCCACTTTGCTTATTAAATCAGATAAACAAGAGATTATCAGGAAAGAGGACACAAGAACTATTTTCTAAATAACACAGATAATTTCAACATAGTTTAAAATAAACCTGCTTCTCATTCATTTAATAAAATATGATTTACAAGTTGAGCACAAAGTCTCAAAAAGTGTTTCAATTTCGGCAGAGTTTTTGCTCTCAATTATCCAAGATTTTTTTACAAAAGAGGTCTCCACTATATATAGAGAGAAACTCTCAAAATTTGGAAAATAATAAAATACAAAAATATCTTAGTCAAAGATGACTCATCTTTGAATTTGAGATATTTTTCCAAACTTTTTACATGTAATTATATATTAAAAAATTGGATGCACTTTTCTCAAGACAAAAGTGCATAAGGAAATAAGAAGAGAGAAGGGAAAAAAAACTTCAGTTCTTGCCGCCAAACTTCTTCAGATGAGCATCGTACATAGTAATAGATGCCTGAATTCCTATACTGTCTAGCACAACTGTGTTCTTGAAGATGACCCTGGCTCTGATTAAAGCATCCTTCAATGTTGTGATGACCTTAGCATGATTAGTTAACCTAGACCTCAGATTGTCCAGAGTTAACTGAGTATCTAAAATATGGTCCATAGAAGTCATTGAGAAGGCTTTTTCTTCAAAATTCTTTTGAATCATACCCTTGAATCTTTGGATCATTTCATCAGCTGAGAGGAATTAGTTATCCTTGGAAGTGAGGTTGCAAGGGAGTTCTTCCAGTCTATTTAGCAGGCCTATGTCACTCTTCTCACTAGCATCCCTAGAAGAGTTGAGATCTTCAACCAACTCCTTGAGTACATGTATCCTGTAGATCAGTGACTCCTTGATCTCAACATAGAAATCCTTACTAGAAATGACACTAATAAATATCAAGGTGCTTTTCTTCAGATCTTTCATCTCTCTCCAATTGGTAAGATATTTTTCTGTACTATCAACATCCTGAGAGATAAGAGAGATAAGGTCATCTAAATCTGCTCTCACCTTCTTCATCTTGTCTATCTTTTCTATAACCTCTGTGAGTAAGGAAAATCCCTGAGTATGCATCTTTTCAACGTAATCCTCCAGCACTTTCCCCTTTAAGTAATTTTTCTCTGCCTTTTGAATGATAGGGAGAAGGCCTCTGGAGTTGCCACTTCAGGGGGAAGAGTGAATTTCCTTATTACAGCTGTCAGCTACTTTGTCTTAGCCTTATAATAGTCTTTCATCTCCTTTTTTCGGTTAAATTTTTGGACCATGATGTCCATTGTCGACTGTAGATCACTTTTCACACCTTCATGAGTAACTTTGCCAAGTTCAACATGAGAGATGGAATAGCTACTTATTTCAAACCCTCAAGGGTTGCGTCTTGCGGTGGCTTAGCTATTTCCAAAAAAATTTGCCCCTTTTCCTCAACCAATTTTGAGAGGATCCTTGGCCTCTTAGGAGCTTTAGCTTTCACTGGCACTATCTTGCCAAAATCAAAGTCATCTGGAGAGATGGCTAACTTCTTTCTTTTAGGTGTGAAAGATGACATCCAAGGTAGGAGAGTAGAAGTACCTATCATGGCAATGGTTTTCATAGTTGGTGTTACTATGGCAACTTCTACACTGCTAGTGGTAATAGTGATCACAGTTGGAGTAACAGGTGAAACTGTATCGGCCATTGATTCTGGCTCTTATGCAAAACTCTCTCTTAGATTGAAGGAAGGAGATGAAAGGCTAGGGATAGATCTAGAGGAGCAAAGAGTATCTCTAGAAGCACCCTGAGGATCATCAAAAATAACCCTAGAAGGAGAGGTGGCTCTAGAAGAAGGAACACTGATAGGAGAGAGAGGTGAAGGAGATGACATAGGAGACTGAGGTGGAGAAGGAGAGAAGCTCTTAAGCAGTTGTGCTTTTTCTTGGGAAGGTAGAGGCTCAGTCTTTTGCTATCTTGAAGGCCGGTCATCTGTCTCCATTGGTTGGGCTACCTATTCTTGAGAGCTCTGTTCTGCAATTCCTTTAGCTGCTGCTTCTGGCTCTTCAGTAACCTTTGATTTTTTAGGAACAAAGATGATTCTAGGCTTGTGAGGCCTAGATGGGGAAGGAACATCACCTTTGTTCTTGGTCCTATTTTTTGCTTTCTTCCTCATCTTTGCTTAGATCTCAGCCTCTAATCCTGTGATAAATTCTTTCAGTACAATCCCTTTTGCCACTAACCAATCATTGGTGTTATCCAATATTAGTTCAAATCTCTTCCTCAGAAAAGTTAGTTCTTTCTGAGACCACTAAATTGGAGGAAGAGGGGAGTCAGCAATCTTTTCAACTAGGTACCTATTATTGATAATGCTCCCATCATCGACCAGATTAGGGGGATCTCTGCAAGCCCCAAATACTCAATTTGTTCCAGGGTCAGCCTACTATAGTCCATTCTTCTGATTTCTTCAGCTATTCTCAGGTCCACCCAGATGTCCTCGATCATGGGCTCATGGAATTAAGTCTTTCATCTGATCATGTCCTTGACTCCCCTATAGTCAAATTTGTCTCTTCTCTTTAATTATTTCAAAGTGACCAGTTGCATCTCTGTTTCCATGACTTTGGCTTTGGCTACTGTCAAGATAGAGTATCTATCAATTTCAACTAGAAACTTGAGACCTGGCTTTTTCAACTCCATTTGCCTAGTGTGTATGACAACCATTTGTCAATAAAGTTCCATCAGAACTAACTTATCAGAAGGAAACATGGGGAGCATATAGGGATAGCCCTGGAAAAATCCAACCCAAAGATAACAAAAGGTGGGAAATTGAAGGAACATGCAACCGTAGTCATTGACTACTGTCTAAGCTTCATCAGATACTCTCTTCTGTTCGAGCTTAGGGTCGAAGAGGAATAAAAATACGGCAAAGAAAGTGTCATTTACCCTTTTGAAATGGTAGATTGACCTTTGAAGTGTCAGATGGGGGTAATATGAGTATATTGGGGTGGTCTTTCTGTCCCCTTCAGTTGTCAAACCTGGGAAGGTTCGCATCGAGGCAGCTATGTACACAAGGTACGAGGTCATGTAGAATTTGGAAGAAGTCTGTACCTTGGTTAGCTGCTCATGAAGGGCATTGCTAATCTGCTCACCCAAAAGATGACCTACTTACCCTAAAGGATGGTCTTGATGAATGGGTACATCCACTCATGGAACTATGAGGAAGATGGGAGGCCTCGCACTCTGCTGAGAATGGTGATCAAGTCACTGACTTGTTCAATAAAATCACTCCTCAGAAAGTTTTGTGGCCATCTAGATAGATTGGATCTAGGTGCCTTCAACCACCTATTATTCATCACTTTCTTCACCATCTCAGGGTCTTTGTCATACTCCTTCTGGGCTTTTGTGAAGTCAATCTTCAATACTTTAGTAATAGGAGGGCACATGAAGACTTTGTCGATGAATTTGGGATCTAGCTAGATTATCACATTGCCACTGGCATCTGAGATTGACCTTGTCTCTTTATTGTAGAATCTGGTGCACTGGAGGATGAACTCTATATGATGTGCTACCACTGAGAAAGTGGAAACCAAGTGAATGTTGCTTTCAATGATCCTCCTCATCTCAGAGCTTGGGTTAGTTGCCTTAGTTCAAGTTATGAACTTGGCCATATCTACGTGGCCAATTACAGTATTCCTAATGTCATCAACGTTGGAGGTAACCGAAGTGATCAAAAAGATGCCTTGGTACTTGTACTTCATGGTCTTTACCTTTTTTGGATAAGTTTTAGACATCAAAACTTGTCTCCATTGAGTAGGAGTTGATGAGCAAGAGCCTTCAGAAAGCACTGCAGTCATGATCATGTATTTAGGGAATAGTGGGTGAATTGGGGAATCTACATTTTAAGTGATCATGACCAAGGAAGGGTATTTAAAAGGGCCAAGTCAGAAAAAGGGGTAGAAAATGAGGAAGGAAAGGAAAGAAAGGATAAGACAAAAAATCATCCAGGGTTAAAAAATCCAAAGGAGGAATGCATGGGCGGTGAAATTCGCCACCCCTGCATGAAGAATTGACAAAATATAGAGGTGGAAAATTTTGCCACCCTTGCAAGATCAGCCTACACAGGTAGTGAATTTTGCCACCTCTGCAGATTGGGGGAAAAGTGTAGGGGCAGTGAAAATTTCCACCCCCACACATCGGGCATGCATTAGCAACAAATTTTGCCACCGATGCGAGTCTTAAACACAAAGGGTATAGGCACGGGTGGCAAATTTCTTTGCTCGCATAGGTAAGGCTTATGGCAGGGCAAACAAGATGTACAGGCGATGATTTTTGCCACCCACACCTGGTTCACACAAAATATGTGGGCAACGGTGAGGGGCAGCAAAAATTGCCACCCTAGCAGGGAAAGGAAAGGGGAAGGCTGATGAGGAGGGCAAGGTGGGAGGCGGCAAGAATCACCACACTCACAGGAGCGGGCCGACCGGCCCAAAAGACTAAGAACCCAAACAACAACATCAACAATGAAAAGAAAAATAACAAAGCAAAGAATAGGGAAGGAAAGGAGAAGCAAACACAAAAAACAAGACCTACTTGAAAAGCCGTACAAGTATCAATCTCAAATCTACAAAAATGTGCTTTAACTCATTCACCGAATCATCCAGATGCAAAGGGCAGGAGGAGAGGAGAAAGAATGAAAATAAATGAGGTTGAAATCAGATTATATGGGATGAAAAACAACCCCAACAACCTACCACGCATGGTAATAAATGTCATACACAAAAAATGAGGCATGAAGGGGTGGTAAAATTTTCCACCCTTGTAGGGTAGGATGCAGGGGCGAAAAAAATTGCTGCCCTTGCATCTCAAAGGTAAAAATATAGTGGTGGCAAATTTTGCCACCCGTGCATGAAAATGGATGAAAAAAGAGACTAACCCTAGAAGAGGCAGGTTTTGGTCGCCTAGGCACATCGAGACCATAACAACCTTCACATTTCTAGGAAAATGTGACAAAAAGATATTAAAAATTTTGAAAGGTGCAGCTAGACCAAGATGAGAATGAGAAGAACCTGTCTTGAAAACAAACTTAGAGAGATGAAAGAAAAAATAGACAAGTTTTATAGGGGGTTATTCCCAAAAATGAGCTAAGCTAATTTTGGAAATAATAGCTGGCTCTTGTTGGGGAACTTCTGTTAATCAGATCAATCAATGGGAGTAGAAACCAGTCTTTAAGTGCCTTCGTCCAAGCCATTAGGCTACAAAGTCAAGCTAACAATGAAAAAATAGACAAAACGTAAAAACTATACATATATATACAAACGGACTCATTTAAGCTTCAAGGATTGAACAACTTCAGATGATCTCCACTATGAGCTAGTGCGAATGGCATTCCATCTTGGTATTCCAGAAAGAAGTTAGCCCCACCACAGAGCTGTCGAATGGTGAATGAGCCTCGCTATAGGGAGTCAAATTTGTCATGCATCCCTTTTGGTTCTTGCCTCTTGTCCCACAACAAGACTTGATATCTGACTTGGAATTCATAAACTTTAGCTTTTTTATCAAAAAGTGCCTTCACCCGGTGCTAATGTGCCATAATCCAATCCACCACCATGGTTCACTATTCATTTAGTTCAGTCAGACACATAATTCTTTTTTTGACCAAACTTTCAAAGGTTAAATCTTCGATTGCTTTGGTTAACCTGAGCGCTGATAGTTCAATGGTGATGGGGATTTTTGAATTCAAGCCATATAGAAGTTAGAAAGGCGACATACCTATAGCCTTTTTTGGTGTTATCCTATCCACCCATAAACCATCATACAATGCTTTGTGGCATTTTCTCTAATTGTTGTCCACCAACTTCCTGATAATAGTGACCAGGTTCTTATTACTTGATTCTGCTTGGCCATTTCCTTGAAGGAAATAATCTGAAGTGTGGGATAGGGTAATCCCATAATAAAAACAAAATTGAGCAATTTCATGTGATGAAAAATAGGTTACATTATCCATTACGATCTTGAGTGGGACCCCAAACTGGGAGATGATATTTTCTTTGAGAAAAATGCACACCACTTCAGATGTAGCGTGCTTGGTTGGGATGGCCTCCACCCACTTGGTAAAGTAATCCATTTCTATGAGGACATAATCATGTCTAACACTTGAAGATGGGTTAACCGTGCCAATGAAGTCAATACCCCACTACTAAAAATGTTCCTCGATTACTACCGGCATGAGAGGCAAAGCAGCCAGCTTAGACTTCCCAACAAACTATTGATCACAATTCGTACCTACGCACCCATCTGTAGGCATCCTAGAAAAGCATGGGCCAATAATACCTTGCTCGTAGAATCTTGTGTGTTGTCACCAGTGCAAAAAAATTCCTACCACAAGCCAAATTGTGGAAAGACTCCAAGAGTTTATCTTGTTGCGCCTTATCAACACAACGAAGAAATGCCCCGTCCAGGTTTCTTTTGTATAAACAATTATCCCACAGAACATAACTAGCAGCCTTTAACTTAACATTCCATTTATCCTTATAGGACAGATGAGTGGGACACTCACCATATGTCTAAAAATGATCAATGTCAAAAAACCACTCATCAGTAGTGGTAACAAAGAGGACTATAGGCACACCTTCGATCCCTATTTCTTCACTTTCCACTTCGTCTAGAATGTTGTTGGCGATCAACTAGCAAAGACCCTTTCCCTGCACGAGTTTGGTGGGTTTAATGTCCAAATCAAACTCTTGAATCTTAGCGATCCAATTACCTCTTTTTGTACCGAACTCCTGCTGAGTCAAAATGGATTTTACTGATGTATTGGGTATGAGAACTTCAGTGTGTGAGTTAAGGATATAAAACCTGAAATGCTTGATCGCTTTGACCACTACGTATGTATGCTTCTCCATGTTAAAATATTTTAGCTCATGAACCTTGAGTGGACAATTCATGAAGGAAATAGGAGATTCTACACCTTCTTGGTTCAGTTGGATTAAAATGGCCGAAAGTGTATGTTCGAAAGCATAACTGTATATTTTTAATTTTTTGGTGTAGTCTGGACAAACCAAGACTGGTGCATGAGCAATTGCTTCTTTGATTTATTTGAACACTAATTTGCCCTTAGCAGTCCATCTGAAGGTAGCATTGCCTTTCATCATATTGATGATATGGCAGGTCTTCTTAGCAAAATCAAGAATGAACCTCCAAAGAAAAGTCACCTTTCTGAAGAACGAGTGAATTGCAATTTTGCTGGTAGGCAAAGTAAGTTCCTGGATGGACTTGACTCTTTCCGATTCAATTTTAATACCTTCTTGGGACACAACGTGTCCAAGAAGTTTCCCTTTAGTTACCCTGAAGATAGATTTCTTTGGGTTTAAAGAAATACCGTTCTGACGACAGCGTTCCAGTATTTTTTGCAAATGGTGGACATGGTCAGAATGATGCTTTGAAAACATTGTCTAGGTCATCCAAGTACACTATAATGAACTTTCCCATTTCATCCTTGAAATTGAGGTCCATCACCCTTTGAAATGTGGCACCTACATTTATCAGATCGAAAGGCATCCTTCGATAGGCGAATGTGCCCCAAGGTGTCGTGAAGGTTGTCTTATGTTGGTCCACTTTTCCAACCTCGACCTGATTGTACCCTGAGAAACCATCCAGTATTGATAACATTTTTGAACCTGTTATCATCTGTAGAACTTGATCCATGATAGGAAGAGGGTAGTTATCTTTTAAAGATAACTAGTTCAAATTCCTGAAATCCACACAGATTCAAATTTAACCATTCTTCTTCTTCTTGACCAGCACTATGTTGGCAATCCATGTGGAGTGATGGATTGAAAAAATTATCTAGGCATCAAGCATTTTTTGTATCTCAGCTAAAATAGTACTTGAGATTTTTGGATTATATTTTCTAGACTTTTGCTTATAAGGTACAAGTTTGCCTTAAGAGGAATGTCGTGCGGGATGTCATTTGGCCTGAGTGATTTCAGATCATCATAGGAATAAGCCAAGATATCTATATGTTGGTGAAGCAGACTAGAAAGTTTAAATCTTTCTTTGGGAGTGCAACATTTCCCAATGTTTACCATCTTAGGATCTCCCTTGGTTCTCAGGTTTACCTGATCAAAATCTTGAGAAGAGTTTAAATCTGCTCATTGTTGTTTAATAAACTTGTCATGGTTATCAAACAACTTCTCTAGGAAAACCAGGCCTTTGGGAATCTTATTCCCCTTAAGATGTAGGAAATCCTCACCTACATTCATGTTTGATTTAGGAGTTGCTTCACATCCCTAGAGTTCACTACCTTTAAAACACAGTTGTTTGAAACTATCCTTTTGCTCCAAGAAGGCAATGATTTGATCATCATTGTTAAATACTTGCCAATGGCTAGCATTATTAGGTACACTTGGTTGAAACACCAGTTCAATAGTGTACTTATCTCCCATAAAATCTGGGTGGGGAACCAAGAGAGTAGTAGAGACATCCAATGTATCTACCTGGTCATTGAATTCCCTTGAAATGGTAGAGATGTTGAAGGCGTCAAAAATTTCAATCTGATCCCAGACTAGATTGCGATAGTGGCACAGCTTTTCATTTTTTATTTGATAGAGGTTCCTCACCTGGTAGACTACCAACTCGGCGTCCCTTTTAGCATGGAGTGATTTAATTCCCTTTTCCCTAGTAGCCTGTAGTCTGAGCAATAGAGATTCATACTCAGCTGTGGTGTTGGTGTTGTTGAACTACAACTTTTAGGACAAAGGAATAATGTCTCTCTGAGGAGATACCAACACAACCCTAGCTCTTGAGCTGGTAGAATAATAGCTGCCATCAAATTCTAAAGTCCACACCTCATTAGACGCTGCTTTTTCTTCAAAAACTCCTTCATTTGGGGGGGAAGGTTCTCCCATGTGTTCATTTTGCTTTGCTAATCTAGCCATCGTGTCAGCTGAACACAATTTCAAATTATTACCTGCAAGATTTTTATCAGATGCCTCATAGATCTCATCCGTAGATAGGAAGTAATTTCCCATGCCTGAGGACTCAAATAAAATTTGAGCATTCAGTGCTGATGATCAGGTAACTACATACCTTGCCTCTTTTTCAGGAAGCAACTTCTTCATGACACCTTGAATTGGGATTATTGCTTCCGACAAGTCCATACTTAATTCGCCTCCAACATCTTTGTAGAAATTCCACCCAAGCAGGATGCCGTAAGAGGCTGGAACGTCAGCCACTAGAACCGTCATTTTTATCCGCTTTTTTGGAAAAGCTGTGAAAGCAAATTGGGCATCTTTTATTTGAGCAAGGAGGGAAACTTACTTATTTTCCATAGAAAAACACCTCCCAAAAGTTTTGGTCAAAGTCAGGCCAAGGGAATCTGCCACCTTGGCGGGCATGACATTATCTAAGGCTCCAGAGTCTATAATGCAATTACTCAATTTATAACCATTTATAAGTAAGGAAACATAAAAGGTTCTATTTTCCCAGAAGCAATAGGAGGAGTCACAACAAAATTGTTTTGGGCCGGTTTATCTTTGGGGGAGTCATGAGTGGCCTTTAAAGAATCTTGTTTTATGGGGATGGTTTTGTTTTTTACATATTCTACCAACCTATCAAATTGTTCTGGGTTAGCCCTCAAATATTCAATCTCTGTCATTTGAATTTTAGTATTTCTAGCATGATCAATTATATCAAATAATTGAAAAGAACTTGAGACAGAGGAAGAGGGTCCATCATCTAGAGTTTTAGTAGGTGTGGCACTGGTCTGAACAATAGAAGGGGAAGGTATCGGGTGGTTGGAGGTATTTACTTTTTTGTGAATTACCTGATCTTTGGATTGAGGAGGCAATGGAGTCCCTTGTTTAGTGATGGAAACCGCTAGCTAGGGTTCTTCTTCTACCTTTCCTTTATCAGTCTATGGAGCTGACTGATGTTGGGATCTAGTGAAAATATCATAGGATCCATCCAACCCTTCTCCTTTACTTCTAGCTTCATCTCGGTAATCTAGGAAACCAATATTGGAGTCGCCAGCTAATTCTTTTTCTTACTGATCGAAGAGATTAGCATCTTCTTATTGGTCTAATTGAGGTTGGAGTGAATAGTCATGTTTAGCCTCTAGGTAATCAACTTCTGAATTGGCAAGTGTTACTTCAATGGCGAATTTCCCTTGAGGGGGAGGCAGGCGATTTGGTTGCCCTTGGTTCTAGGTAGAATTACCCTGATATTGCTGATTCTAGAACATTTTCCTAGGCATATTTTGATAGGTAGAGGCAGATGTACCTTGGGCTATTTGCCTCTTCAAAGCTATCAGTTCATTCATCAATTTTTGCACCATAGGATCTGTAGTGCCTATAGAAGAGCTTTCAACAAATGAGGAGAATCTATTTTTATTAGGGTCTTTTCTGATGTTATCTACCAGAATAAGATCATCTTTAATCTCAGTAGCCAAATTTTGAGCTAGTGCTAGATCCATAGGGCCAGCTCACCTCAAAAGGAAAATTACTTCAGGAAGTTGGGAGTTGATAAAAAAGCACTTGAGGTTCTCCGGTGTGGGCTGAGCAATAGTTGGAATTTGGTTCTTTAACTTGTTGAATTTAGCTATGAAATCTGTCATGAGTTCCTGGGATTCTTTTTCATCTTTGTTAGCTGTGCTAACAAAGCATGTGCATCTTCAGTAGGTTTAAACCTAGCTTTGAATTTAGCTTTGAGCATGTCCTAGTTAGTTATTGACCCAGCTTGCAGGTGGTAGAACCAATCTGCGACAGTGCCTTGTAGGGTTTCCACAAAAAGTCTCACTGCTACATCTTCAAAATCCACACCAATTATGCCACATGCTATGGAGAAAGTGGCAATATGCTCATCGAGATGAACCTTTTCGTCACCAAAAAACTTATTTTTTTTTCTAGAACTACGAGGTAGTTTATGCAAGGGTGGAGTCAAATTAAGAGGACCAAAGGAATTGCTCCACAGACCTTGAGCCATTATGATAGGAGGATTAAAAGGTGGGATAATAAATATTGGTGGGGTATTTATAGGTAGGGCATGATTAACAATAGGAAAATAATCTCTACCCTGCATTGGTGACTTGATAAGGTCAGGAGGAAAACTCCTAGACCATTGGAGGAAAGGTGGCGGAGGAAAGAGATCAAAATTGCTTTGTTGTGCCAACTCAAACACGGGGTCAAAAACACCCTTGGTTCTCTGGCTTCTTGTATAGTATGGAGTTTCCAAATTTCAAATGAAAAAGGGACTGAAACTAATTCAAGTTGAAGCTTGAGACTTCAAAATGCACGTTCATATTCCCCAGTAGAGTTGCCAAAAAATTGTTGGGTGAATATTTTGTCATCAACTAACTGAAGACAAAATGGGTATATCAACTACATCACAGGGAGAGTTACACCATAAAAAGTGTGGGTTTACCAGATCTAGATGAGGTAAATCTCTCCTCTCATCAAGGGGAGGTTCCCTATGAATATTTATACTCTGTATGTATATATGTAATTAAGTAGAAAATAACACATGGGGTGGTATAACAGCATTCACCTCTCTTTTTTCAGAGGTGATGTATAAAGAACAAAAGAGAGAAATCTTGGTTCTTAGCTAACAACATTCCTCTTTTTTAGGAATGGTATTCAATGTGAAGCATAAAATCACCTGAAGTAACAAAGTTCACAAGGAAACTCATGTAAGCACAAAGTCTTTCGTAGCCTCCTTCACCGATTCGAAACAAGCGTAACAGTAGAGTGAAGTGAAGCACAAAGTCTCCATCTAAAACTACAAAAGATAACATAATCACAAAGATAAAAGTAACTCAAAGTCTCTCTTATACCTTTTAGAAATGTCCTCAAATAATATTAACACACCCACTTTGCCTATTAAATCAGATAAATAAGAGATTATCAAGAAAGAGGACACAAGAATTGTTTTCTAAATAACACAGATAATTTCAACACAAAGTCTAAAATAAACCTGCTTCTCATTCATTTAATAAAATATGATTTACAAGTTGAAAACAAAGTCTCAAAAAGTGTTTCAATTTTGGTAGAGTTTTTGCTCTCAATTATCCAAGATTTTTTTACAAAAGAGGTCTCCACTATATATAGGGAGAAACTCTCAAAATGTAGAAAATAATAAAATACAAAAATATCTTAGTCAAAGATGACTCATCTTTGACATTGAGATATTTTTCCAAAATTTTTACATGTAATTACATATTAAAAAATTGCATGCACTTTTCTCAAGACAAAAATGCATAAGGAAAGAAGAAGAGAGAAGGGAAAAAAAACTTCAGTTCTTGGCACTAGACTTCTTCAGATGAGCATCATACAATAGTAATGGATGCCTGAATTCCTATACTGTCTAGCACAACTGTGTTCTTGGAGATGATCCTGGCTCTGATTAAAGCATCCTTCAACGCTGTGATGGCCTTAGCATGATTAGTTAACCTGGACCTCAAATTGTCCAAAGTTAACTGAGTATCTAAAATATGGTCCACAAAAGTCATTGAGAAGGCTTTTTATTCAAAATTCTTTTGAATCATACCCTTGAATATTGGGATCGTTTCGTCGGCTAAGAGGAATTGGTTATCCTTGGAAGTGAGGATGCAAGGGAGCTCTTCTAGTCTATTTAGCAGGCCTATGTCACTCTTCTCACTAACATCCCTGGAAGAGTTGAGATCTTCAACCAACTCCTTGAGTACTTGTATCTTTTAGATCAATGACTCCTTGATCTCAACATAGGAATCCTTACTAGAAATGACACCGATAGATATCAAGGTGATTTTATTTAAATATTTCATCTCTCTCCATTTGCTAAGATATTTTTATGTACTATCAACATCTTGAGAGATAAGAGAGACAAGGTCATCTAAATCTGCTCTCATCTTCTTCATCTTGTCTATCTTTTTTGCAACCTCTGTGAGTAAGGAAACTCCTTGAGTATGCATCTTTTCAACATAATCCTCCAGCACTTTCCCCTTTAAGTAAGTTTTCTATGCCTTTTGAATGATAGGGTCATCTATAGAGAAGGCCTCTGGAGTTACTGCTTCAGGGGGAAGAGTGAATTTCCTTATTATGACCGTCAGCTACACTATCTTAGCCTTTTAATAGTGTTTCATCTCCTTTTCTCGGTCAAATTTTTGGACCATGATGTCCATTTCCAAATGTAGATTGCTTTTCGCACCTTCGTGAGTAACTTTGCCAAGTTCAACATGAGAGATGGAACAGCTACTCATTTCAAAACCCTCAAGGGTTACATCCTATGGTGGCTTAGCTATTTCCAAAAATATCTTCCCCTTTTCCTCAACCAATTTCGAGAGGATCATTGGCCTCTTAGGAACTTTAGCTTTCACCGGCACTATCTTGCCAAAATCAAAGTCATCTAGAGAGATGGCTAACTTCTTTATTTTAGGTGTGAAAGCTGACATCCAAGATGGGAGAGAAGAAGTACCTATCGTGGCAATGGTTCCCACATCTAGTGTTACTATGGCAAATTCTACACTGCTAGTGGTAACAGTGGTCATAGTTAGAGTAACAGGTGAAACTGTACCAGCCATGTATTCTGGCTCTTGCATAGAACTCTCTCGTAGATTGAAAGAAGGAGATGAAAGGCTAGGGATAGATCCATAGGAGCTAAGAGTTCTCCATAATCACCCTAAGGATTACCAAAAATAATCTTAGAAGGAGAGGTGGCTCTAGAAGAAAGAACACTAATAGGAGAGAGAGGTGAAGGAGATGCCATAAGAGACTAAGGCAGAGAAGGAGAGATGATCTTAAGTGGTTGTGCTTCTTCCTGGGAAGGTAGAGGCTTAGTCTTTTGTTGTTCTGAAGGCCAGTCATCTGTCTCCATTGGTTGGGCTGTCTATTCTTGAGAGCTTTGTTATATAATTCCTTTAGCTGCTGCTTTTGGCTCTTTAGTAACCTTTGATTTTTTAGAAACAAAGATGATTCTAGGCTTGTGAGGCCTAGATGGGGAAGGAACATCACCTTTATTCTTGGTCCTATTTTCTACTTTCTTCCTCATCTCTACTTGGAACTCAGCCTCTGATCCTGTGATAAATTCTTTTAGTACAATCCCTTTGGCCGCTAACCAATCATTGGTGTTAGCCAATATTGGTTCAAATCTCTTCCTTAGAGAAGTTAGTTCTTTTTGAGACCACTAAATTAGAGGAAGAGGGGAGTCAACAATCTTTTCAGCTAGGTACCTTTTATTGATAATGCTCCCATCATCGACTAGATTGACAGGGATCTCTGCAAGCCCCAAATACTCAATTTGTTCTAGGGTCAGCCTGTTATAGTCCATTCTTCTGATTTCTTTAGTTGTTCTCAGGTCCACCCAGATGTCCTCGATCATGGGCTCATGGAATTGATTCTTTCATTTGATCATGTCCTTGACTCCCCTATAGTCAAGTTTGTCTCTTCTCTTGAATTGTTTTAGAGTGACCAACTGCATCTCTATTTCCATGACTTTGGCTTTGGCTGCTGTCAAGATAGAGTATCTGCCAATTTCAACTAGAAACTTGAGACTTGGCTTTTTCAACTCCATTTGCCTAGTGTGTACGATAGCCATTTGTCGACAAAGTTCCATTAGAACTAACTTATCAGAAGGAAACCTGGGGAGCATATAGGGATAGCCTTGGAAAAAGCCAACTCGAAGATAACAAAAGGTGGGAAATTGAAGGAACATGCAACCATAGTCGTTGACTACTATCCAAGCTTCATTAGATACTCTCTTCTGTTCGAGCTGAGGGTTAAAGAGGCATAAAAATATGGTAAATAAAGTGTCATTTACCCTTTTGAAATAGTAGATTGACCCTTGAAGCGTTAGTTGGGGGTAATATGAGTATAGTGGGGTGGTCTTTCTATCGCCTTAGTTGTCAAACCTGGGAAGGTTCACATCGAGGCAGCTATGTACACAAAGTATGAGGTCATGTAGAATTTGGAAGAAGTCTGTACCTTGGTTATCTACTCATGAAGGGCATTGGTGATCTACTTACCCCAGAAGATGACCTGCTTACCCTGAAGGATGATCTTGATGAATGGGTACATCCACTCATGGAACTATGAAGAAGATGAGAGGCCTCACACTTTACTGAGAAGGGTGATCAAGTCACTGACTTCTTCAATGAAATTACTCCTCAGTAAGTTCCATGGCCATTTGGATAGATTGGATTTGGGTGCCTTCAACCACCTGTTATTCATCACTTTCTTCCCCCTCTCAGGGTCTTTATCGTACTCCTTTTGGGCTTCTGTGAAGTCAATCTTTAGTACTTCAGTAGCAGGAGGGCACATGAAGACATTGTCAATGAATTCAGGATCCAGATGGATTATCACATTGCCACTGGCATTTGAGATTGACCTTTTCTCTTTATTGTAGAATCTGGCGCACCAGAGGATGAACTTCGTATGATGTATTGCCACCGAGAAAGTGGAAACCAAGTGAATGTTGCTTTCAATGATCCTCCTCATCTCAGAGCTCAGGTTAGTTGCCTTGGTTCGGGTTATGAACTCAGCCATATCTACGTGGCCAATTTTAGTATCCCTAATGTCATCGACGTTGGAGGTAGCTGAAGTGATTGAAAAGATGCCTTGATACTTGTACTTCATGGTCTTTGCCTTTTTTGGAGATGTTTCAGACATCAGAACTTATCTCCATTGAGCAAGAGTTGATGAGCAAGAGCCTTTAGAAAGCACTGTAGTCATGATCACGTATTTAGGGAAAAATGGGTGAATTGGGGAATCTACATTTTAAGTGATCATGACCAAGGAAGGGTATTTAAAAGGGCTGGGTCATAAAAAGGGGTAGAAAATGAGGAAGGAAGGGAATGAAAAGAAAAGATGAAAAATCCTCCAAGGTTAAAAAATTCTGGAGGAGTAATGCATGGGCGGCAAAATTTGTTGCCCCTACATGAAGAATTGACAGAATGTAGAAGCGACAAAATTTGCCACACCTACAGGAATGGCCTACACAGGCGGTGAATTTTGTCACCTCTACAGATCAAGACAAAAGTGTAGGGGTGGAAAAAATTTCCACCCCCACACATCGGGCATGCATCAGCAGCAAATTTTGCCATCGATGTGAGTCTTAAACAAAAAGGGCGCAGGCATGGGTGGCGAATTTTGCCACCCACACAGGTAAGGCTTATGATAGGGCAAACAAGATGTACGGGTGGTGATTTTTTCTGCCCACGCTTAGTTCACACAAAATCCATGGGCAATGGTGAGGGGCAGCAAAAATTGCCACCCCAGTAGGGAAATGAAAGGGGAAGGCCGATGAGGAGGGCAAGGTGGGAGGCGGTGAGAATCGCCACACTCGTAGGAGTGGGCCGATCAGCCCAAAAGACTAAGAACCCAAAAAACAACATCAACAATGAAAAGCAAACTAACAAAGCAAAGAATAGGGAAGGAAAGGAGAAGCAAATGCAAAAAACAAGACCTACCTAGAAAGCCATACAAGTATCAAGCTCAAATCCACAAAAATGCGCTTCAACTCGTTCACTGAATCGTCTAGATGCAAAGGACAGGAGGAGAGGAGGAAGAATGAAAAGAAATGAGGTTAAAATCAGATTATATGGGGTGAAAAACAACCCCAACAACCCACTGCATGTGGCAATAAATGCTGCACATAGAAATCGAGGCATGCAGGGGCAACAAAATTAGCCACCCTTGCATCTCAAAGGTAAAAATGCACTGGTGGCAAATTTTTCCACCCATGCATGAAAACAAATGAAAAAAGAGACTAACCCTAGAAGAGGCAGGTTTTGGTCACCTGGGCACATCGAGACCATAACGACCTTCACATTTTTGGGAAAATGTGACAAAAAGATATTACAAATTTTGAAAGGTGCAGTTAGACCAAGACAAGAACGAGAAGAACCCATCTTGAAAACAAACTTAGAGAGATGAAAGATGAAACAGATAAGTTTCGTAGGGGGTTGTTCCCAAAAATGAGCTAAGCTGATTTTGGAAACAACACATGGTTAATATTTTTTATTGACATTAAACAAGGAATAAGGTCCTCTAAATTCACAATGTTTTGATCTTTAGACATTTTTCACTAGATTTTCCTTTATCAATCCACCAATTCCTAATATCTAATGCAACATTAGAAACAATTAGTTGCATCCCAAGTGTTAGATGATAAGCAACTTACAATGAAATCTACAAGACACCGATAATAATCAACATTTTTTACTATGTGTAATGTTAGTAATGGCTTTTGGCACATGGCAAAAAACACATGACATGTGGCAAATCCATTCCCTTCTCGACCCCACTTAGGTAGTCTTAACATAATATATAAATGAATCTCTCTCTAATCAATTATTATAGAACATGTCAAATGATTTGGTATGTTACTAGTAACATATTCAAAGCTCTATGCTATAATAGCCATTGATTTGATCATTGAATTTTGTATTGAGCTTACATTTCAAATTTATATGCAAATTTGACTTTCAATAATTCACAATACAAAACAATAAGAGGTTAATACAAAACATAAGTTTCTCCATTTTTGAATAAATCACCAACACTTTCCTCCAATTTATCTAGTAATTGCTTCATCAACTATCCTTTTACAACATTGACGATAGTTTTTAACATCATCACAAATTCACTATAATGTTATTAATAAAGGTAGGGACTGTCCGTTACATTACCCTTATTTAATTTACTTTTAGCACAATGATAATAAAACATTATCACCATATTTTCCCTCAAAAGTGTTTTTACTTTCCTTTTTTGGCCATTATTTATCATGGCTTTGAAAGTGCAACATTGATTGAATAATCAACATTAATTCCTCCACGTGGGGTGGTCATGATAGATCATAAATATCTTTGGCCTGAATATTTTAAGATATCTTTGAAAAAAATTCCGCATGGGCTATGAAAACTATAATAAATGTAAAGAATTTAAGAAAAAATAAAACTCTAACTTCAGTTTGCACCATTATGATGGTATGAAACATGATGAATTATGATAGGTGGAAATCAATATTATAAATTTTAGGTTTATCTCAAGGAAAGTATGGGATAGGCAAGATGACGACACATAAATAAGAGGATTGTGTTGATATGGAAGGATGATCTAGGTCATGGTGATTCTATAAATTAGATTTTTTTGAGCCTCAACATAGACTATTCAGTAGACAAGATAATTCCATCTATTCTCAAATTCAAGGATGCAGTGTTCAAGGATGAAACTAGCACTAACAAGATGGGGACATTCTTGATAATCATGTTTTTGGGCAAATATGCTTCCTAGTATCAAGGTCAAGTTGTTATAGAGGCTAAAACTATGTTGAAGTATATGTTGATGCTTCTAAATGTATCACAAGTTCCCTTGGTGTTCAAAGAACACTTCTCATTTTATAATTTTGGGAATTTAGAGCATGAGTAGAAATTTTAGGCAACTTATGTTACCTATGGTGAAATAGCAGTAGAGCAATGTTTAACTGTTCCACAAAAATTATATTAATTGATGGTTGGGAGCTACCATGGTCCAAATCTTTGGAAAGTGTAAGTATTTATTCTATTACTAATGAATTATGATCAAATTTTAAACTATAGATTAATCTAAATGGACATCTACAATGAAATCTAAACTAGAGTGATTTGGGTAAAAAGGAAGCAGAAGAGAAGGGTGAGGCAGAAAGAGAATAAGTGATTGCTAATCTTAACCTCAAACAATATGACAAAGTTTTAATTACAACTAAATATGCATTATCCTAATATATAGTACAACATATCATAATCTTAGATCTCAATATACACCAAGAAAACCTCTAAGGATGATATAAAGAAGTATAATTAAACTAAATTTACTTAAAATATTTTCTACCACACTCAAATAGCATTTTCACATCCTAATGCAAAGAAAATAAAATGAAGCAAATTCTAGATCACTCAACTTATATAGCATAATCACAAATTATCAACCCTGTAATTAAAGATGGAACTCATAATTCATAGAAACCATTCAAATTTAATATTTAAGACTAGTAATTGAGAGAAAAGCCACACAATAATTGACACAAACAATCTTTAAAAAATTCTTTGGTTGTATTAACTACTCAAAGTATACAATTTTTTCTCAAAATTATCTCCATTTAAAAAATGCTAATACTACCTTTTATAAGAGGACAAGGCAGTATATTGATTAGCTACAAGATATAAATGTACAAGAAGTAAGGACAGTTGTTCTTTTTAGACAAAGTTCTAATAAACTTGCTTTTCTAAAATGGACTAACCTGGAGGCAAATATCCTAACAAACTAGCATATGCCTTTACAAAAGAATATTCCAATTTCAAAATGTTATAAAGCTTTTCAAAATGGAATATTAATTAATTATTGGGCCTTATGCCAAGAATTCACTTGCTGCTACTGAAGGATGTTCATGGCCTTTTGGTATTTCTCATTGATTAGTATCAAGTCAATAGCCAGCTTTAGGAGACACTTTTCCTCTTTGTCAAACTAGATCATGAATTCCCTATCATTTATGGATATGGCTTCCTTGATGTTCTTGGCCTCATTATCATTTCTCCTACATTAAATATCATGTCTAGGATTTTACTATTATCTACCATAGATTGGCCTTGAATTTTACTTCTTATTTCATGCATCACCAAGGTATCCATGTGCTTGAACTCATCATCTTTCATGATACATATGACAATGGTAAGTATAGAGTCAGTGAGCATGGTCCTAAGGAGATTTTCACACATTTTTATTATCTCCTTGTCATCCTTCAAGAGTCTCTCTAGATCTTTTGACCAAGCACATGAACTCTAGATTTTATTAATAACTATTCCCAGAATTGCATTAAAATGTCCCAAACTAATTATTTTGAGCCCAAAAATTTTCCTTCCAACCCGTATGTTGATTATCCCTATTATTCTATCCTCTAAAGCTTTCCATTAGTCTATTAGACCCTTAGCCATTGTATTATATTGTTCTAATTCACTTTGCCTTAGCTTCATTTATTTCAAGGCATCAAACATGTCATAGAAGGATTCATCAAGTATTTTGACCATTGCCTCTGGGACTGATAGGATCACCTTAGTCTCTATATTTTAATTTTCCATCTCCACGTTACATATCTTTTGCTTTGTGCCTTTGATCCCTACTTTGATCTAAGTTGAGTGAGCCTCAACCAAGCTTTCTATGTCTTTCTCATGGATGGGAAGTTCACCAAGCTGATGTACTCCAATTGGAGTTAAGTTTATAAATGGCTCAACCTTTTGAAAAGTGAATTACTCACCTCCAACCATGGTTTTCTTAGTGCTTACTCTTTCCAAGCCTGTTGTCACAGGGTTGACTTGCACTATGGTGGATGACTTTGTAACCTTAGGAGGCTCTAGGACCTCCATCCTTGTACTTTTGGAAGCACCTTGAGCATCCATTTGTTTGCTACTTGACTCTCCAATGGCCACTATTCTTATTTATTCTTCCTCTTTCATAAAATCCAATATACATAGCTTGATTTCCTCATTAAAATCAATGTTAATTATCTTGGTCAAGGCCCAAGGATGGGATAAGGTATGAATCTTTTGCATTTTCCCATAGACAAACCATTTAGGGAAAATAGGTCCATGAATGGGATATTCCTCGCTAAAAAAGTTGACCTCACTCATGGGGTGGGTGAAGGTCAACTTTGGCTTCTTCCTCCCAATTGGAACAAAGGCTAATTATGATTTCCTCTTCTGTGGGGTTGATGTTGGAACTAGTCCAAAACAACCTCTTTTCCTTTATCTTATTCAACCTCCTATACCTGCACTTGGGGTTATTCCTTTTGTTCTTCTTCTTCCTCTAACCTATAATCTTCATCTATAACTCTAGTTACATCCTCTACTATTTCATTTGGCTCCAAGACAACCATATCTAGAAACTCTATGGGATATTTTGGTCTATCAGGAGGGGAAAAAGATTATCCCTCCCCAAGTCTCTCTTCTAAATTCTTCTTACTAGGTCCTTATGTTATTTGTGCTTGGGGATGTTACATGTTGACCTATAAATAATGCCTTAAAGAGGGTCTAAGCAATAAATGATATTGCATGGGTCCCATTTTCCAAATCTCACCAAGTGGCTTGTCATCTACTCTAGCCAACTTGTGCTCCACCTTGATGTTGTGCCTTTTCAACCTAGATAATACATCTGTGAAACCATAGTACCCAATGTATAATGGGTCATGGACACTATTATTATGATCATATGTCTTGTTTATGATTTTGGACTTTAGATTTTGGGTGATCACCCCATTAGGATCCCATTGCCTTAAATCATCCTTCTACAGGGTGAAGGAGTCCCTATGTCTAGAAATTATATTCACATGCTCCCAATTTTGAAAGATAGTCCTACTGATTGTCAAAGGAAAAGGATGAGGAAGGCCTTTCATCTTCTCTTCACAAAATCCATCTATATTATGAGGAATTTGTTAAGCCACTTCTTACTCTATAAGCTTGGTCGGCACATAGATGGGTAGTCTGAAAGGTTGTGTCAATTTCCATTCAATTATTATGATAGTGCAATCAGGTTAGAACCAAATATCTCTTATGAAATCCACATATTTATTGGTTAATGTCCTAACCCTACTGATGGGGATTCCTATGATGGCTTCCACTAGGGTTTGGTAAACACACTCATAGATGAATTGCTTGTTGTACTTGTACTTGAAGATGTGTATCTTTTAGTAATGATGGGAGATAATGGGTCTTCCATTAGTGGACCAATTATTTATATTTGGGAACTATGTGGAGGATAAAATGGCATCTAATAGATATGACATATTGTAAAATTTATTGCATGTTTTCTTCTTGATTGTTGTGAATTGGGCCTTCAAGTGGATGTTGATCATCTAGCCCAATGGATGAGTGAGTCCTTTTTCCACCATGAAGTAAACATATGATACCCATATTTCATCAATGTGTGTCATAGAGGGGGCTCCTTATAATATTTTTAGTAAGGTCATTGTTATCATAATTCCCTCCCTGAATTGGATAATTGGTATTCTGCCTATGAGGTCCTAGATAACTTAGCTCCTTATGAGTAGCCTTAGGGCTAAGATTGTGTTTAAATTATGCTCCCAAATCCATTTTTTGATGGTGGGCAGGTCTATTTTTTGCTTATGCAATTTATAGTATCTGTCAAAAGCTAAGGGAGAAATGTAAGCTACTTTATTGAATGTAAGCTCATGCACAATCCAATCATTCTCAACTTTACAATCTCGAAAAAGAGGAGAAAGGACATCAATGCAGTGAAGTACGTATTGACCAATTTTGGTCAACATACCAAAATTTTGCCTAGTCCAAGATTCAGTGGAAGGAGCAAGATCTTTTATTTTCAAAGAAAATAGTTGTTTGAATTCAAAAGGCTTGGAAAACCTAGTAAGTGTTGAATTTAAACATAGGAGATGATCATTAATTTTCAAATATATGCATGTTCCAATGACTCAATGTGAATAGGTTTCTAGATTGAATAAGTGGACCTAATTGAGACCATACATAGTGTAAAGCTTTTGTAGCACTTTGAGCTCACTCAAAGTGTAATTTGTCAATGTCACAAGGAACAATTCTACATGCCGTAGAGGCCCTAAAGGAGGTCAATATTAATTGAAATGAGTATGGGAAAACAAAAGATCCATTTAGTTCTCCATTATGTGTTTATATTGACATTTGGATTCAGTAGAAAAAAGTCTAAATAGGCAATTTATAGAGGCCATATCTCACATGTGTAGATGAATCAGAGAAAATTGGTCATATGGGTTTCTTCCCTTTTATGCCAAGATCCTATGCACCAAATCTCAAGTCTTCTACCAAAGCACATCAAAATATGTTGAGTTCTAAATTTTCTTCCCAATCATTTTCTACATGTTTTCCACACATCCATTTTTAAGTGAGTTCCAACAAATCTGAATGAGCATCTTTACAAAGCTATATCTCACACGTACGGTAGTGACAAAGGAAATTAATCATATGGTTTTGTTCATCTTGGTCCCTAGTTTCTATACTCTCAGTTCTAGATCATTCAATAAAATTTCAAGGACTTCACACACATGCAAACTTTGGCTCCTAAAAAATTTTGCTAGGTTTTCCATACTTAGCCAAATAAGCTAGAACGTCACCAAGAAATTATGTGAACTAGATATGGACTAGTCAGCTTGAACATTTTATATGTTCACTCAGAAAGCACGCCAATAGGATTTGTTCTTTTTAACATCAAGAACATATTCAAAAAAAAATTCCCTTCCATGGTTCTTGCATTTCAAGATATAAAGTGTCAAAGTTTAAATTAAATAATGAATGATAATCACATGAGAGTTAAAATAAAGACACTACATAAATCCATATGAGCTTAAATTTGATGATATGTGGAACATCAAATACATCCATGTGGACATAAAATGATGTTAACATGAACATATATTTTAATCAATACAAGTAAAAATTTGGGTTCAAAAGGTCCTTAAAAGGCTTGAAGTTGGTCAAGATCTAATAATCCATGGGAGCCCTCATATTGACACATATTATCAAATGATCTGTGTTAGAGTGAACCAAGTCAAAATGTCCCCAACTTAAATCCTTTAAATATCTATAAGTTATACATGATCTAATGGTTTGAGATAATCAATCTAAGATCTAATGGTATGCATTCATTGATAAAAGGATGGGTCCAAGCTAAATCAATGATCAACATTCAATCATACCAATGATCCAATGGAGTGCAAGAATTGAAAAGAAATTGGGACCATGAAGACCTACAGCCCACGTTTAATCATTCATCAAGATTAATGGAGTGAGGTATAATCAAAATGGTTAATTAATCCAAAGAGATAATGAGTCAAGAATAAGTGGCACATGCATGTTCAATTGGCTGAAAATCAATAATTTATGGGCATCCATGCATAGATAGATCAATAAAATGAGGTAGAGTCAAACTGGTTAGAAAATATAAAGAGCTAATGAGTCAAGGAAAAGTGTCATAAGTGTGTTTAATTAGCAAAAAATCAATGGCTCACGAGCATCCATGTACAAATAAATCAATAGAGTGAGGCAGAGTTAATAAGTTAGCATATCTATGGATCTAATGAACATAAATATAGTTGAGCATGATGTAGATAGTCTAAGTTAGTAATCAATTTGTAATAAGTGAGAATGATCTCAAGACATTTTTGATGAAAGTGAAAGAAGTCTAAATGGACCTAGGTAAATCAAATGTCAAAGAACCAAGCTCATAGTTGAACCGGAGTTGAACTAAGGCCATAGTTTAGAGACCCATCATTGCCATTAATGATCCATATAATAAATCTTTTGGGTCTAATACAAAATGCAAAGATAAACCACTGACCACGAATCAAAGTCAGGCAGTTTGCAATCTTTCATAGATATTGAGACTATGTGAAAACTATTGGTTTAAGAATTGTTTTCACATATAGTAGACCTATGTCTCACCTATCATCATTGATCATTTTTGATAACGTAAAGTATAGTTGGCCACCTCATGTAGATGTGGCACTTTTTATCTAGTTTCAATACATGATTCTCATCAATAGATCAAGTAGATGTAGCATAGAGTCTCGAGATAATGACTGGGTGGATGAATAAGGATAGTGAGAATTTAGTTATTTTGCAAGGCTTTTGAAATTGTGCCTTCTTGATAAGATCTTGACTCAATGACATCCTTAAATTGGTGATAATCAATCCTAAGTGGTTGGTCCTTTTATAATGTATAATTCTCTCTCTCTCTCTCTCTCTCTCTCTCTCTCTCTCTCTCTCTCTCTCTCTCTCTCTCTCCTTTTTATATAAATGTAGGATTTTAAGCCTTAAAATCGATCCCTTCATCCCTCTTTTTGGTATGACCAGACTCTACAAAAATTTGTATTACAACACCTTTTGATGTAATAAAGATTGAATTTCCTCATTTTCTAAGCCATTAGAAGTGTGTTCTATGAATTCATGCACTATCATTAAGTGAATATATGTTCCTTGCTTATATATATTTTTGTCTCACCTTCAGGAAGGGCTTAATAGTCTCACAGGTCACACTAAGTGTAATCTATAGTTTATTGTTTAGTTTGAAAGTGGATATTTTCCCTCTCTTACTAATCTGATAACTGATTAATGCCTTATTCTAAAATATTTATGTGAGATTGATATTATTTGGTCTAAAACTTGTCTCATAGTGTGTTTTGTGTGAGTTGGAGTGATCAAATCATTATTGCATCACTACTTTTTTACATGATTTTATAATTTTTGTCAAATATTTCTCCCTTTTCTAATTAGGTGTTAGTTTAGGTTTAGTGTAAGTGATAGATCCATAATGAAATTGACTTTATATAAAGTTACAATCCACTTTTAGGATACCCACAACCTAATATCAATCCCATTTTGGACTAAATTTGAGTAAGAAGGTCTGAACAATCCCCTCTTCAACTAGGGTTCAAATCTAAAACCCCAATAGTCTTGGCATGCCCAATGGGAAACAACTTTATTTAGTATCATTTAAGTTTTAATATTGAGAATAAAGACTCACAAAATTAGGAGAGATATACCATCATCAAAATAAATAAAAATGACTAAAAATTTTAGTCACAATAACTAAAAATGTCTAAATTCTACTAATTTTTTGCAACTCAGCTATACATGAGTAAATAAATGACTAATTTGGTCATCGAATAAAAAATTATTCAGTCATACAAATAAAAATGACTAAATAGTTACACAAATATAAATTAGACAAAATTTTAAAAAAATATTTTTGGTGGGAGTGTATTACCCATGATTCATTATTCATTAAATATTTCCTCATTTCATTAGTTGGTAATTATCCTAGCACTGAGGTGTTTTGGGTTATAAAAGCTACTTGCATGGGCAATAAAGCTTGTTAGGAGAGGACCTAGAGGCTTCTGAAAAGGTGAGAAAGGAATTTGGAGTTTGATACAAATAATTTGAAGTTGGTGAGGCCCTTTGTAGTGTATTCAGATTTGTAGACACCATCTATAGTGAATTGAGAGGAAATTTGAAACCCTCATTACATTAAACATAAAATCTATAGCTTTATGATTGGAAACTTACAGTAGTTACATAGGCAACTGAGTATTATAACCATACAATCAATTTAGGGTTTAGGGGACTATTTTTTCATTAGTTTCCTCTACACATTTTAGAGCATATGGGAATTGAATTTGTAACTCAAGTCAAACACCACCTTATTTTAGTCATTGGAATAATTCCATATATTTAAATTGCGTAGAAAAAACTATAGAATTAGCACTGGGGTTTTTATTTATGAATTCAACCCAAATTAAATTTCCTAATGCCTCCATAAAAATTTGTTGAGCCAACTCTAGTTCATCACACTCAACATGAAGAACCCCAATGTTGTTTAACAATGCAATGGGTACTTCTTCTCTACTCTTCTTCATAATATACTTTATTATCTTAAGAGAATCTAAGACTGCACTAGGCTCTCATGATATTAATAACTCACCCATCTTGATAAATGCATGGACATCATGTGGATCTATATAAGTTGCATTTCTTAAAATTTCCAAATCCTTCTATTGGTTCTCAAATTTGAAGTATGCAAAACCTTCAAAGGAGGCCAAGCTTTATGATTCAATTATGAAACCAATTTGGCCAACTGACAAAATCAACCCAAGTTCTTATGATTCTTTACAATTTAGGCTCTACTTTTCCTAGGTGGGTATTACCTTATATTCACCAATGATTAATTACTCCTCATATTTGTTGGTAACTTCAGAGAAGATTAAGGGATTTATGTAATTTTGTCAATTGAATCATCCAATTCACCCTGATCCAAACTGGCATATGATTTGAATTAGATTTTTTTTCTATTCTACTATTACTCCTACTCCTACACAACAAAAAATTAAAATTAGAATTTTTGAATATGATACAAGGAAATGATTCTGGAAAAGAATTGATTAGTGCATTTCTCAATAATTGGGTAATGAAGTCTGTTCACATAAATATTTGTGATTTCTATCTAGCCACAACTAGAATTACTTGGCATGGGATTGTCTATGACTAGCATAGACATGCAAGATTATTATTACCTGGGTCTTCTTAATTATCCAAATTGAATCCTCTAGGTTCCAGTGATCTATTCAATGGAATTTAATCCCTACTTGAGGAAAGCCAATTAGATAAACCACCCAAAAACAACAAATGTGTTTTGAAGAACTAAACATATACTTGATATCTTAATTCAAATAACAAGGAGAAATAAAAATGGAGACAACCAAATAAATTATAACATGAATATTCAACAAGCAATTAAGAACTAGATATATGGCACTAGATAAATGTGGTTTGCTTTTATTGATATATCTTTGAAGAGAAGACCTTAAAATGTTTATTTCCAAAATCAAATTCCTAGAGAGATTTCCTAAGGTTTTGTTTCCTTCTTGTAGGGGTGAAGGAAGATACAAGCTTCAAACCCTTCACATTCCAAAAAATGACTTTTCATATACCCACCCCTTAATATGACCTATTAAAAAAAAATTCTTGACAAGTCTTAAAAATACCACCAAATATATTTTGAATACATAATAGAAAGCATAAAAACAAGAAAAAGACAAAATAGGATGATGTCCAAGATTTGTTGGTGCCATGTTGATGCCAACTTTATGCTCATTGCTCCTCTACATACTTCACCTACCTATTCTTCAGTTGTCAAATACTAATTCTACCATTGGTACACTATGAAATCATTAAGACACTTATATTCTTGGATCTAGAGTAGGTTGGCCTAGTGATCTTTCCATATTTTTTCTAGAATAAAATTGACATCAATGATTAACTTTGCTTATTCAGCATCTAGAGTAATTACTCTATCCAAAATGACATTGAAACTAAGAATATTTATGTTTTGGTTTTTTTTCAAGAAATCAATTACTTGAGAAATTGTTTGACCATATTCAATTTTATAGAAAGCATAAAAACAAGAAAAAGACAAAATAGGATGATGTCCAAGATTTGTTGGTTCCATGTTGATGCCAACTTGATGCTCATTGCTCCTCTACATACTTTGCCTACTTATTCTTCAGTTGTCAAATACTGATTCTCCCATTGGTACACTATGAAATTATTAAGACACTTATATTCTTAGATCTGGAGTAGGTTGGCCTAGTGATCTTTCCATCTTTTGTCTAGAATCAAATTGACATTAATGATGAACTTTGCATATCCAACATCCAGAGCAATTACTCTATCCAAAATGACATTGAAACTAAGAATATTTATGTTTTGATCTTTTTTCAAGAAATTAATTACTTGAGAAACTGTTTGACCATAGTCTCTTTTCCATGCATCAAAACCTTGATCTTTTTATCCTCTATCAAAATGGAAGGAATAACTAGTGTTTGGAGGTAGCAAAAGAATCAATATTTACCTGCATTTTCTAGCTCTCACCATTCACATAATGAAATTCATCCAAGATCATTTTCACAATCTTATTTATTGGCTTGAGTGAGGTTGGATCACCAAGATCTCTTTGCAAAACTTTTCACAAGGTTAATAATGTATGGTGTGCAAGTTGGCATTTCTTGTATGTTGGATCCAAAAAATAAAGATTGACCTTCAACTGATCAATGGCCTAAGACAAGGTAGAATAGCATTCATGCATATCTTCCAATTTTACTCTATATTCCAAAATCTTCTCAAACACCTCAAGGATTTTCAATATGGCCTTATCCTTTGTCTTCTCATTTTGCTTTTTCAGATCTTCAATTTCTTTCTCCAACTTCAACTTCAATGCATTCAACTAATAAACTGGGACTGTATTATCACTAGTTATTTTTGGAACAAGGGCTTGATATGGCATAATTACTTGGATTTGATAATCAACACCCTTCAAATGCTAGTTTAGTTTGAAATTTTCCAAATACAACCTATTCACTTCATCATTCATCTCAATTTGAGTTTTTTCATAGTCAAGAAATCCTCCATTTTCTTGACAATAGCTTATGTGAACATTGCAAAGTGCACAGTAAGGGTGGTAGCTTCAAGCACTGATGTATCCTAAAATGTTTTCACCATATCTATTACCCTAAACTCCTAGATTACATCAATAAATTTTATCTTGTTGGTGTTCTTTTGTGTGTCCCATATTGCTAGAGTCTTTGTCTTTGGGTTAAACCCATAACCACTGACACCATCCTCATAATAAAACTCAAAAACCATCATGGGGTCATCTTGATTTCTCACTTGGTCCAACAAAAACATTCTATTTAATTCAAGGCTAGGGATGATTATCATATTACTCTTTAAAACCATTTGTCTAGCCTCATTAGGGCTAACATTTATTTCATCAATTTTCAAATCCTTGAAAGTTTGTGTCACAATTTGATCATGTTGAGATTCATTAGCACCCATATTATTTATTTACCCATTTTATTCAAATCATTTCATATTCATTTTAAGCCAAAAATATTTGAATTCTAGGGTATTGATGAAATCATCATCCTCGATGAACCTCATAGAAGCCACAACCCTTTCATCTTCTTGTAGTTCAAGCTCACCTTGTGCCTTTTCATCCATTTTTGCTTCTATTTTTTGTGCTTTTGTTTATTGACCAAAAAGGGGTTGATCAACTTCCTCTTCCTCTCCCATATGCCTCAAAATATTGGCCACCTTCTCAATTTCACCAACTCCTTTAGTCATTTCAGATGGAACTAGTGGATAAACATCTTCAGTCTTTTGCCTTTTGGCAGGTGGTGAATCAAGAGTAGTTGGATTTTACACTGACATTGCATCTGGACCAAGTTCTTGAATCACAACTCTTGTTAGCTTTTTGATATAGAGGTTGTTATCCTTTGTAGGTTACTTCTTATACTTTCCATATATTTTTTCAAAATTATCAATGATCAAATCTATTCTTTTCAAAGGGTCCTTCTCTTCAGCAAAAAATCTTGAAAAATTAGGGTTTTGTTTTCTTTTGTCATCCTCAATCTTCTTCAAAATTTCCCATTTTCTTTTCCTATTATATACCTCTTCAAAAGTGACACAATTTATAATCACATCCTCATCAAAATTGATTTGATGGGATATCCCCATCTTAGTAAGGGTGACTTGTCTAACAAAATTCATGTGACCCTCTAGATCATACACCCTTTATGTCCTTAATTTCAAAGAATATTTAGACTTCAAATAGGCTTGAAAATCCTCCAAGGTTTCTACACCAATGTAACAATCACAAAACAAAGTGGAATCTAGAATAAATGTGCCCTTATTTTGTTTTTCATCACAACTTTCTCCATCTAGAGCATCTACCACATGAATTAAAGAAAATCAATTCTATTTGGCACAAATTTTGGCAACACATGGGGTGGTTGAGTACACCCATATACTCTGATTATAGTATGGTCAAGAAAGAAATACCAATCAACAAATTTATGTTTATGACCCTATTCTAGCCTACGAGTAAGAAGCCTCAACATTTCTCTGACCTCTTTAGTCAATCTAAGAAAAATGATACCAAGGGAATTCATTATTATGACAGAGAAATTATCATGGAACACAACATAGTTACATTTCTAACAATAAGTGTCCCATTTGTAACACTAACACTATGTAGGAAATCTCTATCCCTTTTGATAAATCATGCTCAAGCCCATCTTGCTAGACCAATTCCTTTTATTTTGATACAAAACTAAATGACAAAACAAAGAATAATATTTGAAATCCATATGTTTCTTATTCTCCCTTATTTGCAAAAATCCATCATGTAATTTCTTCTCAATAAATGATGCAAAATCATACTCAACATTAAC
Organism: Torreya grandis; assembly: GCA_037957365.1. Lineage (NCBI taxonomy): Eukaryota > Viridiplantae > Streptophyta > Pinopsida > Cupressales > Taxaceae > Torreya > Torreya grandis. Next base: position 660,124 of record JARHVA010006443.1, on the reverse strand, counting down.
ATGTAGGTTCTATATTCTCATGTACATCATCATCATGCCAAATGACATTATATCTTGGGCATAAATTATTAAAACTTGACACAAATGAAAATATGTCCTTTTGCAATACACAACAAAGTCATCAAATACAAAAGGCTCAACTGTAGTGGTTGGATTGAAATCCTTCTATTGTTGGCCCCTTTCCTCATGTACATGGGAAACTCGTTACTCTTATGTGTATTTCTCATATTGGTATATTCTTATTCAATTTTATTCAATTCAACTTTTGTGAGGGCTTATTTTTGATCATGAAGCAATTAATGATTGCAATTCTATCCATAACCACTAATGGTAACCCATTTGGTGACCTGACAGTTTTGGTGGTTGGATGATAGTGTTGTGCCAATATCTTGATCAAATCTACATCAATGAATACATTTGGCACTAAAATCTTATCCAAATTCAAATTCTATGGGTTTAAAACCGGTCCCTATCTATCTTTCTTTCCACAAAAATACCAAAAAGGTTCCATCTTGAGATAGGGACTCTAGCATCCCAACACACCTCCGCTACATCCTTGAATAGTTTTTTATACCCTTTGTCAATTGAATCTGTCAAAATGTCTAATAGTGACTATTGAAGGGACCATTTATTTAGAATGGGGGGTTTAATGCTCTTACTTATAGACTCGGATTTCCTAGGTGCCATAGTTTGATGATTTTATGAACTAGGGTTTTGATAGTCACTTAACCTACCAAACTAGTTGAAAACAAAGCACAAACTAAATACCAACTTTTATGAAGAGATTGATGAGGCAAACTTACCCAGTTCAAAGATAGCTAAATTGCACACATAGAGATTGAATTCATCATCTACAATCACCACTAAATATACTTGAATGATGAAATACAAAGAACTTCCAAATTTTATTCTACTATGGAGTTGGTCATTTCACCATTACTTCAGTTCATACCATGGAATCACCAAATCTCAACATTCAAGTCTTTCAAACACAAACCATTGATTTGGTCCAATCTAATGGCTGGGTCAGCACTTAAATCTTAAGAATCAATGATAACCACTATGTGGTGGTCATTTAATCATTTCAGTATTTAATACTTTACTACATCATCACAAGACCTATTTAGATCTATTATAAGATTGTGATAGGTTTTAAACAGTAATACCACATCTTTCACCATTTACCACCACCCCAAAATCCTTGATACACATAATCATGGGATGGTAGGATACATGTTACCCCTTATACCTCATATTGTGTTACTGCCAACCTTTGATCTGACCATCGCGAGACTACAGGATCCTTTGGCATCCCTTCACTATTTACCTTATCACCACAAGCATTGGATTTGACTATGGTAGGAGTGTAGGACATAATTTATATAGATTTTTTCACATATCACTAGCTCCCAAGACCTTATTTGAAATATGAAAATAGATAGAAATAACATATATTGTAAAGAGTGTTACATAAAATTTTTGTAAAAAATTTGACCCTAGAAATGTGCAATTATAGTTGTGATTATTATTTCTCTAACATTTGAATTTGGTAGGAGATGGTTTCCATGATCATACAAAATGATCCTAATAGGTTTCTTGAGTAGAGAATTCATTCATTGCAATTCATATGTACCTAGTTAAATTTTTGACCTAGAGTGTCAAGGAAAATATATGAAAAATATAGAGTGCAGACTCTAAAGAGTTAATATCTCTAAATATGTATATTAAGGTTTAGGTGGCTAATGTACATTGACTAATCCTTTAAAAGTCAGACACTATGTGATAGAATAATAAAATTGATGAGAATATTGAAATAACAAAATATGTGTCTTGTATATTATGAATATGTTTAAAGTTAAGTGTGTAATTGATAATGCTTGTGTGTGAAATGAGTTACAACACTTATCTATTTATAATTGACTTTGAATTTAAATTTTATAATTTTAATATATGATAGATGATCATAAAATAAGGTCACAAAATGTTATGATATTATACGCTATTATACCAAAAACATAAAATAACATAATAATTGTTATGAAACTTTAAAAAAGTGGTCTCCATATTTAAAAATTAACCACAATAATAATATAATTCAATTTAAAAAATTAAGTATACATATAGAAATATAAATAAAACTTAGGGAACCATTTTAAAATACTTTAAATTGGCCCTACCCAATACACCAATCCCTAATTAAATATAGTTTCCAAGTTCATTTCATAAAAGTCCAATAAAAGGTCATCCATCCAACTCGTATAAAGTTATAATAACATTAACCTACCTTACCATACATATATCATATTTATTAAAATAATAGTCTACCCTTACTTCCATGCCACCATTTATCTTCTTATCCATTACAGGACTATGCTGAACCTTTACTATTTGCTCTTACTACATCACCACATGTCAACATTTTTTTGTCATGGGGTCATGATGAAATATTATATACTACTCAAACTCTTGCTACCAACATACCAATTAATTTTGAGACCTCTATAAGGCCATGGTAACTAGTTTCTATATACCAAAACATTGCAAATGAAGTTCTTACATGCTACGGGGAAATGGTAACTATCTTTTCACTTCTTTTAGTTCTTGCACACCTACCAAATCTATTTAAATATATTATGGGGTTTTGGTAAGAGACAAAAACACATTAATGATCAAAATACAAATATATTTCACATGGACATGATATGGGATGCTTATCAATGACTCCTAGAATAATTGTAAAAGGAATATGGACTCTTAGGATGAATTTTATGAAATTTGGAAAAAATGGCTCAAAGAAATGTGGTCTAATGGTGATGGAATGCCATGACTAATGCCATGACAAGCAAATTTTTATGGATTTTCATGGCATTCTATCACCATGAGACAACATTTTTTTGAGGCATTTATATTATATGCTACTCTAACTCTTGTCGTCAGCCTGCTCGTTACTTTTGAGACCTCTGTGAGGCCATGGTAACTAGTCTCTATATACCACAACACTGCAAGTAAAGTTATTGCATGTTGTAAGGAAGTGATAACTATTTTTTCACTTTCTTTAGTTCCCACACACCTACCAAAGCTATTTAAATATACTGCATGGTTACGATAAAAGACAAAAAGCATAGCAATAATTAAAATAAAAATGTCTTTCACATGGACATGATATGGGATGCTTATGAATGACTCCTAGAATAATTTTAAAAGGAATATGGACTCCTAGGATGAATTTTATGAATTTTGGAAAAAAATGCCTCAAAGAAATGTGGTCTCATGGTGATGAAATTCTATGACAAATCAATTATAATGGATTGTCATGGCATTCCATCACCATGAGACCACATTTCTTTGAGGCGTTTTTTAACCAGTTCACTACCTTGTCTATACTATTGCTTACTATTATTCTTTGATAGATTTTTTCCAAGCATACATAACTTGTTTGAAATCACTTGTTTTATAATTTTATCCATAGAAACAAGGAAGTGAACTGTTTGATAAAATGCTTTGATAGACATGTATGAAAAATGTGGTAGCATAGACAAGGTAGTGACCTGTTTGAAAAAATGCCTCAAAGAAATGTGGTCTCATGGAATTTCATGATAAGTAAATGTAATTGGAAACTAATTTTAGTTATTAGTTATGTAATGTGAATTAATTGCATAATTTCTTAGGTTGACTTTGTAAAAAATATATTTTAATTAAAATTTTGTCATCTATCAACATCTAGTTATTAGTTATTCAATGTAAAGTAATGCTTTGAGTTTGAAAGATTTGTAATGTAATGTAATTAGTAATTTGAATATAAACTAAAAAAATCTATTTTTTACAATTCGCTAGTTAGACTCTCTATTTTGTTTTCTCTTTATAACTTTATTGCTATGGAAATGCCTTTCAATTAAAAAAACAGTTTTTATCTCTTAGTCTACAATTTTTTACATTTTTTAAAAAATATGATTTTTTTCTGATATTTTTAAAAAATCTTAAACTTTTGGTTTGTTGATTTTTTTCCCTTGAATATTTTTGTTTCTATGTGTAGAACATTATAGATAGATCAACATCAAAGGTTGACTATGGATCAATACCATGCATTTGATGAGAGAGTAGCCGATGAGAGGGACATGGACAAATATCCATATCCATGTCATGATTATCTTGGTGGAAAGGTGAGAAAAATAAATATGATTTATAAACATATGATAAGATATGGGCATAGTGGTATAAGCCCTTGTGATTATAATTATTATGAAGATATGATATAATTATAGAATGTGAGAGATGAAGAGGCAAAAAACATAGATGAAGAGGTAGTAACATTAGATGAAGTGTTTAAAGATGATAAAATGTTTAATGAGGATCTAAACGATGATTGGGAAAAGTTGATGGAGGATGATTTAAAGCCTATGTATTCTAATTATAATTTAAGCCATTTGACAACAATCCTTCAAATTCTTAACTTGCAAGTGGTGTTTGGTTGGAGAAATGAGAGTGTAGATCAGTTATTAACATTATTAAGTTCATTATTACCACCTGACTCCACATTGCCAACAAAATGATGTCAATTTAAAAATTAAATCACTAAGATAGGTTGAGGGTATGAAAACATCCACACATGTGTGAATGGTTTTTTATTATTTCATAATAGTCTTGTAAGTGAGTGAATGTCTGAAATGTCATGAAACTAGGTATAGACAAGGGTTGAAATCAGCTATGGTTCCTAAAAAGGTTCTTCACCACTTTTTGATAATACCATGATTACTCTAAATGTATAGGTTTAGAAACATTGTTGAACTTATGCAATGGCATGCCCAAAATAAGATTACTAATGGAAAATAATGACATGTGCTTGATTCTAAGATGTGGATCAATTTGATAATAGATCGCCTAAATTTTATCAAGATCCTCATAATATAAGGTTGGGTTTGGCTCTAGATGGGGTGAATCCATTCTCAAATCAAAGTAATAAATGGTCAACTTGGCCAGTGTTTTTAATAAACTATAACTTGCCTCCATGTTTAGAAACTAAACCATTCTTCTTAATGTTATCATTGATTATACCAGGAAAGAAAAGTGTGACTTAGATATCATCGATGCTTATCTAGAGCCATTATATGATGAGCTAATGGAATTTTGGAAAGGAATTGAATCAATTAAATATTTAAGGGATGGTAATTCAATAAAATTCACTTTAAGAGATTCCTTATTATTTATGATTAATGATCTTCCTGCATATGGCACATTGTCTAGTCTTAGTGTTCATGGATACCATGGATGTCCTGTTTACAACTTTAAGGATTTTGTGAGGCACTCAAGAGTTTGTGTAAGTGTATTTATTTTAGACATCATTCTTACCTTAAAATTGATCATCATATCATTGACAAAAAACACATTTCAATGGTCAAGAAGAGAATTGTGAAGCACCATTACTAATAATGGGTAATTACATCATTGAGAATGGACAAAAAATAATGTCATTTATTCAAAATGATGGTATTTATAGTAGTAGATATGATCCATGTAATGAAATTGATGTAAAATGGTTGTGAATATTATATAATTTATCATACTTTAAGGATATAACCATTACGCATACTGTCAACTTTATGAATACTGATAAAAATATATCCTATGCTATTATAGAAACTCTTTTTGGTGCTTTTGATACTATTTCATCATGTGAATACTTTTAAAAACTAAAGATTCATTGAAATCTTTGGGTTAAAAATTTTGATGATGAAAAATATAGAAAACCTAGTGCTCCTTATGTCTGGACAAAGGAACAATGTGCATAATTATTATAGTTGATGTCTCAAACTCACTTTCCCACTGGATATGTAAGTAATATTATTAGAAGCCAAACTAACATTAATGGATTAAGAGGCATCAAGACCTATGACTATCATGTCATAATCAAGAATATTTTACATATTATGGTACCTATATCAAGTTTGGCAAAGGGGACAAGATTGGAAATTATAAGGTTGGGCCTAATATTAAAGAAAATGAGTTTACATTTATTATATCCTTCAAACTTTGATAGTTTGAGGGAGGAAGTTGTTGAAGTCCTTTGTCTATTGGAACAAGAATTTACACTAATAATCTTAAAAATTTCTATGCATCTTCTGATACATCTAGAATATGAACTAGAGCATTGTGGCCTAGTAAGAATGAGATCGATGTATCCTATATAATTATATATGAAGGTTTTGAAAAAATTATTTGTACTAGGGCAAAATTAGAAGGCAACATGTCTGAGGGATATTCAATGTACGAGGCCATGAGATTTTGCACATAATATATGAAGGATTTTATAAATGTCAATCAACATGTATGGGATGTTGATTAAGATGAGAGAGTTGTAGGTGAAGTATTAGAAGGCAATGGATGCCACTTCAAGCTATCACATCAAAAAGGAAGTGTGATACACGCCTATATTCTTCAAAACACATGTTTGTTTGATAAGTAATGTAGGTAAAAAAATTTACCCAATAATTTATTTAATCAATTGCATTTACACATTTATATTATTAATCTTACTATTTGTACATTAATATTTTATGTATAAAATATGAAGAAAAGAATCAATCTTGGATGCAACATCGACATCAAAAATACAAACATCATGATTTGATTAGAGGTGATTCTTTTCCAAAATTTGAAGAATGTATTGCTAATGAAATTAGTGATACAAAAGAAGAAGGTCAAGATATAACAATAGAGGAAAGTGTGCTTTCACAATCTCCATATTTATGGACTATGTGTTTTAGTGGAATGTGGGCCTATGGTAGTCATTTAAGAGTGGTATAAATAGACAAAGGAAATAAAAATTGTGATTGTGTTTATAGTGTTAAATTTATTTACAAAACTAAGAAGAAATTTTATGTTGGATTCATCCAAGAAATTATTCAAGTGGAATTTGGTGAAAATTGTATTGTATTATTAAAATTTAAGTGGATCTGACCATTCAAACTACAATTTGATGAGTATCGATTTATACACACAAATATAGGATAATTTTTATCAGAGATAGATAGGCCATATGTTTCCCCTCTTCAAATGAACCAATAATTTATAATTGATGATTTAAGAAGCCTAAGATGGTCATATGTCATTCAATTAGAGTCTCATTATAAACAAAAATTCATGGAAGTTGTTGATATAATGCCTAATGGGTAATATGTTAATTTATAAGAAACATTCAAAGAAGTGGATGAAGATGATGATGGATTGTTTAAAGAAGAGATTTTGATTAACAATGAAGATATTGGGAGAGAGAATTTATTTCATGTCATAGATGAAGATGAGGAATAAAATCAAGAAAATGCAGACAGGAGTGATCATGATTCATAAGTGCCAATATCCAGTTAAAATAAGGGATAGTCAAATTGATAGTCTGATACCTATAATTGTAAACATCTTCTTGGTTTTTGCCTAAAAATTATTTTTAATCTGTAAACTAAATTCTATTTTAAGTTTCTATTTTAATTTATGAACTCAATAAAGTTTTACTGATTCAAGTTGTTGATTGATACATTATTCTTTATTTGGACTTCAAGAAATGAGAAAAAGGACTGTAAGGTGCAAATTAGTCGATGATAGTGATCATATTGCTGAAATTTCATTGATAGATTATGAGTGATTTCATACAAAAAAAGTGGTCAAGAATAATTAATATTTATCATGCCTTTGTTTGACAAACAATCAAGTTTTAAATCCACTAAATAATATATTATTTGTTTAATAGTGTTTAATGAAATTTTATAGGCAAGAGCTTTATGTATATAAGAGATAATATGATTTTTTTTTGTTTTATAGGAAATAAAAAGAGTGTAAAAAAATGTAGAGGAAAAACTAAAGGAAAGAAAAGATACAGTGTCACCATATTGTAGAAGCCAATGCATTTTTGATTTAATAAATGTAGTTGGTGAAAACAATACTTCTGATGATGTGCATCTTGATATAGCATATGGAGGTGTACAACCTGATATAGCACATGGTAATGTGTAGCTTGACATAGTACATGGTGATGTGCAATGTTGTGATGATCTTTTAGCATAATGTCTAAGAGAGATTATTGAAAAAAAATAGAGCAAAGGAACAACAGGTTTGCAAATGATTTATTCAACATTAAAGGATGTGTTTGAAGTGAAATATATGGATGATATAACTACTCATGTGACACTTAATGTGGACAAGGAGCATGAATTTCTAGTTAATGAAAGTCATGAAGAAGGACTACTTGCATCTATTATGCTTTAGAGTGCACCTGTTGCATCTAGAACTTTTGATGGAATTAGTGGATCAGTTAGAAATACTGGTAGTGGTTTAATAGATGTGTCTAATTTTGTCAAAATATAAAGATTGAGTCAATATTTATATATATCTATAGAGAGGAATGCAAAATAAATCAAATTAGAAGGCAATAAGCCATTCTTGGTTGAGGTATCGAGAGATGGTGAGCCCATTGGATCAAATACTACAAAGTGGGCCTCCAAGTTGGGTGTAAGATGTAGGGCCCATTTGGATAATTTAAAATAAAGTTTTATAGAAAAAGATCCATGAACTGTGGAAAATGTTATACAAAAAATGGAAAATGATTTTCAGACTACTAGTGGACAAATCTCTAGAAAATATTACAAGCAAAAGATGAGAATTTTGATGAATAATTTTAGATACAATTGTAGAAATACAATCATGGAGGGAAAAAAGAGGTTAGACTCCACTATATATCCCAAAAAGTGGGAGGCATTAAAATAAAGTATGTATTATGAAGAATATTTGGCAAAGAGTAATAGAGGCAAGAGAGTAAGAGATAATATGAGGGCTGGATATACATTTGGTCGAGGTGGGTTGTAGGCCAAAATGGATAAATTTATTGTAAGTGTATGTATTTTTGGTTCAATTTACATTGTGTTATTTATTTTGATTTTTTATTGAACTAACTATATGTTGAAATTGACATTGAATTTTAGGTGGAAAATAGTAATAAATAAGTAGGTACAAAAGGTATTGTTAATTATATGGAAGCACTAGATCGACCTAATAAATCTAAGAGTGGGATGAAGTGGGAATCTAGTTCATCAACAGAGTTTTCATAGACATATATTAAATTCCTAGTAGGATACTCTCTATATCATGTCAAATCAAATGAAGGGTACCAACAGGTAATGAGTTGCATATTCAATCTCACTTAGCAAGTTTCATAGTTGGTTGCCTCCATTAACCATATAATTTATGCATAGAATGAGCATAAATCCATGGATTCAGCTGAGGTAAGAGGATCTATTGATCTCATTTCTTCTTGTTTGGAAATTTTGTATACAAATACCTCTTAATATGTAGATTATTGAAATATAAGTGTAGGATAATCCAACCTAGTTTCTTTATTGCTGGAGTGATCCAGAAAATGTTCTTTTGGACAAATTTATAGCTTGCATTATTTACTTGACTATTGAATGCCTTATATATTTTTTTGAATTATGGTTAAACCACATGTAGATAAAATTTATCAAAGTAAAAAGAAAACAAAAACACCTTCATGATGTTAATAGAGCTACTGATATTGATAGTGATCATGATGAACTCGACAAGAATGTGAAGCACAATCATCATAGTTGTGATGAATTAGTTGAAGTAATATAATAGTTTTCAGTTATCTATCCCAATGTTTTATCATTATTCATGATTAAAATTTTCTTTTAACTTAATAGAGTTTAATTTGTTGTCAACTATTTATGTAATGCTTGACTCAATCTTGTTTTGAAGGGATTTGAGACTCATTTCCTTGTCTTGGAATAATCTTCTATTATGTTCTTTCCAAAGTTCTCATATTAGAATTGTGGGACTTATCAACCATAAACAATGATAAGTAGAATGGATTTTAATATTGGGCTAGTATTAAAACTAAGTCATTATAACATTTGGAAGGGCACTCTTCCATCCTAACTTCGTGCATAAACACCTCTAGCATTCAAAAGATAATTGACAGCCAAAATCTTCTCCCTTTGACTCACTTCAACTCTACCATATCCTAAATTTCCATAAAGACCTTGTGAATCCCCTTTCCTCAGGTCACCATTTTCTTATTGAAGAACCCATAATCGATTCAAATTTCCTATGCAACTTTGTATGTGACTGTTACCCTGCTCCAAATTTATAGTATAATGTGTGTTTTATATCTCAATATAATGTGTATTTTTTTGCAGACATTTATTGATAAAATCTAAAAAGGGGATAAAGTATAGGTGTTAGATCAATTTGATGGTGCTATTGTGGGCATTGGGCAGATTCACTCACTATCTATTGTACATGGAGTCAAATTCAAAGGAACAGGAGATGCAGATGTAAATATTTTAAAGGTCACAAGTAACATACCCCTTGCTTATGAAGACAAAATAGATGGAGTTATCCATTTGAAAGAGAAATAAGGGACCTTCACATAGTAGCCACTAAAATATTTGAAAAAGACATAGTTGATGTTTATCATGTACTAGTTGTTAGACATCTTGGCCCACTACTTTATGTAATAGTTTGAATGTATTGTTTAGGGATATTTTTAATGTTTTTTTGTCAATTTTGGAGCTGTATAAGAAAAGAAAAAAAGGCATTGTAACTTATTTTTCTCAGTCAAAACACTAAGAAATACACTTTTAATTAACACATTTTTCAAAGCAAAGACACATATTTATATATTGTATCTATTGTAAGAACACTTTTTCTCAATAAAATTTTAGTATTTTGCCTTCTTAATAGTTGTTTCATTATGTAAAAATGAATGATTGATTATGTTTTTTGTGTTTTATGTCATATATTTTGAAGTCTCATCATTATTTCATATGTTTGGTGGCACCTATATTTAATACCCAAAGATTTGTTAATTCATCCTAAGTTTCAAATTAGAGTAAGCTATATTCCCTAATTCTTTAAATATCGATTCACGAGAAATATTTATGAATTCATCATAGTCATACTCTATATATTGAGCAGAATAATATTTATGGATTTTAAGTGGTTTGTGAATAAAATTAAGGATCACTACCATACAACATGGACTATTTAATAGTCTCATGGCCACATGAGCCCCGAAATATTGTTAGTGTTGTAATTGGAGGAGTCTTGAAATATTGTTAGTGTTGTAATTGGAGGTGAAATAATTAGTTTCTAGCATAATTGGAGCTACTTTTCTTGTGCCTAATATTAAGGTACTCTTATTACTTAATTAGAGGTGACTTAAGAAATCTGTAACCTAATTAGAATTACCTTTCCTATACTTAATATTATGACTTAAATTTTTTCATACTCTTGTCAGCTATAAATTAATGAAGAAGTTAATGGAGTCTTAATTAGTATGGTATGTGAAAAATCTAAAATAGGAGTCTAAAATTTGACACCTCTCCATAATTTTTAGATAGATATATTTAAAATATATGTACTACTACTACTTATGTGTCCAATAGAAGTTGAAAAGATACCCCTAATTCCATAATGTAACAAGTAAAATAGTGTAATGGGTGTATGTAATCATCATTTGTAATCCATATTGAAGGTTTTCTAAATTATTCTTTCAAGAATTAAGCATTTACAATTACATTGATGATATGTTTTTGATATTATAATTCTGTAAATAAGGTGTAAAGCCCAAGTACAGAAAGCCCAAGGGGAATAAAAATAGGCCAAAGGCCACTAACAACAAAAAAACATCAAACGGACAAGCAAAATAGGAAATAATAAATAGACTATGGATTAAACATAACAAAAACAATAGTTTTTTATCAAATCTTTCCAATCTTCTTTGATGAACTTGAGAAGATCCTCAATGCTAGAAATTTTTCCTTCTATATCCTTGTCTTCTTCTAGGAGGTCCTACAGAATTAACACGAAAGAAGCCACATGGTAGATAAATTTCAAGAAAATAGTGGCTAACACCATTTTATTATGAAGTGAACGTAAACCCTTCTTCACTTCCTCCAACTCCCTTTCAATCTAGCTCTCCTCTTCATTGGTATCCATGAAATCCTCCTTGTCAAAATCATAAGTGGAGTCATTTAACTCTTTAAAATAACTAGTTCCCTCCTTCTCCAATTGTTGATTAGGATTGGGTTTATATTTTAATTTACCTACTTCCTCCCTTAGATCTGAGGTAGAGGGATCATCCATAGTATTTGCCAATGAAAATTTTCCCCTTATCAGTCTCCTAGATCTCCTGATATTCATCTTTATTTCTATACAAATTTTAAATTTAAACCCAAACCCTTCTTCCACAACCTCCTCGCCTTGCACCTGGGCCTCCAAGTGCTCTTTGTCACTAGCCAAATTTTGAGGCTTCACCTCCACCACTTTCTTATCCTTACTCTTTCCCTAAGTGATCTTCTAAGAATTGATTTGAACAATTGAATTCCTCTTTTTATCACCAAGAAAGGAAGAGTTATTTTTTAACTCCCATAGCCCTTCAATAGCTAGAGAGTGAAAACGTTCGGGGGATCTAGAATTCACAACTATTGGGGAGGGACAACCAAATCCCAACTAGAGAGGGAAAAAACTTTCAAACTTATGGGATAGGTTTGAAGAGGGGGGAACAAGGTTCTCAAAAAAGGGTAGGGAACCATGAGGACCCACTCTTAAGTTCATCAAGATCACTATCATGGGAAATATCTAACACATATGCTTTTAAAGGCTTAGAGGGGCACAACACAAGGTGAAAGTGATAAATCATGAAGATAAGACCTTAGTGGAATAGAATGGTGGAGGCATTTGGGATTTTTTCCAATAAATTTTTGATAGATTTAATAGATGTCTCCAGGGATGATAGGAGGAAGAAGGGGAAGTTAACCAACACCTTGTGATGAAAGTGATTCAAAAGAGTGAATAATAATGATAAAATCACTTAAAATGACATTTAAGGGTAAAATATTTCATGATGGTAAAGCATACCTTATCCCAAGGGTTAAGCAAGCTCTCTCTCTATCAAATCCTCCCTACAAATTCACTAGTGCTTCTCATTCAATGAAGATTTTTTTAACCCATTCAGGTCTTGAAATTTGATGAGTCTTTTCAATCTTTTTCCCTCATAGCATAAACTTGTGGCCTTAGCAATTAAATCCTCACTAATAACAAAATCTATACCTCTAACCTAAACTTTATGATCACCATCCCAACTCGAAGCAAACTGAATGGAGATGTTCTCATCATATCCATTCAAACATTCAAGAAAATGAGAAATTACACCTTCATAACATATACTCCAAAGCATATCATCCACTTTAGTATCATCACATGATAATGGCTCAATTCTGAATCTTTCTCCTCCCATGACTGAAAGCTTCATCGAATTGTTGCATTGTTGAAAAGGGACCCAGATTGAAGTGAACCACCACCAAGGATATTTACAAAAATTTGAATCCAAAAATCTAGAGGCTTTTAGAGCCCACACCCAATATTTAGTAAAATGAAGGTTGATCCTATAATGATTACACATGTGAAAGATATTGCTAGGATTTATCATGCGAGAATGTGCCTTAAAGGATTGAGGCTACCTCATGTGATATTTTTTTTCTTCGATATATTGTTATATTGTAGGTTTTAGTATTTTTTTAAATCATATATTGCCTCATGTGATCTCATTATATTATTGTTTCTAAATACTCATAACAAATGTGATCATGACACAATGATGACCAGTGAAATCAGTGAATAAAAATGATTAAATATACTACCAAATTGATCAAAATAATGATTAAAAGTAATGACTAAATACACTAAAAATGGACAAAAATTAGTGAATAAAAATGATTAAATAAGTGACCAGTTAACAATAATCAATGACTAAATATATTAGTGAATAAGAAAATACTAAATAAGTGACAAAATATAGCAATCAATGACTAAATATACTACCAAATAGATCAATTAAAACAAAAAATAAATGACTAAAAATGGTTTAGTCATCAATTTGATCACGTTATAAATTACTAACAATAAATTACTAATGGTCACGTGATCATGTTTGGTCATTTATATGCAATTTTTAATAGATTTTTAATCATACATTTTTATATATGTACTAGTGTTAATTATGATATAAGTGTCATGATACAGTCCATGGGTGGTAATAACTTGACAAATTCCTATGAGATTGCTATCAGAGTAGAGAACAACCTGATTAAAGATGGTAAACTTGTTCCAAGGCCTATAATACCTTTTTTCAAAATTGTAACATGTTATTCCCCATCAAGTTCCTTAAATTCCATCTATATCCCCTATTCCATCTCTAAAATTCCAAATTGTAGCCCCTCATAATCAATCTAGTGAGATTGGCAATTTGAAAAGCATGTTACAATCTTTTGAAAATGAAATTATTTCACTTAAGAGACAACAGTACCAAGGTAGACCTTATCAATAACAAAACCAAAGTACCTATCAATATTTCAATAACCAAAGACCACCTTATCAAGGTTTCAAGGACAATAGGCAAATTTATCAAAATCAAAGAGCTATAAACCAAACTAAGCCATATACAACCCTTGATCCCAATGTGCCTTCTAGATCAAAAGCTATTGTTCCCCAAAATAGCTTAATGTTATAAAGCTTTTCTAAATTGAATGCTAATTAATTGGTGGGCCATGTGCCTAAGAAATCACTTGTTTCTACTAAAGGATGTTCATGGCCTTTTAGTGTTGCTCAATGATCAGTTCCAAGTCAACAACCAGCTTTAGGATACACTCTTCCTCTTTGTCAGCTAGATCATTTAATTCCTTGTCATCTTTGGCCATGGCTTCCTTGATACTCTTGGCCTTAATTATACTTTATCATAGATTAAATATCATGTCTAGGATTCTATTATTGTCTGCCCTAGATTGGCCTTGACTTTTACTTCTTATTTCTTACATCACCAAGGTAGCCATGTGCTTGAACTAATCATCTTTCATGATGCCTAAGATAGTGGGTTATGCAGGGTTAATGAGCATGGTCCCAAGGAGATTTTTAATCCTTTATATTATCTCTTCATCATCCTTCAAGAATCTCTTGAAATCCTCTGACCAAGCACACCCTCTATATTTTATCAATAACTATTCCTAGAATTGCATTCAAATGTCCCAAACTAATTTTTTTGAACCCAAGAATTTGCCTTCTAACCCATATGTTGATTATCCCTATTATTTTATCCTCTAAAGCTTTCCATTTGGATATTATATCCTTAGCCATTGTATTTTGTTTTTCTAATGAACTTTATCTCGAATTCATTTATTTTAAGGCATCAAACATGTCATAGAAAGATTCATCAATCATTTTGCCCATTGCCTCTAGGACTAATAGCACCACTTGGGTCTCTAGATTTTACTTTTCCTTCTCTATGTTATATATCCTTTGCTTCATGAATTTTATCCTTTCTTTGACCTAGGTTGTCTAAACCTTAGCCAGGCTTTCTATATTTTCTTCATGGATGGGAAGTTCACTAGGATGTTATCCTCTAACTAGAGTTAAGCCTATAAATGGCTCAAAATTTTGAAAGGTGAATTACTCACCTCCAACCATGGTTTTCTTACTACTTAATCTTTCCAAGCTTGTTGTCTTAGGGTTGAATTACACTATGGTTAATGACTTTATAACCTTATGAGTTTCTAGAACCTCCATTCTTATGATGTTTGAGGCACCTAGAACATCCATTTGTTTGTTACTTGACCCTCTAGTGACCACTATTATTCTTTATTATTCCTCTTTCATCAAAGCCAATATACATGGATTGATTTATTCATGAACATCAGTGTTAATTGTCTTGTTTAAGGCCCAATAATGGGATAAGGTAGGAATATTCTACATTTTTCCATAGACAAACCATTCAGGGATAATATGTTCATGAATAGGATATTCCTCATTGAACAAGTTGACCTCACTCATGGGGTGGGTGAAGGTCAACTTGAGCTTCTTCCTCCCAACTAGAACCAAGGCTAATCTTAATGTTCTCTTCTATGGGGATGTTATTATAACTAAGTCCAAATAAACCTCTTTTCCTTTATCTTTTTTAACATTCTCTACCTGGGATTGGGGTTCTTCGTTTTGTTCTTCTTCTTCCTCTAACCCATAAGCTTTAGCTAGTACCCTAAGTGCATCCTCTAATTTTTCATTGGGATCCAAGGTAATTATATCCAATATATCTATGGGGGACTCTAATCTATCAAGAGGGGTAGAAGATGATCCCTCCCTAAGTCTCTCTTCCAACTTCTCCTTACCAAGTCCTTATGTTATTTGTGCTTGGGTATTTTTCATGCTAACTTATGGCTAAGGATTTGATGAGGGTTTAGGTAAGAAATGATATCTCATGGGTCCCATTTTCCAAATCTCACCAGGTGGCTTGTCATCTACTCTTGCCAACTTAGGCTCTAACTTGATGTTATTCCTCTTCAACTTAGATAATACCTATGGGAAACTAGAGGACCTAATGTAGAATGGGTCATTGATACTAGGTTGATGATCATATGTATTGTTTATTCTTTTGGACTTCAGATGCTAGGTGATCACCCCATTAGGATCACATTACCTCAAATCATCCTTTTGTAAGGGGAAGGAGTCCATGTGCCTAGTAATTATATTCACATGCTCCCAATTTTTCAAGATAGTCCTATTGATTGTCAAAGGAAATGGATGGGTAAGGTCTTATGTCAAAGTCCCTTCAATTCTTATGTCAAAGTCCCTTAAATTCTTATGATTGTGTAATTAGGGTAGAACCAAATATCTCCTATAAACTCCACATATTTATTGATTATTGGACTGACCCTACTCATGGGGATTCTTGTGATGGCTTCCACTAGGGATGGGTAGATACAATCATAGATGAATTGCATGTTTTGCCTATACTTAAATATGTGTAGCTTTGAGTAATGATGGGAGATAGTGGATCTTCAATCAGGGGATCAATTCTTGATATTTGGGATCTATGTGGAGGTTAAAAGGACATCCAATAGATAGGACATCATGTAAAATTGTGCTCTTGTTGTGAATTAGGACTTCAAGTAGATGTTGATCATCTTTCCCAATGAAGTAATGAGTACTTTTTCCACCATGAAGTAAACATATAATACCCAAATTTTTTCAATGTGTGTGGTAGAGGGGGCTCCACATAACCTATTCAATAAGGTCATTATTATCCTAATTCCCTCACTAAATTGGATAATTGGTATTTTACATGTGAGGTCTTAGACAACTTATCTCCCTATGAGTAGCCATGGGGCTAGGATTATTTTCAAATTGTGTTCCCCAATCCAATTTTTTTAATCATGGGTACGTCTATTTATGGCCTATATAGTTTACAGTATCTCTAAAAATTTAGGAGAGAAATGTAAGCTACTTTCTTGAATGTACTCTCATGCATAATCTAGTCATTCTTAGCTTCACAATCTTGGAAAAGAAGAGAAAGGACATCAATATAGTGAAGTACCTCAAGCTTGGTGGTAGCATGGTGAAGGCCAACCATCTAAATAAAAACTAGGTCATTATATCTTCTCAAAATGGTTATATTCTTCTGCTCCTCCCTAGTCAAATCTTGCATCTCTCTAATGGTCTGAATGATTTTGAACCAATTCTAGTTCCCATTATTCAAGGCTGTAGTGTTTAGGTCCATTTATTTGAAAACCCTCCCCTCATTGTCTGAGGTCAAGTACAACTTGGTCTCATTCCTTTGTTTTTGTCTATGAGCTACCATGGTTGTGGATATTTCACTACTAATTTAATAGATTACGAGTAATCTCTAAGTCAAATTATTCTTTCTTAGATTGTAATTAATATCTTCTCAATTTTATTGTGATCAATTTAAGTTTAAATTGGGGATTTTATGGATGCTTAGGGATTTTTTTAGTAATTTAATGGTGATGGCAATCTAGACTTATGATTTTTCATATCTTGGATTTGATTTATACCCGAACCTTTATACCTTTGCCTTTTTTTAGCACAAAAAATCTCCAATTTTTTTATTTTATGATTGCATGTCACCCATGTGGAATCTATTTGACAATTTTCATGGAAACTTTCATAATTACCCTGAGGGACTAGCCATTTTTTTTTGAAATTTTCCCTTTTGTTTTTCACCAGTAGATCATCATCCATGGATCAACATAGGCCATTGATCATGATTTTTGATCTCGCATGTTATTGTCTACCTTTTCATCTAGCCCCATAGTTGTGCCACTTGTCACCTTTGTAGTCTTTCTTCACTCTATATTCTATTCATTGGATGTGTGCTTTTCATGTGTCATTATTATGGGCCTTTGAGGGCTCGTTGAAAAGTCTATGATAGTTGTGATCCATCAGATCATCCTTTCATAAGCAAGCATGAGTTCCTGATCCTGTAAAAGAGTGATAAATTTAATTATAATCATGATAAAGGATGGGACTTAATCTTAAATACCTTAGGCTAATGTTTGTATTTAATAAACATGAAATAAACTTTAGGATAAAGTGTTTAAACCTAAGTTTTTTGGGATTTATATAAAAAGGGACCATGGTTAAAAATTTTAGGCTAAGGTTTATGTTGTATTAATAAACAAAACATATACTTTGGGCTAAAATATTTATGTTAAGTTCTTAGAACATGTCCAAAGGTGTCAAACTAATATAAGGGCCAAATGCTAGGTTTTGACCTAGAGTTTCATTTTATTAATAAACACAATGAAACCTTTGGTTAAAAGCATTTGAGCTAAGTTTTATGTCACAAGGACCCTTTTAAAATAAGACTTAGTATAAGTCTCTAGCCTAATTTTTATTCATTCAAACAAATACAATGGAGACCTTAGGATATAGACTTAGACTAAGTTCATTTTTTCATATATTTAGATCATGAGATCATTTTATTAGTTTTAGTTCAAAGATCTCAAGTGTTTAAACATCTTCCAATGGGTCCTATTGATATGTAATGTAATCAATAAGTTTTTAGCAATATTTCTTGAGTATATCTTATGTCTAAGCCAAATAATTGATTACATAAATTTGATGGTCTCATGGACATCAATTACGACCTTACATACATTAAATAATGGCTATGAGAATGTCAAATTTAATTTAATGTATAATTCAGCTTAATGGGCTTAAATTTGACAACCACATGAACTTCAATGATGGCCTCGTGGATTTCAAATGAGGGTCATACAAATGTCAATTTTAAGCTCATGAAACTATTCTAGTCTATAGACCTTGGATTTGATACGCTCCATTGGATAAATCTTCATGATGAAGCTTGGACCATTGATAAATATCTAAGAAGTTTCATGCCATTGGTTCACTTTAATGTGCAAGACCATTTTTTATCAAGCTTCAAATGTAGGAGTGTTACATAGCGATTCCATGGGGCTTCCTGAGCTTTTGACTTTTGAGCATTGAACTCACTCCATTTGATCAATCTATGTAATAAAGCATAGACCATTGATGATGATCCAAGTGATATTATAAGATGTGTTCAAAGGACCAAATTCTTAGGTTTGTCAGGCTTTCTTTGCTCTATTAGATCATTTCTCATGATGAAGCATAGACTGTCAGATCTGTAAAGAAGCAAGTCATTTAAGTTAAGATGCAGGTAAATATAGAAACTTAAGATAAATATTTAAGACTAAGGTCTTATTTGTATTGATAAATAAAAATGAGGCCTTATGGTTAGAACATTAGGCTAAGTTCATAACAAAGGAGACCATGTTAAAATAAAGGACCCTATTAGGATAAACATTTAGACCATGCAAGAAATATAAGGAACAAAAGGGGAAAATAAAAAGGGGCCCAATAAGATTTTAAAATTAAGGTTTTTTCATGTTAAGAAACATGACCAAGCCTTAACATTAAATTTTGGCTTAAGTCCAAAAATAAATTTGAAATATTCCCACAAAATGTGTTCTTGCCAATATTTGAATTTGAACTAGGGGTTAAAGTTAGGGTTTGCTGAAGGAGAGTTTTATCACATGAATCCAATTGCAAGATATTACAGACCAAAGGATTAAAAAGACTAAATAGAGATAATATGTGAATTTAATAATGATCCATAAGAAACTCCATGAAACATACATTCTTAAGACATGACAGTCAACTGTTAGCAAAATTAGGTAAGTTTCACACAAAACCATGAACTAAATGATCTAGTTTCATCAAATGGGTTGATCTTCAAATTCTAATGAAGTACATGATATCAATATTTTATTGTTAATGTTTAAAATAATCACAACGGTCCCCATTGATCATAAATCAGGGTATGTTGACCTCAATAGTATCATCAAAATATTTATGCACATATGGTTATTGGGGGCACAAGATTTCATGTAGAGAAAAGCTACTATAGGCAAATCCTTTCGAGGTTTTCCTTTGATCTTTAATACTTGTTTATTTTTTTTAGAGCCTAAAAAAATTAAGGTTTTAGATTCATATTATGTTAGATTAGGAAACTAACTTTGGTAATATTTGATTATTATACTCATCTTGAACATCTATAGTTATGGATGATAAAACACAATTAAATGGAAACCACATAAATAATTAGTAATATTAACTCTATTATTGGTGTGTAATGACTAAAATTTATCAAATGATTAGAATTATTCATTGGTTATAGGTGCTCTAGGTTTATAAAAATAATGTGTGGCCTTGTGTATGCTCCCACATTTTTCATACATACCAGAATATTTATTTCATGTTTTTTTTGGATATCCATTCTTTATTCCAAATAGGTTATTTTTCTACATGTTGGGAGTATTATCATAAATATTTTATATAAACCTGTTACTCTCCCCTATGCTAAACCATAAATTTGAACCATTCAAAGTGAGGTTTAGTTTTTGAAGCTGATAGATTTGGCAATTTTAATATCTCAATCAATTGAAACAAAAAAACCCACATTTAGTGGGTGCTATGACATTTTGAGTTTTAAATTCAAATTTTATGTTGGTAAGTGTCAATATCTTGGACACACATTCAACTTAGAACCACTTTTTATAGTTTACTTAAGGCTACTTGTTAGTCTTCAAAATTATAGCAATCTATAGAAGGTTATTGTGTTGAAAATGTTTGGTTTAGACACTATATTTTATTAAATAATATTTTTTATCCCTATGAAAATACTTATTGTATGATATTCACTGGTAGCTTGAAAATTTTAACATTGATAAATTATACAATATTTTATTTTTTTGGCTAGAAATTATTTTCTTTATTATAGAATGACTTTTTCTCTGATTTAGGTGGGTATACTTTTTTATTATTTTTAATTCCATGTTTTTGGTTTTCTTAAGACTTTTCTTAGAATGTCAAATATATACAAATATAAAATTGAACTCCTTCCTTTATTTAATATCACTAAATGGAATTGAAAATCTATCATGATGACATATAAATAATCTCAAATAATTTCTAACTTCTACGAATAGAAAATATTGAGATAATGTTGAAATATAAATACAAGATTTATCTTTTTTATTTTATATTTCATATTCTTGGCTTGCGAATTTTTTTATCATTTGGATATCTCATGAGCCTCATTGTTATTTACCGCATCATCTTTCCAAACAAAATATATTTCCTTGATAACCTATAAGTGTAAATACTATATATGGACCTTATGGACAACGTCTTCTTATGTTGTGCTCAAATCACCAAGATTGTCTTATCACCATTATTTAAGTCATAAATTAAGTATCTCATTCCCTTAATAATGATTTACATTTTTAAATATTACATGATTCCTATGTTTTTAAATCTTATATTATTTTTCAAGTTATTCATTTCTAGAGGAGATATTAACATTGTAGAGTAATATGTATAAAAGTAATGGGAAATATTATGTGACCATTTCATGTTATATGATAATTTAATTAATGTATACTTGCATTAAAACTATATCATATTATAACTATACCCTAGGGATAGTGTACGCTCAAACACTATAAAATAAGGAGGTCAATTTATAACCTTTGGCCAAGATGATATCATTTTTGAAATCTAGTTGTATATAGTTTTACTATTATAATCAAAATAACTACTCTTCATCATTATAATAAATTATATATTATAGTTAAACTTGAAATTATTAATAATTATTCATAGAATGTATTCCTTAAGTACCTAAAAATTTAAGCTAATTTTGATTCGCTCTATGTGGGACTATACACATAGGTGTTAAACTAGCATTTCAAATCATTAAATTTGTCTAGTTATCAAACTTAAATAAAGATTATATTATTAGTGAAACAATAATTGAATGTTAGTAAAAACTTATATTTTTACAAAATTAATTAGGGAATTACAATTATTTTTACTCATTGTCAAGTTCACACTAGGAAACCAATTTCTCAAATGTGTAGAATCATTCAAATTTTAAGAGCATGAATTATATTTATTACATAATTTTCAATGTGATCTCTACATATTGTTATTGTGGTTATGTGGTTTATACCCATGTGAATACTTTTTTTTAATTCTTCTCTTGAGTGTTATGGTACACTTACAAGTTGTGTTATCATTCATGTATTTATATGGATATAAGGACCACTATTTTAAATTAATATGTTTTCTTGAACTTGAGTTATGGAAACTCCTAGATCTTGATCTTGATAATATAAATATCTTAGGTAAATTCTAATCATGAATTTAAGTCCTTGGGATAATTATAATTTTGGAGATAAATTATTTTTAAATTTTGTCACCATCATTTGAATTATGAATCCTTGGTGTGTGTTAAACTCATATATAAAAAATTAATATTTA
Source organism: Torreya grandis (assembly GCA_037957365.1). Lineage (NCBI taxonomy): Eukaryota > Viridiplantae > Streptophyta > Pinopsida > Cupressales > Taxaceae > Torreya > Torreya grandis. Next base: position 637,405 of record JARHVA010006443.1, on the reverse strand, counting down.
AACCAACTATTAGCTCATTATTTAATTGATAAGCCTCATAAAAATAAAATATTATTTTAATTTTGGGTACTCTTTGGAAAAATAAAAATATAATATTAATCAATCTCCATTCAAAAATTTAGGTCTAGATTTAGAGAGAATTTACAATCAATGTGTCTCATGGAAAAAGAAATATTATCTTTAAGTTGAAAACATAGTGTAACACCTTATAACTATTTTATTGGATCTTTTAAGATCAATTATAAATTAACTATGTAAGTTAATGAATTATTAGTTATGCATACATATGAGAAGATAAACTCTATGGTTATACATTAGTTTTTTAATATGAATTGTAATCATTAACCTTAGATTATGCCTTGTTTTGGCTATATAACCTATGCTTGATATATATATGGAACATTTCCATTAGCATTAGGTCCTTTTTAGACTCATATTTTTTTAATATTGGTATCATCTTGTGTATGTAAAATAGATTGATGTAATTAGAAGTCTATGAGATAATTATCCTACCTAAGAGTTTTTATTAAACACTGGAAGTTTTATACGTAAGAATTAGAATTTATAGAGGTCACTAATAACTATTCAATGATGTTATTTACAAATAAATTCCTAATATAAGAGTTATAATGCATTTTGGGGTCACCAATTATTTATTTAAGTCATGTGATCATATTTATATGCCTCAGTACTCTTTAGGAATGTTATATCATTCTATATTGCATTATTATGGGGAATTGCATGTCGACTTGTATTATCTACATAGATTCTATCTACTCAATTGATTCTCCACATATAGTACATTAGTGGAAGGCTATGGCCACTCTCAACAGATGAGAGGTGTGTGGGGAATCTTAAAGGATTTGTGGTTAGATTAAAATCCATCCAATGATGCTCTCCCTCTTTTTTTTTCTATATGGGTTTTAGTGACAACAATAATATGTAAAACTCTGGTGTATTTTATTATGAAGACTAAATCACATATGAATTTTTTTATGAATTAATTAAATCCAATGAATATTTTATTTCTATTTAAAAATAATACACCATGTATTAGTAATATTGTTGTAAATATTATAAGTTTCATTTATTATTATTGTGAGATTGAATTAGGTTGTATACTCTTTGAAATTGATCTTTTGGATTAACAAAAAAAAATTAAACTAATGTGTTTCACATAAAAAATAATTAGAAAGGATTGCATATGTATTTAAAATGAGATAAGGATGTGTATTCATCTTTCATAAATAGCCCCTTATTGTGTTTTTTTTCTAGACTTGTAGAAATGAATGTAAGTTGAATTGTGAAGGTATCAATGATAGGGTAAAATTTTACATATAAAGAAGATATAATATTGAAATTTGTTCACATATTAATAAATGTATAGCCTAATATGGAAAAAACCTAACTTAAATCTCAATTGCATAGACCCAAGATGAAGGACCGATTTAAAAAACTAACTTTTTTGAAAGAATTAAGGACTACCTATTTTATACATAACAATAATGCAAAGATGATTATGTGTATATTGTTATAAATAAGCATTGAAATGTATTTATCTTGATCTATTTCTCATATATGATCAAATTTTTGAAAACCTATTTGAATATTAATTTATTTTCATTAATGAACATAAGGAAGGAACTAGTAAGAAACCTTTCATGATGATAATTTAAGGAAAAAAATCTGGTTCATTTTCCAATACCCAACAAAATTTTCTTACAATTCCCAAGGTAGCATTTATGTGGCAAGAGTTGATAAAAAGTAATATCATCCCCACTAGGATCTGAAGATCCCATAGTTGAAATGAAATTTCAAAGAGGATAATTAGTATGTTAGAGTAAATTATATATGGATGGATTTGATGTGCATATGTTATATACATAGTTAAATATGAATTAATCATAGTCTAGTGATCTTAAGGTTATCCTTTAGTTAGTGGTGGAAATACATTAAATATTATATCTATCATTTTATTATATGTCTAGCTAGAGGATTTATTTTTTCTCTAATGAGAGCTAGGTGAATAGGTAAAACACTAAACCCTTAGTGTTATTTATGTTTGAAATGACAAAATTACCTAATCTACAAATATTATATGAATCATTTGTGTCAAACCAATATCTCCCTAATATGGGTTTGTGCCTCTGTATTATCATCAAATTATCAATATATTCCTATGAATAAATTATTGTGATAATATATTTTATAACCCCCTCAAGTTTGATTATTTACTTCTCTCATTTGGAGAATAGATGGGATGTGATAAAAATAATTTATCTTTTATTATTCCATTATTTATTTATTTATGGATTCCCATAACTTTGTAATGGTGTTCATCATAATTAGGCCAACTATATGTGTATCCAAAACAAGGTTGCATGATTAAAAGTGCTTGGGATAAACCATGTTTCCAAGCATGAGCTCAACAAGTTTTCCAATTACTTGGACTATTTAAAAATATTTCATCTTTTATCTAAAATTCCTCAATCATAGCTATGGAATTATTCTATGTGTATGGATACATCCATGATATCTTTAAATAATGTATTGTGGACACAAACATTTTTTTTTTTATGTTTTATATAAAGTTAATTTTTTTTCTAAGGCTCTTCTCATGAATGGTTCAAGTGTTTTTTAAAATGTAAATTTAAGAATATAGCTTTAATTAATTATGGATGTGGTTTATATATTATCACCTTTATTAGTAATGGAGTATTAGTTATGGGCTCAAAAACTTCTGCTAGGGGTTTTGTTATTATAAGTGATGTGGGTGTTTCTACTATAATCCTTGAATGAATATGGATTTATAATGAGTTTAGTTGGTATTCCATTATTTTTCTATTGTAAACTAGTTGGTTCTACTTATTATTAATGTTATGTGTAGGTTTAGCATAAAATTGATTTTCTTGAGAGGAATTTTGGTATAGTTTCTAGTTAATTTTGAGTAGTACAATTTATTATTATTGTTGATGTCACTAAAACCTAGTGTTTTACTATGGCTAGTTAGTGGATACCATGGATGGCCTTTGTATTTCCATAATTAAGTTTATGGTTGTTGATGTAGGTTTTTTCAATGCTAATATGGTGATTTTATTTTATTTCAATCATTGGGAGTATACCTATTATGAGAAAAGACAACATAAATTTAGATAGAAAAATAAGAGTTGAATAAAAAGGTTCACAAGGCATACCTAAAATTTGATGCAAGAACATCCCAAACAAATATTTAATATTTACACAACCAAGTTTTGAATGCATAAATTGAAAATAATTTGGGAATTGAAGGAAAAAATTTAAGTTATACATGTGAAGTAAACATGGAAAATTGTAGATGAGTGAACAAGAAGCTGAGTCATAAAAATGTGTGCATGTAGATAGCATGTAGACTGAAGCCACTCAATGGGTTCCTAAAGATACATATAAGTATATGGTGCAAGGGAACATACCCACCTTAGGAGAGTTAAAAATGTTAAGTGAATAAAATGGGTTACAATATTTAATGAAACATATAAGAACCCAAAGAATTGGGGCATTAAAGAGTTGAGAAAAGAATGTCATGTTCATCAGTAAGGATCATGAAGGAAATAAACTAGACTAAATGCATAAATGGCATTTATATCACACAATAGGATAAGTCATAAATGATAATATCGAAGGAACCCTCATATGCATATGAAGGTGCACACAAGTAGGCATGAAAATTAAATAAGATCACCTAAATAGAAAATGACATCTAATAGAAGACACATCATAAGATTCATGCACAAACCTCAGAGCATCCCTGTAAATATATCAAGAGTAGAGAAGAAATATATTATCATGTAGAACACAAATAAGCTCAAAATTTACTAGAGGTCAAAAAAATTGACCTTGGTTCCATATCATCTTGACATGACCATTAAATTATTCAATTTGAATATTAAATGACAAAAAAATGTGGGAGCCTAGAAACATAGATGATCAGGTCATTTGGATTGGTAATGTAATGACTTGTACTAGATGTAGCCTCAAACCAACTAGACAATAGACAATAATTATAAATCTTCTTGGTAGTATAATTTATGGGTAGAATAATATTCTTCATAACCTTAAAAACTTATTTAAATATGAGGGTGAGCTTATTATTGAGGGAAAAAATGGGGGAGAAGTAGAAAACTCTATTAAAATAGAGAAATAAGTTGTAGCTAGGAGAGAAGAAGAGGGAGGAAACTCTACAAAATTGTAGATAGAGTGTAGAGAGATATAGAAAGAGGAGATCCAATTATAAGGATTGGATAGATCTATATATATCCATTGTAAATTAGAAGACATGGATTTTGTGATCTTGTTTTTGTGTGTGTGTGAATCCTTATGGTATACATAGTGAGGCATCCCTTAACTATAAACCTCCATCATGTTTATATTAGATATGGTATCGTAATAAGGTTGAGTAATTTAGGAATATAGGATGAGAAAATCCTATGAAAGGATAGAGTGAGTGTTAAGAAAGAGGTGTAGACTAGCATATCTCTAATTAGAGGCAACTAGTGGAGGAGTGTTGATAACTTGAAGTATGAGCTATGTAGTATCATGAACATATTTTGACAAAAGTAATTCATAAAATATTGTAATGCCTACATAGTATTGTGATAAATGGATGTGAGCATGAAGTGAAAAAATTGGTGGGTAAAAAGTAACCCATAAAAGCCAAGAAAATAAGATTAACTCCTAATGAGAAGGTCACAATGGATGTGTTAAGCACACATGAAGATATCACCAAAGAGTTCTCAATATTAGAGGTAGATGTGTAGATTAAATGTGTGAAAGGAAAGGAGAGATGCATCTCTTAATTGGAAGAATTATTTAGAAGATTCATGAGGTTATTCTCCATTGTGTAATGGGCAGAGAACAAAGAGTGAAGAGAATGCCAATGGAAAGAGTGACTTGAATTCACAACTCATGGAGATGATAGAATAGTTAGTTGTTAAATTATAGGCACTACATAAGAGATCAATGTAGGTTAGAAATAGAGATGGAATGAATAATCTCATGAATAATAGGGGAAAACCCTATAAATAAGAGTAATGTGTACAAGTTCTTGAGCATGTACAAGTATTAGGTCATGTATGAGCTCAAGCAGAAGGAGAAACACCAGTGTTCTCAGGGAGAGAAGGCCTTAAAGGGTTAATGACCTGGGTATTGACTTAGAATCATAAATTTTCACTAAGAAAAGAATATAATAAGGTAGAATTCACACCCATGAGGATACATGGTTATGTAGTATAAAATTAGAGAGATATCTAATGGAGAAGGAGATGGAAGGGGAATCAAAAGGTGAAAAGTTGGGACAAGATGGTCTCAAAGTTACTAGACCAGGTAGTGTGTCTAGTAGAGCATCCCAAGTGGAAGAAAATTCTTGATGATTTGAGTTGTAAGAGTATAGGGGAGAAATTTTCATCAAATGGAAAAATGTGAAAATAGATGCCACATGAATGGTGCAAGACTATTTTGAAGAGTGTCCAAGAGAAAAAGGTTTGAACTTGAACATTGGAAGAAGAAATATTCATATAGGATTGGCTTAATGTGATATTCAATGATCCATAAGAGGGATAGGATTTATAATATTCTAAGCCTAAGAAGGAGCCTTCCCTAGAGGAAACATAGGATGAGGAAGCAACCATAGATTTTTTAGAAGGGCAAAGTAGAGAATATAATTTTCTAAGTGTGCAAGTGAAATCTAGAAAATTGCAAAATAATAGGTAGTCATTAAAGGCACAAGAGACTAAGAACATGATAGGAGACAAGTAAGAGATGGAATAAGTACCAGATGAGGAGAGAGTCACATGAGAGCATTGGAAGATAAAAATATATATACAAATGAGTCATGCTCATCATGAGGCATGGAGAAAGAATGAATTACAAAGTGGGATTTTGTGAGGCAAATGATGCCTCAACAAATTTTAATAATGTGGAGAATCCATGCCAAAAAGTATAATAAAAATTCATGGAGGATGAGGCAAAGAAGAGCAATGTTAGATAAGACTAGTCAAAGAGTGTAGAAGTGAGTTTTGTACATGGACAAGGAGGTGCATATGGAGAAGAAACCAACGCACAAGAAAATAAGATCCTTAGTAGAGATGATAAATGAGATAAAAAGGAAATACATTAGACAAAAATAAAAGGATATAAGATGTGTTTAAATAATTTTAATATGTAGGAGTTTCCTACATAAGTTTCAAGGAAGAGGTAGGAGAAAAAAGAGGAGATCAACCCAATTTTTATCATAAGGGTGTAATAATTATTTCTGCTAGGGAGAAGCTTCTAAGGAGGAGAGAAGGAAAAGAAGATCATCCTAGATATAGTGGTGAGGAGAGTGAAATTTTAATTTTGCATAATATGTAAAATAATGAATGATAAGATATGGGAGATGATGAACCCCATAGATAAGTTCATGCCATTGAGGGTATCCACCAGGAGGAAGCTAAGAAATAATAAGGTAGTGGGAATACCACATAAGGGAGCCTAGTTAGATGCATAGAGGATATGAAGATGGTTAGTGAGATGAATTCTATAAGGTATCTTGTTGAAGATACATGAGTGGAAGAAATTCAAGTATACTAACTTTCCAATGAGGGACAGGATGCGAACAAAAGTAATGGAATGCACACATAGGAAAAATGGAAGAAGAAAGTGCATAGGAAGGGTGATAAAGACAAACCTTGGTGGAGGTAAACATCAATTGGTGGGTGAAGATTCCAAAAATAAATAGGTCTCCATAGATCCATGAGAGAAGCATGCGGCTAGAGACCCACATGAGAAAGATGTGGGCATAAACCCATAAAAATAAAAGAAAGAATGGAGAAAAATAAAGTGAGTAGAAGATCCATGAAGGGTGTGCACACAAATAGAAGTGTTATGAACACATGGAAGATGTGCATGGTCAAAAGTGGGTGCAAAACTATGAGATAAATAATAATAAAGTAAAAAATTAAGTTAAAAGTAAAGATCACATGGGATGTAAATTGTGAAAAACATGCTAGAGGAAGAAGTGTTAAGAACACATGGCTAATGTGGATAGATAGAGGTGGACTAATATTCACTAGATAAAATAACGGAGTAAAGAAGAGAAAAAGGAATAAAATATGTATCGGGGATAGGATGAGGAGGATAGATTATGATCCAATGAGCGTATGGAAGAGATGGAAGCACAATGCATGCAGAGGTAGTACAACATGTGATGGGGAGAATCACGATCTAGGAAGCCAAACATAAGGGTGGTTATAAAACTTTAACCCTAATTATAATCAGGATCTTACATTTTAAATTACCACTAGAGTCAAATGTAGGAGCATCCCAAGTGAGCCTCTAATTTTTCACAACCAAGTTTTGAAATGCACAGAAGGAAAAGAATTGGGGCATTGAAGGAAAATACATAAGGATTACTGGTGAAGCACATGATAAAACTAGTAAATGAGTGCACAAGAGGATGAGTTAGAAAAATGTGTGTGCATAAATAATGTGTAGACTGAAACTAGTCAATAGAGTCCTAAAGAGACATATAAGTAGACAATAAGAGGGAAGATACATGCCTCAAGAGAGTGTGTTAGGTTAATTAAATAAAAGGGGTTATAATTTCAATTAAAGTACATGAGAACCTAAATACTTGGGGTCTAAAAGAGTTATAATGATCTAAGTATGCTCATGTTCATCATTATGTCACATGAAGGAAATAAACTAGACTAAATGTGCAAAGGGAACGTATGCACACAATAGGTCAAATCACAAATGATGGTCATCAAGGATCCCTCATAAGCATTTAAAGGCTTATGCAAGTGGGTGAAATAATTAAATAGGAGTTACTAAAAATAAAATGGCACCCAATAAAAGACATAATTAAATAATCATGCATGGAGCCTCAAGAATACACATAAATATCTCAAGAGAATATAAGGACCCTTATAGCATGCAAGAAAAAAATAATCTTGGAAGCTAATAGAAGTCAACAAACGTCACCTTAGTGACACATCATCTTGACAACACTACTAACTACCTAAATTTGAATATTAAATAATAGTGAGAAAGGTAGGAGCTCAAAAACTAAGGTGAACAATTATTTGGGATTGATAGCGTAAGGACCTACAATAAATGAAGCCTCAAACCAACTAACCAATTGACATTAATAGTAAATCTTCTTGAAAATTGATTTTTTTGGCAATAAGAAGCTTCTTGATCACCTCTAGAAAGTATCTCAATAGGAGGGTGAGCTCATTCTTGATAGAGTGAAGTGGGGGGGGGGTGAAGAATAAATCTTTACTAAAATAGAGAGTTGAGGTAAATAATGTAAAACACTACCCTTTTACAATTAGTAGAGGAGAAAAGGGAGGAGAACTTGCCAAAGTGTGGACATAGTCTAGAGAGAGTATATTTGAGGTTAAGGTCTAGATAGAACCATAGATCTCCAGTGTAAAGTATAATAGATGTAAATACTCTGTAACCTAAGTGGTTATACTAATGAGAGGATAAATATTTTATGATCCTACTATGTTGTGTGTGTGTGAATATTTTTGGGTTGTGTGATGAGGCATCTCTTAACTGAGAACCCCCACCATGGCTACATAAAAATTCCTTACATTGGTGGCCATGGTTTTATTTGAGTGTAAAAAAACTTGTTCACTTTCATTTATATTTATTCAATTACATTTACAACTTTTATGTCTTTTTTTATGTTATTATCCTTTGTGTGCTCAGTTTGGCATCTACACTCATCCTTCTCCATACAATATTCAAGGTAATAAGTAGTTAAAAATTATTTCACTAATTGCTTTTTGAAATCCTCTCTCCCTCTAAAAATTTAATAATTATTTATTTTCATTTGAAATACATTAGGATTCATCCACTTCTTATGTTTTGATTCATCCTTTTAGGCTCAGTTTTGGGAATAACATCCTTAGGTGGTTGTGGCATTGTTATTAGAGGAATATAAACATCTGAATTGAATTTATTAAGAAGAATACTCATAAAATTATCACCTTATACCAACAAAATTCACACATCACATTTTGTTTATCTCTATAATTAGAAGTGGAGGTATGGGGGTGCATTCCCCAATAGGGTCAAGAAAAGGATTCCTTCTTATGTGGACTTTAAAATTTCTATCGAGAAATAAATTTTACTTGTAATTTTATGTGTCTAAATCACCTTGAAAATGTATATTTTTTTATTGTTTTTTTATGATCTTATCTTTCCCTAGAATTCATGGGGTCTTCATTTATAATATAAATGATTGTAGGATTCCCTTCCCTACAAACATGTAGATGCGTCTTTATAATAGCAAGTGTCTTAGTTTTTTGTTCCTCATCAACAAGTGCTAGATATGTTATAGGGGAAAGGGGTTACAAATATGGATTGGATAATCCCAACCGTTCCCCACTTAATGTTTGAGAATTTTTTATGTTTCAATACTCTAAATAGGGCTCAAATTGCATGTGTTTCTCTCACCTAGGTGGGTGTGTGTGTGTGTGTGTGTGTGTGTGTGTGTGTGTGTGTGTGTGTGTGTGTGTGTGTGTGTGTGTGTGTGTGTGTGTGTGTGTGTGCGCACGCGTGCATGCGCGCACGCACTCAATATGATCCACTAGAATGTAATGTAATATTTTATATTTTGACACTTGAAAAATACAGTTTTGATCTTGTGTTAGTTTTCACACTTGGATCTAGGGTTTTTCCTTTGATGGTTTTTATATATGTATGCTTTTATGGTAATGTCTCAATGGATTTATCAATATTTCAAGTTTTTGTCAATTTAATTACCCAATTACTATGACCTTAGGTTTGATTTGTATTTATATATAACTTTTGGATATTTTCTCCCAAAACTAAATTATGAAACATTGTTAGGCTCACCCAAGGGGAACATTTTAATTTTAAAAGTAACCATTAGAGGTGCCTATATTTTTTTGACATAGGTAGACGCCTATTGTAAATGATAAGTCTTTGATTATTTCCATAATTGTATAGAGAAGGAAAAATAGTGAACTAAAATATGGAAACAATTTGCTTAGGATTATAGATCATTCCCACCTAGACTAGAGAGATCTTGAATATGAATAAAAAAGATTGTTGGCCAAGACATAGATATGTGAATGGATAGGGGAAGGTGTGAAAAAGAGTCAATTGTGTATTACCAAGTCAGGAACATCATAGATATGTCAAAACTGATGTTTTCAAGTGTTTAATAATAAATTTATGTGTCTAAAAATTCTCCCCTTTAGTCTAGTATTAAAAATTATATATTAAAAGGATAAAATAAAATTTTATACTTATTTTATTGTACTTGGTGCTAACATATATTCCCAAAATATCCAAATCACTCCAAGAAAAACCTGAAAGGAAATATGTATGGATCAATGTCTAGTCATGATAGAAATGTGAAATAATCTATATCATTAGATTAATTAAAATAAAAAAATTTAAGAAACAAATACCTCTGATCCTATCTAAATCAAAATACCATTTGAAATCATTTTGAGAATGGCATGGGGTGATTATGAATCAAGGAGTTGAAACTATTGAAATCATGTGTTTAGATGTTTAAAATCCTCAACTTGTCACACCTCATTTTACTAATAAACTACTTTTCTAATTTGTGTTGGTGTGTCATGCTACATGTACTTATCTAGTTGGAAAATTAAATGCCTTAATAGTTTTCTTATATAATTATTATTTCATTTTTGAAAAAAATTGTTTAGTTATGTATATTTTATTACATCATGTGTTTGAACTAACATCAAATATAAATTCTTTTAAACATCAAAAGGAAATTGGTGTGTTTTAACTTCAAATATCTTATTGATTAAATGTTAGTTAGGAGTTGAAATGTTATTTAAATGACAATGACTTGTAAGTTTTCTAATAATTTAATTGTTTTGTTAGATGAGTATCAAACAAATGAGATTTAATTAACATTAATGCTAAGTGGTTTTAAACTGCTATTATGAAGCATCAACTAGAATATTTTATGATTAAATTGATAATGGTAAGTCCATAATGTTCAACATCAAATATATTCAAAGCACCTTAATTTTTTATATTTTACAAATTTATTTTAAAAAATGAGTTATCATTAATCTAGTTTGACCACTTAATGGGTCTTTGTTGAGTGTGTGATTACAATACAAGTTCCTTTCCCTATAGATGAGAGAGGGTATCATCAAGGACACCTAGATAGTAGCGATGTAAAATGAAAATTTGTTGTATATAGGTCCAAAAACTCTTTTCAACAATTAATTATGAGTCAAATATTTTTAGTGCCTTAGGGATGCGTAGATAGTTCAATTGAGGACTCTCTTTTTTAGTTATTTGTTTTTCCCATTACAATTGATTAAGCATCAAGTGTGAAAACATTGTAACCTTATCATTCTCACTTTGGTCAATTACTTTGTGCATATGAAATGAAATGTGAGGAAACCCTTATCATGACACAACATATAATGAATTTTTCTCTAATTTTGCAAAACTAGTTAATAGGAGTGTTTTCTTATAGGGAGACTATTATCTACTAAACTACTAGTATCAACATTTATTTTGTTTCTCAAATTAACATATTTAATAACATAGATGGGAATCATGTAAACTTAAAAAAATAAATTTATATATATGATGGTTGTTTATTAAACATTTCCCATTAAACATCATTATATTTCATAGTAAAATAAATAAATGATAATAGTTACTTATTCAACATTGATATCAAATGTTGATAATAAATAAATATTGACAAAAAATTATATAGTCATCCTATCAAGATTTGAAGCTCCACCTTACACATGATGTCATCTATATGAAATTAATTTGTATTTTAAAACTAAAACAAAAAAAAATGAAATACAAATACAACCATGTAGCATATAAAAGTTTCCAAATATATAAAAAATAAATAAATATCCCCATGGGGTATTCCATTCACATAATTACAAGGAATTTATGTTAAAATAAACCTCTTCAGACCAAAATTACATTAATTTCAGGGAAATAAAATTTGACCCATTAAATTGAATGCATAGACCTTAAAATGCTAGATTTACCAGCCAAATTGTGACATCCTCATAAATACCAAGAATTTTTATAAAAATTTTATTCTTCCCATGCCCAATTTGCATTTAATTTAGGAAGAACTTTGTATAATTTTAAAATAATTATATGCCTTCAAAATAAGTGACTGCCAATTGATAGTGTCATGAAATAATGGAAAGGCAAATTTTAATTCCCATCTATGTATTAAGTTGGAAATGGGTGGTGTTAGAATCGAGTCACCTCATCTACATTTACCTCAATACACCCCTCCTATTTTAATTAAAAATTATTCTGATTTTACTATCGTTACTCAAGATTAAAATAAAGCAAGGAAACTAGCGCCAAGTCCTTATGGGAGGAGGGAGAATGAGTTTTAAGATAAAGTTGGTGGATAGTATAAAGAGGTTATAGTTGTGTATATTTAGAATTCATGTGACCTTAAAGTTTTTTTTTTTAATAATAATGTTTTTAAGTTGCAAGCAATAAAAAACTATTCTTTAGAATTTAGTGCTGTGTGAAAATCTTATAGATAAAATTTACAAGTTAATTATCTTGGCTTTAATGAACATATCAAATTCATATCATAGTTGGAATGTATAAGTCAATTATGTTGTCTATAATACATAAGCAAATAATCTTTTATGTGAGTGAGAACTAAAATCAAACAAGTATATTATTAATACATATAGTAAAGTAAAAGTATCTAAGACATATAAAATTCATGTCTTGTTGCAGTGAAAGTAATTTAAAACTAAGCTTTGGTACATTTGAATAAATATTGTGCTTTTTAATTTAAAATTGTTTTAATTTGAGTGTTATTAGAGAATAGAATCCTATAATATGTGTAGATCCTACATAATAAACACATGCAACATGAATAAAAAATGATTTTCATAAAAAATATTATGTAATATATGTGTAGATCTTGCACAATAAACACATGAAACATGAATAAAAAACAATTTGCCAAAAAATATTATGTAGTAGGAATTAAATATTGTTGGAAAAAAAAATAATGAGACTAAAATTGAAAAATTCAAACCTTTACAAGATTATTCTTTTATAAAATTAGAGATGATGGGTATGGTAAATAAAAATGGTGCCAATATTTGTAAACGTGAGATATGTGAGCTGAAAAAAGTAGAGGGCATAATCAAAGTATTTTTAGACCTTATTTCATTCATTATAAATATTTAGTTTGTTTTTGGTCATTAATTTATAATGAACCAAGCAAATATTATAAAATAACTTCAAAGTGAATCATTAATTTTATCTTTGGATTTTTATTATAACTTTCCAAATCATGTTGGTCAATGCATAACACTTAAATTTTTACTATTTTGTAATGTAAACAAAAGCATAGTGATTTGATACTATTATTTTTATAATTTAAAAAAAAAATTAACCAACTATTAATTATTAGCCTATTCAAAAACAAAAATAATATTGTAACTTATTTCTTGCATAAAAACTTTAACCTTTGAAAAGAAGATTACAAAAACAATGTAGAAGGATTAAAATATTAAAACTAAATATTTTAGTATTGCATAAAATATTTAAAATTAAAAATATCTATTTATTGATGCAACTCACAATTCTTTTTTTTAATTTTTACGAAGAATGAATAACAAAAAATATCTTACCTAAAAATAATAATGCATAGCCGAAGACAATTTAGCTTGACATGAAGACTTATAACTTAGACAAGTTTTTTAATATAGGTTGACATAGCTATGTTATATCTATAGTTGTTTAAAAATGGTAACAATAAATAATGAAAACTCTATAAAATATATTTTTACTTCAAATGTAGAGCATCTTAACTAGATTCAAAGTATTTCTAATTCTTATTTAATTCAAATATATTAGAATGAAAGATAGTTACCTCTTTATCATTGGCTTCTATCATTTATTCCAATGTATGACATGCAATGAATCTGATGTTGAAGGAGCTAGCATGATTATTTAAACTAGTTGAAACATTCCCATAGAGTTGGTGCTAGGTTGTTTTGTTCAAAACAACTTCATTTAATTTATATGAAAGAGTATATATATAGATGTAAATGTGTTGTTTAAATTTGAGAGGAAAATATTATATTATGGTTTTTAAGTTAGAAATAACTATGATACTTAATGTTGAAAGATATGTTGCATATCTTACATGTTGTGCCTTGTACAAATCCCTCCTCTATGTGTTGCATTATTAATGCATGGTCTTGATCCAAGTGAAATGGCCCATAACATTTGTAAAAGTTAGCCGATCAACCTGAAATGAATTCTATTATTTTATCCATTTCATTCAAAAAAATTCTATTTTTTTTTGCCCATGAATCTATGAAATTTGATTGGCAATGACATTAAAAAATAATTTAATTTTATTTGTTTAGTATTGATGAATGTATGTTTTTATTTTATTTTTCTTGTACAGGTTGACTAAAATGAAGAGAGACACAAAATGAAAGTTTTTTAATTTCTCACCTTTAGAACTTATGGATGTAGTAATGAAATTTGTAGTGAAGGAAACCTGCATAATAACAATAGCTACATCAATTCTTGAGAAATACATTTACAAATAAGAAACATTATGAGTCATGACATTGTCATTAAATATTGCGAACAAAATATTTTCAATTTGTTTTGACAATGATGTGGCATCTAAGTTCATATTACAAAGGCAATTATATAGTTTTAAACTTGGAATTAGTGAACTATAGTATTTTTTTGTTTGTTTTATACTAGCTTAATGAAAAAACTAAGTGGAATTCTTTGTGGTTTCATTCTAAAAATATATGTAATTAAAATCATTTAAAGTTAATTAGCTTTTTCAAAACTGTCATGTTGAAACATGATCTATATTTCTTGATGGTCATCTCATCATCTCTAATCTTGGACATATGTGAATCTATGTTTCACAAGTCAAGGCCAAGAGTTATTTAAAGTATTGTTTCAAATTCATGACATATATGACATTAATTAATGTTGTAAAAAAGTTATGAATAGATGTCTAAGGAAGAGAAATATATTACCTATTGCATTTATAGAGTATGTTTCCCTCTAGATCTTTTGTTGTTTGACAGTTATCAAATTTCAATTAATGTAATTGGTGTTTATTCATCAAATAATAGTAAGTGTTTAGCAATAATGGCAATACAAGAAAAGACCCAATGTTGTTTATGTAAGTTGTGTGACAACAAAAATTAGGGGTCAACTATGGATAAATGCATTTACAAAAGACTAAAGAATTTAAAATAAAAATGTCTATTGTATTTGCTTATGCATTGATAAAGACATTTCAAAACTAAAGATACAAGGATTTAGAAGTAATATTTTTTATATTATTTTATTAAGATTCATATTCATGGATATGGAAGCTGAATGACTACATCTCTCCACCTCATTTTTCCTACCACCACTATTACTATGGCATTGAAGCTGAGGCCAGGGATGGGGAAATATCCTCAACCCATTTTTTATGTGTTTTTTCATCTTCAACCACTTTAAAGTACAAATTGAATCTAACCAAGTAAAAATTAGACTTGTACAAGCAAAAATTAAAGCAAAGATTAAAATATTTGGACAAATTCAAAGATGTGATGAAATCATCAGTTGAAGAAAAGGTTTAGAATTTGAGCAAGAAACATCAATTGGCTAACAAGATGGAAAAAAAATTGAAGAGATGTTAGTCTATTACAATCACAAGTCTAAGCACCTAACTGAACTACATACCCAACATGACAAACTAAAAATTTGAGTTGGAATGTGTTATTAGTGATAAAATTCAATTAATAGAGGACAAAGACAAAATAACAAAAGAACTAAATTTTGCATAGGATAAAGTGAAGTGATTGAATGAACTTCAGTCTCATTTTGATAAGGAAAAAAATCAATTAAAATATGTCAAAATCATAGTTTCAAATAAGATAATGATTATGAGTCAAGTGTATTTCTTTATTTTTATGAAACCTTTGACCAAGTCTAAATTTGAGGAGGATAATATGAGGTATGTCATGTCCTCATTTAATTAAATTTGTTTATGTTTCAAATTTTGATCAAGATAACAATTTAACTATTAAAATTATGGCTCCTTATCATGTGGGCACCTTTTTTTCATAACATCTATAATAAAATTGATTACACGGCATAATTTTGATCATTCATCTAAAGTAAGACATTGCCAATCTTAGAAGATGAAATCAGTTTGAGTAGTGTACATTGATTAAGTTTCTAATTTTATTATTTTTAAAATGTCAATGTTATCCATTATGCAAAAAATGATAACTTTAGAAGACATACAAAACCTCTAGATGCAACACATAGTTGTGTGATGAGATACAATAAGTAGATTAGTGTTCCTAGTAAGTTGTAAAGTAGATTGATAACATAAATTTTACTTCTAAACTGGGTTTTTCATACCATTTTTCATCTTTATGTTTTATTATATTATATAGAGGGGGAGGTATCATTCCAATCAATATGTTATTAGAAAAATAAAGATATTTAATATTTTTGAGATTTCAAAAATTAAATGAATACTGCCACCAAGAGTGTTGTTTGAGAGATCCTTATAAAATGACTCTAAAAAAAAATCCACCATCAGTAGCACTAGATCATCTACAATTACTTCTTTATGTATATTTTAATTATGGTATATCATGTAATTAGTATTGTTAATGTATGCTTTTTGTACTTAAATTGAAATGGAGGAGACTAATTAGCTTGGAAAAAACATGTCAATAGTTTTTGAGTATTTAATTTTTACCATAAACAAAATAGACATATGCATGTGAAAATAATAGTTAGTAAAACTTTCAACTAGTTCACACAGTTAAACCCTAACCAAATTCATACAAAGGCCTATATTTCAAACCTAGAATCCATAATAAACTAAGCTCACATTAAAAAAACTTATCTCTAAATTCTCTACATAGTATATTCAATGTATGAAATCCAATGAAATCTTGGTGTCCTAATCCATTGGCCTTTTTATTCATTTTTTGTCTTAGAAATCATAGGAAACCATAACAAGATTATATAGGTATGTATGTATTTATAATGCACCATTATGCTTTACTAGATAGATACAAATCCCTAAATTGTAAATCTTGAGGTGAAAATCAAGTAAACATAGCATAAATCATCTAGGTCTTTTGAGTGACGAACATTTAAACTAATTATTTTTTAAAAAAATGATCCAATCTAGTATAGGAGAACAACAAGATTTTGGAATAGACAGTACCAAAATTAGACATGGAGATAACATACTAAAAGTAATCTTCAATTTAGATTGTGTGATTTTTTACCGACACTGATCAAACATCATGCAAATCTTAAACAAATGTTTTTTGGTAAATACTAAAACACATTCATAGCCTATAATTCAAAATAAAATTACATATATAAAACAAAAGAGACCAAATAATTTTTTTTATTGTTTTGATGGACAAAAGTTGTACTAGTCAGATTTAATTGATTGGTGAGCAATGAGATAATTTAAGGCTTTTATAAAGTGACATAACAACTTTTTTAATCACATAGACAAGATATATTATCTTTTTGAAGCTCATTGTCTATTTTTTAAAATTTTATGGGACATTTTACTTGGATTGAGATTGAGAATTAATGACATGGTATACAGAGGAGGGTATTTAATAAGGTGGGTATGCTTTACCATTCAATGTTGTATTTGTTCACATTGTGTTGACTAGTTTGTTTCAATGGTTTAAATCGAATGCCAAATTAGTAAAAAAAATAAAATGGCAAGAAGTTATAAAGACCTAGATGCTTGTATAATCTTGCTATGGTTTGGTGAATTCAATGAAGTGAATAGATTTGAATAAAAACCAAGAAATAGATAACTAGGTATTTTTTTTTATGATTAAGTAACTATAAATTACTATATTTTCAAAGACACAACCTTCAAAAAGTTATTTAAAACTATGGATCTAAAGCAAGCATAATTAAAAGTCTATAGTAATGCTTTTCTTTATCTCTTCTTCAAAGAATCTATACATCCATATGTAATTGTGTTTAACATATTTCAATTAATGAAAAATTGATGGAGCTACGTATAGTACCTATGAAGCAGGAAAAAGACATGGTTATAGATGAATACAAAGAACATGTGTTTTGTCATTAACATTTCAATTGTTCTTGAGCAAGAATCCAGTAATTTATAACAATATGCAATGACATTTTTAACTTTTGAGTAAATAAAATGTTTAGTATTTGATTAAATGACAATATGTATATCATCAATATTTAATATTAATCTATAAATGTCAGTAATGGATTTGAATAGAAACATAGAGAATGCAATGAAGTAAATATAATTATCTATTGAATAAGGAGAAACTAAAATCTAGTAGAATATGATCTGTTACCCTTACCAAATATGGAATGTTTATGTTTCAAATATTAATTACTAATCATAAAATCATGTAAAATATCAAAAAGGCTTCTCAAAAACAACAAACATGTTTTTAGTGCAATTTCTATTTTTGATTAAACTAAAATAAATCAATACAGACATCAAACCATTCTATTTCAAAATGTAAAAACTATAATAAAGCATTTAAATCTTTAACAAAAACATGTATGCATATATGATGATGATTGTGAATACTTTTTATCTAGAATCTGATTGTAGTTAAAGATCCATGATTCTGAATCCTAACCAAAGAAGTAAGGCTACCTAATTCTAAATCCCATTATGCATTATTTATCAAATCCATTATAAATAATTTATAATTACGTTTTCCCATAGCTGACCTCCTTTTCTTTTATTTCTATTTTTTTTCTAGACTCTAAATCAAGTCAGGTCTTTCAAGCTTATGAATGTGTTTATTTTCTAGGCAGCGAGGAAAATTTCCATGGCGATGATACTATCTATTATCATTAGCATCATAATGTGCTTTTACATCAACTTTTTTTGGTATTTTTGAGAAGCAATGTTCCCCGTCATAAATCTATTTACATTAGATTTATATAAATAATACAAATAAATGCTGTTATTATATAATGTTAATAGTATTTGAAGGTGAAAATTTTAGGTGTATATACTGATTCTAGATAATTTAAAAAATGAATTTTTAGAATAGAGGAAAACCAGAAAGATATATTGAAAAATAAAATAAAAAGGTCAAATGCTTTGTAAAATTTGAACATGAATCAATTTGAAGACAAATTAATTGGCCACCAATCTTAAAAATCCATTTCTTAATCCATGCCTAGTTCAAATTAGTAATTTAAAATAAAAATAGACTAAAGATGAGATACAAACCTTGAAGACATGAAAATATTTTTCAACACAATTCCTAGAAGATAAATGTTACACCACCAAGACTAAATATGTATATAACAATGAAAACAAGGTGTAAGATTAATAGATGAATAAAATATTCACTAGGAAAGATTTTTTATGACAAAAGACCTCCTTCAATATCCTATTGCATATGGGTTATAGGTTTTGAACTAATTCATGGTTTTTTTTAAGGTCAATATTCATCCTATATAGTGCAATAAACCATGATAAATACAAATGTGTAGATTTAGAAATATGCATCAAAATAATTGAACTATTTTCAATATTGTTCAACATTAAAATCTATAAGAAGTATTATTTTACCTTGATGATATTTATAATCACTATTTTTTATGGATCGCCTTGCCCATTGGCTTTAAGACATCTTCATATGCATTTTTGGGTCAAAGCAATTTTACTAAGTTACTTGATTTTTAATATATATGCTCCACTATATAGTAAATGAGGTTTAGAGATAAGAATTTATTTACTTGTTCACACAATATATCTTGATTACTATTATTGTATCTATAACACTATGTATGATCATATTATATCAAAAAATGGTACACAATTTGGAAAATAAACTAGACAACGATCAAAATTAACATAAGACTATACATGCAGTTTTCATATAGGACTGAGCACTGTGACATTTAACATATAAAATGAAATATAACATGCAAACCAAATAATCCAATTATTAGAGATTTAAAATTCAAGGCATATCACATTCTAGATTTAGTTCAAAAATTATCTACTTAGAAAATTCGTATTTATACAAATATGATTCCAATATAATTATATAGTATATAAACTAGATAATGTTTGAACTATGAAAAGTAAAGATCTAAAATATGATAGATAAATTAAAATATAATAGTTTTTTGAACCTGAAACATTGTTGATTTTGGTATATGTCTTGGTAACTAAAGTAATATTGATTGTATAGTGACTAGAAGGCACTATGTTAATGCTCAAGTAGCTGTGTGATGTAAATCATAGCTTGATGATGTTATGCCTAGTCCAAGTTAATATGGTAGTGAAAATATTTGAATTATAATAGTGATTGAATTTTAAGCATCATTTTTCATACTTTAACATCAAAAACTAGTACAAGCAAAAGAATCAATTATTGTTTACATAAATGTTGGGCTTCTGTCAAAAGAACATATGTAAGATCTTGAAAGTTATTTCATTGTTATATGTCATAAACAAACTCAAGATAGGAATTATAACCACAAATTAACATATATCAGGGAATCATTATACAATATATCAATATCCTTTCTATCAGTTATTATGCATATCATGTATCGTATGCATATATAATTATAGTGATAAAATTAAGAAATAATAAAAAAAGTTTTGATTTATTAATACAAATATGTAATAAGTTTATATCAATACTATGCATGACATCAAGAGTCAAAGTATCTAGAACAAGTATTAGTATTGTCTAAAAATTGGTATGCTATGTCTTTAAAGCGGGTTCTTTTCCTTGGTTTGTATTTTGTGCATATGTAATTATAGTGATGAAAGCAAAAAATAAAGAAAAGTTTTGATTTGTTAATCCAAATATGGAATGGGTTTATATAAATGTTATGCATAATGTGAATAGTCAAAGTATCTAAGATAAGTATTAGTATTGTCTAAAAAGTTGTCACACCATGTCTTTAAAGCATGTTCTTTTCCTAGAACCAATAAATCAAGATACAAAACAAAAAAATAATGGTATTAGCAAATCATAGGAAAAATATTTTTAATGATGAAAACATAATTGTAAGACAATAGTGTAATGAGCTCACCAAGTTATAATCTAGTTTCATTCACGTTTAATATCAAAAATAGTACCATCCATTGTAATTGTATATGTGTTGTAAAGCTAAAATCTACATAGCAATAAAATAGTTGCCGAGATTTCTTATTTATACTGGTCGAATGATATTGGAATCAGTTTTGGTAGTAAAATATCAAGTAAATATTTTTTTTCAAAATGCATTCAATTTTTACTTCTTTTGTTGAGACATTTCAAGTCAATGCATGAACAAATAAATGTCTTAAATATAGTGGACAGATTAGACAATGTGAATAGTCATCTCACTCAAGATCCTTTCCTATAATTATATGGTCACAAGACTTGGATATTGGTTGAAAGGGGACTGAATAAATGTCTTTTACTTTTAGAATTCCTATTATATGTATATTTTTGAGGCAATTTTTTTTTTTTTTTCAAAAGCAATTTAAAGTTTCGTTCATAGTCAATGGAAGAAAAAAAAGGAAAGCAAAGAAAAATTGGCTTCAATGTTTGCCCCAATGATTTTTTGTAGATATTTATTCTACATTTCATCGACCAATGGTTTGATGAAAGATGAAATTTTTTAATGAAGTGTATGAGAACCTTTTGGGTCTTTTTATATCATGTTTTTAAAAATTTAGATTGGATGTTTTTTTGAAATCAGTTGGTCTTTAATTGCATGACAAAGTTGTTGGTACTATTCACCAAGTTGAATCTAAAATAAAATAGTTTGTAGATAATTTGACAAGAAAAATAATCATAATATAAGAATAAGAAAATAATTTGTAAAAAGATAAAATAAAGGCTCACTACTGCACATTTGTATTCTATTTCACCATCCTTGACATGTAAATTAAACTGAGTATTTATTTATTGGTAACTTGTCACCAAGGCTCTGAACGAGCCAATTAAAAATAAATCATATAAGTATATTATATCATCAATTGCATGATTTGGCATAATTTTATGCTTATTACACACCATAAGTATGTTTTGCATGTTTGATTTTGCAGTCAATATTATGCAAAATGCAACATCCCCTCTTTCATATTTTGTCCATTCTTTAATCAAAAAGTTAGATACCTAGATAATTTTGACTATATATATGTGTGTGTGTGTGTGTGTGTGTGTGTGTGTGTGTGTGTTTTAAATTTTTGAAACAATTTATTAGTAATGTTCATTGTTAATTTCATCTGCCCATGAACATTGACCAAGTTTATATGCAATATCTCTATCTGAATTAGAGAAATAGGATTTGTAACATGGGCAGGTCTATACACTATTAAAATATCTCCCTCAAATGCAGAAGTGTTTTTCCCAACACAAATATCCATGATTGTGTATGAAGGAGTTGCTTATGTGCATGTGATAGGATAAGGAAAAAGAAAAGCTTTTCCTTTTTAAATAGAATAATGAAGAAAGAAAAGAAAAAAAAGCCGACTTTTTTTGTGTAGCAAAAACATTCATTTTAAAGTGAATAAAGAGAAATAAAAATGATTCATACATTATCATTTTTGCAATTGTTGTTCATAACAACTTGTTTGATCTATACCATATAAAATAGTTTCTTGTTCTTGATTTGTTTCTTTTTGGATGGATTTTTTCTAATTCCATGTCTTGTCCTTCATTTGTTAAGATTGAATGTTAGCTCTTTTATGATTTATAGCATAGTTTTATACATGAAAAATACACAATGAAGAGAGATAGATGGAATGTTCAAGCATCAAATAAATTAAGTAGATGAACAACATGCTTTATCCTATGTTTTGTGTATATATAAATGCAATCAACATAGGATAAAGCTATGCACTATAAAAAATACTTTGAACAAAGAAAAAAACAAATATTGCATGCATTCATTGACTTATTTTAAATCCTAATGACTAAGTATTATTATTTGTGGTGACACATACCACATTGTGATCAGTCCATTATGTTTCTATTTTTATAATCTGGTTAGTTTATCTTGTACTATTTGTTCAAACCTGATCTATGATTATATTCATATATTGCTTATATATATGTGGTAGGAAATGCATATTGTAACCTGACATATGTTTTTCAAGTAGTGTACTTGATTTATTGGAAATAGATATTTCAATGTTAAAGTCTCCTAGAATGTAGATTTATTTAGATACATTTCCATTTAGTAATGCCTTTTGAATAACATTGATAATATTCAAGATGTAATCAAATGGGGATGCATAGATATTAACAACTACAAATTCATTTTGTCATATCACAATAGTTATTTTTAATGCTTCCACCTCATTTACTACATATTGTATTAGTTTTGAAATGATTACATGATTTTGTACATATATTATAATACCATTGACATTATATACCAAGTTGCAGGTCAAAATGTTTGAGTTAAGATTAAAGTAATTGGCAACTTCAATGTATGTTTCTTGTAAACATAATATGTCACATCTTATCAAGTCACGGTTATTGATAATGTCTTCTAGATGGGATTGGAGGCTATAATTATTCAAGGATCATATAATAACATATGAATCTAATACATTTGATCTAAGGCTATGCTCAAACTTCCATTTTGAATTTGATTCTAGTTTTGACATTTCAATATAGATTTTGTTATTAAATGTAATGTTTTTATGCGTAAGTGGACATATAAAATATAATGAATATATGATTTTAATATGGGATAAATTTGTATATGCTAAGTCATGTCTCTTAATACTAAGTGGCTTGAATATAACACCTTCCATGGTGAGATCATATGACCTATGTATTGTGCATACACAAGCTAGCTGGACTAAAATTTGGCTTCATAATATTAATTATTTTTTGTAGGTCAACATAAGAATTAGTCTATAAATTTAAAATATAGGAGTCCAATATATATCAATATGAATTTTATAGATATGATTATGTCTTATTCTCTACAAGTTTCGAATGTTAATATCATTAAATTTAATCCAAATAATGTCATTATTTTATTGTTTGTTATATAATTTGAATATGCCATCTAAACAATTGACAAGTCCATCTTGCATATCATAATTCCTATCAAAAACTTAACCACCATGCCAAGATTTAGTACATTTTTTACAAGTAAGCGTATAGCATTAGCATATCCATGTCTTTCATTGTATGTATCATCTTCTTTGTTTATTACATGGATAGAAATTTCATTGTGTAGAACAAGAGCCAACATTTTGTTATTATTGGATTCCACGTCATTTTTCAAGAAGAAAAAATATGGAAATGAAGGATATTTTGGGGATGGTCTTAAGAATTTTTTAGTAAGATATTCTATACCCTATTTTGTATGTGAGCATACTCATAATTTTTTTAGCATTGAGACATAAATTTCATCTTTTTGGTGCATGGGTTGTTGAAATTGATATAAAAAAAAATGTTTTCTTGTCAAAAATAATATTTAATAAATTCACTATTGATTTTTGGATACTCAAAGATCAAAGAGTCATTTACAAGATTAAATTGATAAAAGTCTCCACAAAAGATCATGTCAACATTGCCAATGAACATGGTTGGTAGTCGCATTATCACGTAGTCATTTATAAATATGATATAACATTCTTTCTCCTACAAGTGAGATCTCATCAATTATTACTATGCACAATTGATTATAATGTTTGGATAATGCATCTATATGTTCATTGTTCATTGGAATAAGTTTTGATTTGTTAAATGTCAATAGAAATGTTCAATGTAATGTGGATCCTCTAACATTATATATAGTTTTTATTATGTATGCAAGTAAAAAAACCTTTTTCATACATGGATCACTTTCAATAGTTTCAGAGTACATACGAATTAGCATTACAAAGATACATTTTGTTGTTTCCTATGCCTGCGCCTTGTGTTAAAAATAGTTAAAATGGGTTGTTTTTGTTTGTTCTTTTCTTACAATCAATGTATTTTACAATTGATTATTGATCTTCATTCAACATTTGTCTATGTTTTTATTATTTGAAATTGTCAAAAAAAATGGATGAGGAATAAATTAAAATGGTATTGACATATATTGACTTGATGCAAAATTTGTTGATGGGAAACCCATATGTAGATCATATTCATCTTACATGTTATTTGATTTTCATTACCAATTTATAGTGTCCAATACTTACTTAGTTTTGAAATTAATTTTAGAGGCAACATGTTCTATGTCTCCCCAATAAGGATTTATGTCATAGTTAAACTTAGCATCATTTTTCTTAATGATATTTATTTATGACTCAGATGCTAGTTTTTATGTTCGAAGACCTTGCTTCAAACTAGTCTCATTGTTTCAAATTGTAAAATACAAAAATAACCATTCACAATAATAGTTTTCAATGTCAAGATGCTTGTTACAATTAATAAAGCGTATAACATGGCATTAATTTTTCAATGGCTTTCCATTTTTTGGTAGTTAGAAGCAAATTCAGCTAAACAAACATGGTCAAAGGTATTAGGATAGGCTATGAAATAGTGTATAATAGATCAACACATTACATATTTAGAGCCATCTGGCTCATGCCTAAGAATATTTATGGGTTTTAAGATAAATTTTCATTCATAAAGATAATATGTATTTACAAAATAACATGTTCTTGAACAATGGTTTAATGGCAATGATAACACCAAGTGAACAAGTTATTATGTAGGAATTTGTTGATACTTCAGAATCACATTTCCTAGTGTATATAACATATGGATAGAAGATATATGTGATTTTTTATGTTATTTTTTATATTTACCTAAAATCATGTGTTGTTTTTAAATCTCCCTTTATCGTATATGAATTGCAATATGTTGATGCAACATATGGATTTAAAACAATCTGCACATCTGTATTGGCTTGCCATAGGTATTGCATGTCTATTATAAAGTTATTATTAGATACTTGTGATGGTGTATGCTCAAGGAAAAAATTAGGTTGTATTATTATTGATTGTATTATTTCTAGGTACTAGGGATCGATCATGCCTAGGTCTTGTAAAAATGTGTCAAAGTTATCCAAAGTAGTCTATCATTTTGTACTTAGTAACATATAAATTTTTTTTGATGTTGCAATTGTAACATCATTTTCTATTTCAGATGGGATTAGTATTATTGTTTATCACATTGGCAATTATGGAAAATTGTATCGACAATTTTTTCCCTTTCTTTTTTACAACTCTTAATATGGTAGTGTATATGAAATTTTTCCACATCATTTTTTAGAGTTTCAGTATCACAAGTTATGTATTTGTCTAAAAAATCTATAAATTTTGAATTTTTATTATTTCCATAAATCGGTGCATATTTTATCCACACCAGCCAATGGTCATGAGCATTTCCTCTATGTCAAAATTTATTCACACAAAAAATTGATTGAATATTTTAATGAAAAAATCATCACTTCATAGCATCTATCTTAATGCATTCACATGGTGCCTATAATAGTATGTGCATGTAATGGATTTTTTTTAAAATAAAGGAAGCATCATTGAATTTCTTGAAGTCACCAAGTTCAAGAACTTTGTTTTTTGATGCTTCACATATAAAAGTTGTAATGTATCTATCAATAGATTCTAATGATGTTTGACACTTGTAAAATTCAAGAAGAATGTTGGTGGTCCTAATTGTTGTAGCATGCCAAATGCATTATTTTAATGCCTTTCATGTAATAAGGTAAGATGTGTATTTTTATAAGATCTATGTATCCAATTTCTTATTTAAGTAATTTCTCCAAATTGAGTTTGTATTTAACATCTTTATCTATAAGTTTTATTCCCCTTATCTAGCCTTTTCTAATTAAAACTCACTTAGTCTTTCCAACCTTATTTATGAATATTTTAATTGTTTTGAAAAAAAAGTTTTTGAGGTGATATGGAAATAGACAATTGACATGTAATAGTTCCCATTGTGCTATTTTTTCATATGTAAATATTGACACATTATTTTCATCATTAATATTTCCAAAGAAAAGTGTTGGAAATTTCATTTATTTAGAGTCCTTATCTTTTAAAATGCCAAGTGGGAAATTCTCTTTAGCCAGTGCAATTTCAACCACTTTGTCATGTATGCAATAATTAATATTGAGTCTATAGAACCATACATGAGTATGTCATTAGAACAAATTTGGTCTATGTTAAAATACATGATTTTTTCATTAGCTGTATCTAATTTAGATTTGTTGGACACATTATCACTATTTTCATTGTCCATTATAGTATCATCTACAAGTGGTTCCCAATCAACCTTAATATGCACATTATGAGTAATGTACAATTTTTTTGTGCATGGTAATTTTAAATTATTTCATGATGAGCTATGGTCAGAAAACCCCTTGTTGGTATGAATTTTTTATTCCAAACACCTCTTTAAAGCCATATAAATTATTATTTTCTTATCTATTGACCTAGGTAGTGCTTTTTGAATTTTATCAACATTTGATGGTACATTAATAATTAGACCTTTTAGACCAATCTATGGCTTACTATATCCTAGGTATCTCATGTATGAAAATGATATTCTCAATAAAACAAACATTTATTTAAGATTTAATATCATAAACACAATTTTTAATAGTTTATTTTGTCTAATATTAATAGGCATTGAAAATCTAGGAGCCATTCCATTTTTCAATGTCTGGTTACAATTTGCACATATTTTCTTTTTAAAAATAGGTTTACTTTTCCCTATTAATTTTTGGAATGTGTATTTTTCTTATTGATTAAAAATTTACATACTATGCTTAAAATGTAACTATTTACAAATAACACAAACATGTATGAGGGTGTCATTAATTATTTTGTTATAAAATTCTATTACTTTTCTAATAGCATTCTTGGTAACTTTTTTCCCTATCAGCCTTTTACTTGTAATTTTCAATATCCAAAGCAAAGACTTTTTTTAAAGTATTGGGGCTAAAAAGTCTATAAATGATTGAATTTGTTGTATAGTTTATTGTTTCATTATCAATGGTTTATAGTGTATATGATTTACCATAAATGGATTGTGTAGAGGTGTTTTAAAAGGAGGAAGGTGTAATGGAAATCAAGGGATAACTCTTTAGAATTTTCTTGCTCTATCCCATAAGTAAAGTTGTATTGAATTTATTTTATGACGTGTGATGACAAGCCTTGTCACTTGCATTTCCTTCAACATGGTACACTGTATGGAGACTAAGGAAAAGGGTTGGGTGTTGAATGTATGGGTGTGAATGGATAAAATGTTTCCCCATATACCAAGGTTATTTGTAAATGGAGGTTACTCATAAGTTATGCTGAGAACCTAGTTTTCATCATTATAGGCTTCCAAACATTGTTTGGATCTTCTTCTTCAATAATTATCTTCTTTTATTATTAATGGTCTTTTTAATTTTTTGAAAATATGTTAATGTGCCTATTGATCCAAAACATAGAATTTATGGTTGATAAATATTTCAAGAACATAAAAATAACATAGTAACAATAAATCCTCTAAGAAGAGATGTATTATTACTCAATATCACAATACAACTATATGCTTATCTCTAGGAAGAGATGTATGATTTTCCATTTCAGGTTACATATTCATTTATACCCATTTTACAAGTATGGGGAGGATGTAGAAGGTCACCAATCTTGAGGGATATTAAGTGGTTCAACTTCCATGCTTTAAAATAATACAAAATTCAAGGAATTACTATTTTTAGAAACATACTATTTTTAGACTGCACTACTAAAATTGAAATTTGGGTCACTTTCATTGGGTTTTCAGGGGTAAAAATTCATCAAGTAGAGATCCATTCCATCTCAAGTAATTCTCCTCATTCTTATATTTCCAGCGATTTAAACGGTGAGTCAATTGGAGCTACGGTGCAAAAGTTATGGCTCCCGAAAGTTCCATCATTAATTGGGGTGGAACTGTCACCCGAATTATCACCTGAATTGATGCTCAGATCACCTATAGATTTCAAAAAATTTCCAAATAGGGGAAAACTATAGATGATTAAAACTAGCCACATATATCTTACTACCTGGACTTCAGACTGATTCCTACCAACCATTATAAATTAAGCCTAAGAATCACTGAGCATTCCAAATTTTATTGTGCATCATTCATCAAAGCTTAGAATCACATTGAGGCATCCTTATTTGGCATACTAGCCTATATACAATAATAATCTCTCACATATTTGTCCCTAATCACCTTGTGGCATCACAACTATCAATTTGGCCTATGGGCTTGTTAAGTGGGGCACTTACTCACTTGATCAAATCTTGAAAGATCTAAACAACTAATCAAAATAAATTAGTAATCTAAACAAGATTAAATTCCTATTTGAATTATCCATTTTCAATTAATTAATATCTAAAAAATAAAATTCAAAAATTTAAAATTTCCTAGCCTTTCATCATTACCTTTATGAGTTGTCAAGCTCTTTAAAAATATCCTAAAATATCTAATTGAGAGCCATGCCTAGCAATTAGAAATCATAATTACTTGACAACTATTAACTCTACTAGAGTTAGTTTTAACTCACCTAGGTTTATTTTGAACCCATTCCAAGCCTAAACTCAACCCTACCTCACCTTGGGTGAGAGTTAATTCCTAAGGCTATAAATACAAGGACATGACTCTTCATTTCTAAGCTTAGATATTGTAGAGTTATTATGTAGGATTTGTGCCATAAGACTCATGAAAGTAGTGTTACCATGCCCAAATCTTAATCCAAGCAATCAAATCCAATGTTCCAAGGAGAGAAGGAGCCAATCAACCTCTATTAATGAAGACTTCTTGATGCACAAGTCAATCAAGCCATTCAACAAACTATTTAGAGCTCCCAAGCAAGGTAAAAAACTTGTTTATTTTATGTTTTTTTGTGTTTTAATTTAGTTTTGTTTCCTAAGCTCTCCCTAGTGTCTAGGATAGAGGTGTTAGGATTTTAGTGTGTTCATTTCATTTATTTTATGAGACTAACACAAGATTAACCTACCCTCTATGTCAAATTCCTAGTTCACATGTTGGCACACCTGATGGGACTCTCAATGATCTCTTGTAACTAAGGAGGATGATATAATAGTTTTAATTTTGCTAATGGATGCTTTAAAATCTTCAAAATTCAATTTTTAATTTCATTTTTCACATATTTATATTTTTAGTAACAAATAAGTTGCATAGGGATCAACACCGATTCTCCCAGACCAACATTGATTACTAGATAGAGACTGATTTTGATTCATTGAACCGACCATGCTCCATGTGTGAAAAGTAGAGCATGGTAGAGACATGGATAAAAACTTGCATATTATTTGTCTGATCATTTCCTTGCACGATCTAGTGATAATTATTAGTTTTAAGCCCATTTTACTAACAATATTTTTGTAAAAAATAAACTATGTATTTCTATGTTTTTGTAATAAATGTCATCAAGATTCTTAACCAATGTTGATCCCTATGGAGAGCAATTGATGTTAATCTCTATGGATTGACATCAATCCATGCATGGATCGATGTTCATCTCTTTGAGACAAAAAATAGAATAACTTGAGAGTTCATTTCAAAATATTATTTTCTCACTTGATTTTGGGCTTCTAAGTAGGCAAATCCTCTAACAAATTTCAAGTCCTAAAGTGGAAAATGCAAAGTTTGAATATGGTTAAATCTTACACCCTTTATCTTTGGTGCTTAAAATGAACTTAGTTCTTTTCATACCTTAGTTTTTTATGAATCCGAGGGGCTCAAATTTCAAAACATACTTTGTTTTATTTCACTAAAATGAACTTTCACATTTAGTTACATACTCTTAAGAGTTGTTCATTTTATACTTATTTTTTAAAAGTTGTTTATTTTTAGAAAAACAAGGGACACGTGGATGCTCTCCCCATCCCTTTTAGGGGATTCAGGTGGCCAAAAGTGATCATTATTTTCCTATGTCTCTTTAGTATAAAATCATGAAAGGAATGTTGATAATTTTGCCAAATCCATGTGGTTTGGGTGACCCCAAAATGACCATAATGTCTTTTCACTTATCTTTATTTTTATGTATTTTGGCTTGTGAGTGGGAGTTCATCACCTCCTCAAGGGTTATATATGGAAGCATTTATGCAAGAATTCATCTCTCAACATCATTTAAACCCCACTCCATGGTTGAGTATATAAATTGAGCTAGTGAATTGCTAGGATGGTAGTTTGAGCAATTCAACTACTTCTATTAGTGATTGTTGCCATCAGAATATATGATCAACTTGAATATCATAATATACTAAGTAAGTGACAAATGCAATGGTTGTGAAAATCACAAGATATTTTCACAACAATCTAGTTGATGTAGATATAATTTACATGAGCAAATCTTGTGTTATCCATGCTTGGGACCATCTAGACATGAGTGAAAATTGATAGTTTAAAATAACCCCACTTGCCACAGAAAACTGTTGATGTAAGGTGAGTATCCCAAAGTTCTATTTCATAGTATAAAATATTGAGAGAATAGGGTGCCTAAAAACCTTTACTTTTCATGAAATTTTAATTTTTTGATTAATAAATTAAAATCCTTTCAAGAGTGAGTATATTGATAGAATTTGATAATATTATGCAACCTTGTCAATTTTAGGATTTATGACAATACACTTAGGTGTTTATGTCATTTTTATCCTTTATTGCATGGTTTTGAGTCTAAAATATATATTTTTTTATACCGTGTCAAAATGAGTCTTATTTATACATCACTCTTTTATTTTAAGAGGTGTTACGCTGCCCATTAAATATCGTGCATTTGCCATAAATTTTTTGTCAAAGCTTTGTGTGTGTCACTTGATTGAAAAGGGTGTTGTTATGATACACAATTTATTTTGAATCTTGTGCATTTAAGTCTTGAAATAAACCATTGATCATATATTTAGAGTGTGATAACATCATTACACTGCTCAATTCATTTCAAAGACTTGTTTACCTTATGTCCAAATTCCAATTCAAAAGCAAATTCATTTCAAAGACTTGTTTACCTAGTGTTATTATGCCATTCATTTTGGTCTAGCTTATTGTTTGTTTAAATAATCATAGTTTCCTAATTTGATTTTTTAATTAGCCTTGACAAGTTCAAATCCAAACATTGGTTAATTTTTTATAATGGTTTGTGTAATTTTGGACTAGACATCGATCTTTATATTTTAGGTTGTGTAACTTAAGTTAATTTTTTATTCAATTTGAAAACTATTATTTATGGCTGGATTTAGGGGAAATAGTTTATCTTTCTTATGCCTTTTGTTTCATGTCTTTTTCCAATTGACCAAGTTCATGTTTAAATCCAAATGCCAATTTTATGCAAAAGTGTTTTAAATTTATTAGATCAAATCTTTTACCTTTTTTTATTTAAAAGTCTAGATTTTGTGTCTTTTCTAGAAAACCTATCAATGCATGTTTTGAGCCTAGATTTGTGCCTTGTTCAAAATACCTAGTAACTTTTTTTCTTTAGATTAGACTTTTTTGAAACACTTTATACCTAGAGTTTGGCATTCTATTTTTTATTCATCCACTAGACCTTTTTGTGTAAGACATTTGACATTAGAAATTTGATGTTAGACTATTTTAGACCAAGTTTTAGAACAAACCATTTTAGAAATATAGCTCCACCCCTGGGCCAAGTTAGACCTAGTTTGAACCATTTATTCTTTGAACATTGTTTTTAAGAGTTTGTAGAACTCTAGGCTTTTATGAAATATTCATCATTGATGTGGATATGTCTCATTAAAATTGTAATATATCCATTTACAATCCAAATCATGAGAACATGGTCATAAAAATTTACTTTTATTAGGACCCCTATGGTGATGATGTTTTTTTTTGAGATAGATCCTTGTCCTCCTTATAATACTCAATTTGGGGGACAAAGCCAAGATCCTCAAGAGCATTATGTGATGATACCTTTTATGGGTCAATTAATGTACCAATTTCACCCTTTCATGCCTAATGGCACCCAATCTCCCACCTATAGCTCTAACCCTCCTTCAAATTTTGTGATAAACTAAGCTCCATAATGTTTAGGTATTACCATTCCAGGCCCTTATCTTTTGGCTTATATGAGTAACCAAACTCCATAATGCCCTAAGATTACTTTTCTAGGACTTTTTCCTTTGAATTATGTGAGAAACCAAGCTACATAACACCCTACCATTACCATTCTAGGACCTCATCCTTTAAATTGTGTGAGTAACCAAGCTACATAATGCCCTACCATTACCATTCTAGGACCTTATCCTTTGGATTGTGTGAGTAACCAAGTTCCATAATGCCCTATCATTACCATTTTAGGACCTCATCTTTTGGCTTGTGCAAGAAATCAAGCTTTTCAACACCCTACCATTACCATTATAGGACCTCATGCTTTGTATTTCAATAGCAACCAAGCTTCATAATGATTTACCATTGTCATTCCAGACCCTTTCAAATATGATATCCCAATAATGTTTCATAAGTGCGACTAGATGAGTCATAGTTACCATCTTGGGCCATCAACTAACCTTTGTTAAACCCATCATATCTAATCCTATCATTAACCAACCACTAACCATTCTTCTTCTATTGCCTACCTTCCCCTACTTTATAAAACCCATGCCGATCATTGAGCTACAACAAAGTCAATCAGTACCTTTCCAACAAAGCCAATCATTTGAAGTCCAAGATATGTTCAAAACTGGTATTTTATAACTATTTGTAAACCAAGGCTAAGAGAACCAACCAATCCATGATTTTTTTGTTTAAACACCTATTTGTGATAAGTCAACCTATGATGAATCATATTTTGATGCTTTACCTATTGTCAAGGAGTCTCACTATAAAAATTTAGTCGTTGTTATGTAATATCTACTTTTGGGGAAATCATTATCTCAACCATTGTCATATTTTAAATATCCTCCTTTTCACAAGCCAACCTTTATAGAGTTATTTCTTAACCTTTTCCCACTCATTGAGGAGTCTTACTTTAACAAACTTGTCTCCATGGAGCCTATTATGCCATCATAGGCTGTTACTTATCCAATACCAAACATTCAATAAGACATCATTATAGAAACATCCACACTAGATGAAGAATCAACATTAAATTTAGGTTTTATTCTAAAACCCACATCATATTTAACATAAAAATTAGGATCAACATCAGTCTTAACATTAGATTTAGAGTCCCTTGAATTAAAATCAGCTTTAGGATAATAATATGTTCATGGTTGTTACAATATTGGTTACGTATGCCTTAAAAATCAATTTGAATACATTTTTTTATCCTTCCATGGTTTTTTAGGATCATTACTTTAGATTTAACATAAGCTTTCCTAGAATATTCTATGAGTATTATTTTACATCTTTCCATTCCATTACCATTCCACATGCCACTATCACCAACCAACCAAGCCACTATATTAACATTTCACCTCCCAGAAATGTTGATTGGGACTGATAGAATCACACCTTGTTGACTTGCATCCATGGCAACATATTAGTTGAAGAATATCAAGGGGGCTAAGAACACATTCATGCATAAGAATAATAATCTCCTAGTAAAACCTTTTTAGAGGTGTTAGGGGCAAATCAAATTCCAGACATAACATCTTTTAGTGAAACCTTTTTGGAGATGTTAGAAGATAATCAAATTCAAAAGTTAATGGTCCTTAGTGAAACCTTCCTGGAGGTGCTATGGGATAATAAATACAATTTCATTGGTGAAAACCTCTTCAAAGCACTAATAGCTGAGCACAACAATTCTTCACTACTTGATAAAGACATTATCAAAGATAAAATTAGTATAACTTTCAATCTATATCATAAATAGATGGTAGCTACTCTTAGGCCTAAAAAAAAAAAACACCTGGTGGTCCTAATGAGAGCATATTTAGAATTATTTGACCCCACCATAACTAGAATTATGTCAAATCTAGAATCAACAACATTATGTGTGCCCAAAAATCTTGATCTTAATTTATTGCCTAACCATTATACATTCCATTATCATCCACATTTACACTACCAAATAAAACCTTTTATCTTCTATTTATCCATAATTACCATCCTTAGTCACACTTTCCTTTGGAAAGGCTACAAAGATACCTTGTATTGACATTTAGAGGAAACAAAATCAACAACCAATGAAGATCACAACAACATTCTTGGAGTCCAAATCACCAACTAATTCTTTATCAAGAAACTATTCATAAGAGGTGTCATCTAGAAATTTACATAATTAATTATTCTATTTTTATCATATATTGATCAAGACATGCATCTCTACATCAAAAAGAACAATAAAAACATTTACCTTTCCATTTTCATTTGTCATTTACCTTTCCATTGTCATTTTCCATTTACCTTGTTGTCATTTGTCATTCCTTTTATCATTATTTCATAACTTGCCATTTACCTTACCTTATCACTTGGGGGTAACCCTATTACCATTTATCGAATTATCATACCATCACCATCATTGAACAATGCCTCACCCTATACTATTCTACTATACCTTCACTATTGACCAAATCATATTTTTATCCACCCTACCCAACCCTTTTGATCTTGGCTCCTTTGGTTATTACCACACCTTCCATGAGGGAATTCTAATCCAATTTTAGTAGTTTTAGAACTTCATTTGTAAATAATAGTCTATGAAATTACTATGATAGTGCATCTAACAAGTTATCTTTCATTTATATTTGATTGGTGCCACTGATTATAACCACCTATGGGTAAATCAATATTTCACCTTGTGTTACTAATTATAATCACCTATGGGAAAATTACTATCATTGGCCTATATTGTTGCTTCCTAATTATAACCACCTATGTGAAAATTAGGAACAAAACCTTTACCATGCATTACCACATCACTTTACCATTACTATTATCATTTGCCTTACCATTTGGCCTAAATTTGAGAACTTGTTACCTGGTCAGATCTCACCACCTTTTGTGGTAAAAAAACTATTGTGACTTAAGGTCCTAATGGGACTTTGTAGGTCATGTTTACTTCACTTTGAGGTTAGCTTAGTCCCTCTTTTCCATATGCTCTCACCATTTTATGATCAACCTAAGCCAATGCTCTCACCATTTTATGAGTAGTATCTTTTTAATCTCTAACGAGTTAAGATACCCCAAAAATTCTAAAAAACATCCAAAACATTTCAAATCCAAAAACATTTATCCTATTCAAACCTAGTCAAACATCCTCGATCCACCCTACTGAGGCAAATCCATTATTAGGTTCTAGTCCATTCCACTACCATTAGGGGTGTGACCTTCCCTTTGCATGTATCCTTACCTGGGGGTATCACCTATTTATCATTTCATTGAGCCTTCATTAATAGATATTAACATAATTGATGACATGATGATTTATATTACTTTTACTTTTGATCTTTTTGTATACACATAATATTTTCAAATTTTTATCACTTATTGATTTTATCTATATTGTAGGAATCCATCAAGTCTCAATCGATTTGAGTGTATGCCTTAAGGGGTGCATTGAGAAAGGGGTGGGTAGACCATTGGTGCTTTGCAATATTATTGTCCCTTTTGCCACTTCTTATCTACACACTTATCTCCTAAAAACCATATCTCTAAGCTTGTTCTTCTATCTTGTACACTCTTCATTCATTTTCCACCTTTCATTCCCCTTTTCCTAACCTAAAACCCCTTTAAACTATTTGCAGTACTAGGTCTATTGAGTCAACCCTGTACTCTTATGGGTGAAATTCATTTAGGGTCTAGTTCAACTCTTGGCCAGCCTAGCCCATGACCTAGTGAATTTATGTCCATAATAGTACTAGGTCAACTAAGTTGATCCTATCAACCAATAATTTCAAAAGTGTTTAGGGTTAAATCCACCTATATATATATAATATCATTTCTCCATTATTTAGAGAAGAAAAGAAGAATTAAGATCTATTGTGCATCTACTTATCCACCATTCTAATTGAGGAGCAATCTTAGGGTTTCATACTTTCTTTGGAGATATGGATCTTATCTTGTGGAGAAGTATTTTGGATGCATTGATAGGTTGTGTATCCTAGAGATAATTTATGCTTATCATCCTTACATACCACAACAACCTCTTATGAAGCACCTTGGACAAAGTAGATATTTAGGCTTGGTAGGTTCATCTTCAAAGGTAAGTATTCCTAACTTTGTTCCTTCTTTGTAAGAGTAGTTAGATATACATTTGTACTTCTCTTTCATGCATTAATATTTCATATACATTGACATGAGTATATGTCTCTTATACATGTTTTATTTTATTATTTATTACCCCCACTTTATGCCACAAGCTTTGGTGAGCACTAGATTAGACTTTACTTTAATTATTATTAGTTTAGTGAATATTAAAACATAGGACCTAGTTAGGGTTATTTCATGATTATGTTTCATTATAGGCTTTAGAACCCTCCTTAGTATTATTTATTGTGATAAGAGATCCCCTATTTAGGTCTAGTGAATCCCCATATTGGTCATGTTCCTAATTATCTAATGTATCTCCAATCGGAAGTGTAAGTATGATCTATCTTCTTCAAGTTAGGATTGATTTATAGACATGATGCATTTATTATTTCATACATTTTAGTGAACCTAATGTGACTCTAAACCTCATAGGTTTTATTTCATGTTTTTCATTAATTTATTATTTTTATATATTTTTGATACTAGGTCGATAGGGCTAGTATAGTTTCTAAATTCTATGTGCATGTTTAACACACAATCCCATCAAAATGACTCTATTCTATTTGTGTAGGTCTTCATCAAATACAATTTACTAGGTTGAATAGGTTGACACAGTACACTTGTAGACTTCCAAAAAACATACTAGGTCAATAGGGCTAGTATAATCATCTTCCAAATTTATAGAAAACATACTAGGTTGATAGGGTTGATATAGTATTTTTATAGGCTTCAACAAATAGGGAATTGTAGATCTAGGTTGACCTAGTCAACATAGTTGGCAAAATTTGCAAGTAATATTAAGGGTAATTTAATAGCAATCTCACTTTTCTCTACATCTTCCAACCCACCAAATTTACTTTCTCTATTTGTCTTTCATTTCTATTATTCATTATAGTTTTATTTTTCATAGTTTATAGTCTTTAAAACTACCCTTATACATCAATCTAGGTCAACTTGGTTGACCTAGTTCTATATTATTTCTTCTTCTAAAAGACTAGGTTGACACTATCGACATAGTTCTTAACATACCTCTAATTCAATAGTATAGTATCAATAATGTTGACTCTATACTGTAATCTATGCATACACTATTAACTGAACCAACACTGTATTATGTTTCAAAGTTAGAATTAACATCTATATGATAGTAATTAGCTCACAATCTCAATTTCAATTGTTTACATGCTTAGAATAGATCACATAGTCTAAATAGGTGTTTTTTCAATATACCATTTAGTTTCACTATTTTTTTGTTTCTTGCACACACTACCAAATCACATAATCTTAAAATGCATTTAAACAATTCTTTACCCAAGGCCTACTTATTTGGATTTCATCACCAAAGGGGAATCTAACTTGGCTTTTTGGCCAAGTATAAACATATGGTTAATGATATATATTGGCAAAGAACCTAACACCCTTAACATTATGGTCTATGAAGTGAGAAGGTAGGCCCTAATATCAAGAGAGTATCATTATCAACACAGATCCCTCTTAGTCTAAACATCTTAAAACCATCCATAGATTTCTTTTCAGTTCCCTACTTTCAACCAACTTCCTATCACACTTAAAATCATCCTCTAATAATCCAACAACATTTAGGATGACCACATAGTTAGCATTTACTTTCCAAGTTGACTACTTGATCTTTGTTCATTGTATGTTATATTGGAAAAACTTGAATTGGCCAGAGTTGGTACAAGGTTTTGTGATGTCTACCTCAATTGGATCATCCTTAGTGACCCAATTTATTGTCTATTTCTCTTCATTCCTTTATTTCAAAATTACTTACAATTTTTTTCATATTTCATTTCATTTTCATTCTATTCAACACAGTCTCTAAAAAAATGTTTGTTTCCCTTGCCTGTAATACTATGTCAACCCTATTGACATAGTATTCTTTACTGACCCTTAGGATATAGTGTTAGGTTGACCCTATCAACTCTATATATTTATCTATTTATTTTCTATCCCAAGTTATAGTACTAGGTCGACCCTATCAAATATGTATCCTTATTTTCTCAAATTTTAGATGTTATTTTTAGTACTAGGTTGACCCAATCAACTCTATAATCTTATATACCCCTTCCTATTTCCTTGTATTTGCATCACCTTTGCCTTTTCTAGTCCTTCTCATTCATCATTAACTCTTTGTTTGAAGATAACACTGAGCTGAATTCAATAGATATGATGACTCTTACCAACCCTCATAGGGTCTCCCATAAATAGATTATGGATCCTCTCATGGGTGAAAGTAATTTTTATATACCCACTCATAATATGAACTATGGGGCCCCTCCTCATTCCTCTTCACTTCACAATCCTCTCTTCTCACTTAAAGATCAACCTAAATTAGTGCATATACTTTATATGCTCTTCTTTATCTCTAAATTTTCTCAACATCGAGGAAAGGACCCTTATACCATTTAACATCTCATGATTAGTGGTCAAGTTGAAGAGCCTCATTCACCTTCTCCCATGTTCTCACATGGATTTTGGGATACTAGCTTCTTTTCTTCTCAACCTTTTCCCTTTATTTTGACTCCTTCTCACACCATGACTTCTTCTTCTTTGAATTCCTCTACCTCCGTGCCTAGTATCTCTACTAACATGGTAGGTTCTATATCTAGTGGGCCACTTCCAAGGCCCATTATTCTCAATTTTTCCACTAATGAATCATTTTATACCCATGCCAACCATTCCTCTAATGTTGCTTTTTCTCATCCCTTTAAAAGTCCATATTTTTCCACACAAGCAAATTTTACCACTAGTGCATCACATTCTAATAGTTATTCTCAAGATACTACTAATATTCATAGTGGTACCCAAGCCACTAATTCCAATTCTAATGCTTAAAACAATGTAACTCAAACTCATCAACTCCTATTACAAACTCTTAATCAAATGAATACATTTTGAGATAATAATGCAAATCAAATGATGTAAATGCAAAACAACATTATTCATCTTCAAACCCACCCTCAATAGATGCCATGGGGCACACCTAATCAAAATGTTCCCCCACCTACTCTCTAGGATTCCCATGATAATATCATACTTCAAACTCCTCTTAACAAGACAATCAAGCATCTTCAAAATGACATTATTACATCTCAAATTTCTAATATTGATATACGAGATATCGCCCCCACTCCATCTAAAGTTTTTTGGAAATATATATAAATACTGATTTAAATTAAATACCTTTGACACTACCAAAATATTAACCAAAACTCTCATGGGTGATGATTTAGATTGGTATAACCAACTGAAAATTCATTCTATTACTAGTTTAGAACATTTAGAAAATACTCTCATTCAATAATTCCCAACTAATGATCTTCTTGAGAATACCTTGGGCCATTTTATCAATTGTAATCAATTTGAAACTGAAACTACCCAAGTTTTTGTTAAATGATGGAAGACATTATCCAATAAATGTGAACATAACATGGCCGATGATAACCTTTTCCATCTCTTTACCAATGTTTTTTTCCCAAAGTTATAATATCGATTTTGAACTCTCTCTCTCTCTCTCTCTCTCTCTCTCTCTCTCTCTATATATATATATATATATATATATATATATATATATATATATATATATATATATATATATATTGACCAAGTTAAATGTCATGATTTCCTTATACATTAATTCAAGCCATCCCAACCTTTTGTGGGTGCTCGTATATTACTCAAAAACAAGAAACATCATGCTACCAATGATGGTCTCAAGGACTCTTATGACACTATTTAAGTTGTTATTCCTAACCAATCTTCAAAACCATCTCCCTCTTCCAACCAATTCACTAATCCTCATTTCTCTTCAAATAATAACATCAATTTTCATAAACCTTTTTCTTCAGTTCAATTACTAAAATGTCTACCTAGGCCTCTCCCACATGAATTTGATCCCACTTGTCCTATGAAATCTTATTATGATCCTAATAAATTTTGTTGGTTTCATTCTAGTTTGGGTCATTCTCATGAGACCTATAGGTAGGTTCCTAATTTGGTTATGTATTTTCTTATTGGTCCTAATTTTGGCCATGATTCTATCATTCAAAAATGCCAACAAGCCTATGGCATCAATTTCAAATCCCATGAAGTAAAACACTAAATATCAATATTTGAATCAAGCTAATGTTCATTTGGCCATCTATAAATATCCTCTTCCAAATCACCAAGATAACCAAGACAAACCAACCCCTTATACCAATAATTTTGATAGTCTTATTAACCCAACTCCTGAAGAGAATGTGGTTAATATGACTAATATGTGAAAGGGTGGTTGCTTTCATTGATACTCAACCTATCTATACACCTCCATTGTCTCACACATTTCGTGTTATCTAAGATTCTTCTCCAAATCACTTAAATAAGTTGGGGGAAAGATGACCCTATAACTTTTGATGAACCAATTCTAAATCTTCCCTTGGATAACACTTCCCATACTATTTCTAGCATCTGTCTATCTTATTTACCTATCACCAATGATACTCAAGATTCTATCAACACTTCTATAAATTTTGAAAAACACATTGCATCAACTGCTTCATCTTCTCAACATAATCTATCAACTTAACATGTCACTAAACCTTTTTCCTCTTATCAACATAAATTCCAATGTACTTTTGCTCTTCCTTCTGAAGACCTCCTTCAACATTATGCACCTATTTCAAAAAGTATTCTTATGGGTTATGATGAGTAGGATCCTATGACGGAGCTTACTAATCTCGTATCCCAAATCCCATTTCTTGAGCTTATGAGTATTTATCCACATCATCATAACTATCTTATGTAATTTTTTTTTGAAATAAACATCCCTCATCCTCCCCTAGTAGGTTTCAAAGCAACCTTATCTAGATCTAAAGATAACATATTGTAACAATGTGAATAAATGCCCATCCATGTTGATGAAATAATGGGAACTTCTCTTTCCTTCAAATTTCCTATTACTTACATGATTCTTGATGAGATTCTTATTTATGTGGATGATCCTCCTCTATTCATTATTGTCCAAATTGGTGATATCCAAGTTATTCATGCCTTCATTAATGAGGGTTACATCACTTGTGTTGCCTCTCTCAATTTTATCAAAACCATTGGGTATTCTGAATGTGATCTCAAATCCACATGTAGCACATGTCAAGGCTATGATCAAAGGCAAATGCCTCCTTAAGGTTGTGTGTGGCTCCCCATTACCATTCCACCTATCATCATTCATGTGAAGGTGATGATTTTAAACTTTATACTACCCTATAACATTTTTATTGGTAGTCCATGGACTCATTGTATGAGAGAAGTTGCTTCTTCTACTTGTCAGTGCATTGAATTTCCTCATAATGGAGCCATTTATAGGATTCAAGGTGAAACTAACACTTGGAATTTTAAACAATTCCAACAACAAGGTGTATTTAAGATTCCTACCCTTGAACCCTCACCAAGTGTTCCATTTCATGACTTTTAATGATTTAACTTTCCTATCGATTCCACTCAAGGTTACAATGGTCATCCTGAACTCATTAGGAATATTCCCCCTAACCTCTTAATTTTGATGATGATGAGCTTGATGAGATCAATCTCAAAATTAAAACTTTTGATCTCTCACATCATTTCATCTCTAAACTTCCCACTTCTTTGCAACCTCATTCTCATAAATCACCTTGTGATGACATCCCTATAGTCTTAACTAAGACTCAGCACTCAATTCATCACACCTCATCAAATGAAATTGTCATCCCTACTATGTCATTGATCTTCATACACCCAATTATGATGATGTTATACCTTAGATGATCCATTATTAAGAGGTATTATTCAAGCCTATGATGTTGAGATTATCCATTATTGTTTCTCTTTGCTTCAATATTTTAGTATATCTTCCCATGTTTTATCATATATCATTCCTAATTTTAACATTTTTCCTCTTTATCATAGGGTAGAGATGGTGTAGACACCTCTAGTTTTTGAAGAACCTTGTAGGAGTATTATTATAGATCATGTTATGACTAGAACCTATCACTTTACTAGGTACCTATTGACCAAATTTGGCCCACATACAAAGCTTCTACCTAGATAGATTAGCTGAGCAGAGTTCCTATTCAAATGGCTTTCACAATCCTAAAAGGAATCAGATCATCATTGCATGTTATGCAGAAATGGGTAGGTCAGTCTAGTTACATGTTTAATAAATGCACTTGGGAAATAAATTAGGGTTAAAGATCACTTGGACATGATGTTTTTCATGCCTTGAACATTCTTTGAAAAATTGGTATCTTGATGAGTTTTTTTTATCTAAAGATACAAGCTTTCAAAGTTGACCAAGTAGAATGGGATGTGTGTAAGGATGTCAATTTAAAGTTGTAGAAAATAGTTGTTTGAATTCAAATGTTCCTGAGGGTGAATGTAATATCGACAAGTGTCAATATCTCAGGTGATCAAATGAATATATTGT
Source organism: Torreya grandis (assembly GCA_037957365.1). Taxonomy (NCBI): domain Eukaryota; kingdom Viridiplantae; phylum Streptophyta; class Pinopsida; order Cupressales; family Taxaceae; genus Torreya; species Torreya grandis. The sequence continues at coordinate 593,647 of JARHVA010006443.1, read as the reverse complement.
TGGGAGATATAAACCGGAAGCACATAATTGATTACCAAACCAAGCAACTTAATATGCGGAAATTAACCAGATTCACCAAGTAACTAGAATTCAGAATAACACATGATATGAGAGACAATACACAACTTGTATTAACACTTTATACAGAAAAGAATACAATAAAGAAGATGCCACTTCTTCTCCACCACCTTACAGAGGTTTCCCACACCTCAAGTGAACAGTAATTCTCCTCCCCAAAGCTCTCCCTCTCAGGTCCCAACACCCAACTCAAAATACAGAGTTGGTGTTCACCTCCTGTGCTCCACGCACACCACAAGTGCTACACGCACTCTACAAGCACTCAAGGTACTTCAAGTAGATCTCCCATGAACCTACAATAACCTACACTTCAACAGACCATACTTATGGAAGGAACTCCCTTGCCTTCCTCTTTGCTCTATCTGAGTACACACCTGTACTCCAAGTAGATCCTGCCTGATGCTGCTCCCTGTTGTGTTGCTGTCTATATGATCCTACACACCTACAAATCAAACACAGTTCTGCTCACCTGTGAACCTTGACCTTGCACACACATACACCTACAGATCAACGATCTTACTTACCATGTAGATCTCCTATATAGGCCATGCAACTGTGACCAAGATCCTACACACCTGAAGAATCCTACTGACTCTCCAAAACTAGCACCTACACCTGGTACTGTGGAACTAGGAGGAACACCCTTGCTCACCTCACACACAGAAGGAGTAAACTTTGCTCAACTCAAACTAGAACACTTTTCCAATACAACCATGAGTCTATTATATAGATCTCATCCAAACAATAATTAGACATCTAATTACAATAATTAGATCCACAGCTCTCAGTCTAAAAATAGCTCTAATCATGCAAACACTTGGTTCGTTAGCTAACTACCCGTAATAAGCTCACAGTCGAACCACACAGGCAACCGACGTCGGTCCCTATCTGCCTGGAGGTGACCGACGCTGGCCGACCCATGACCGATGTCAGTTGCTTATCTTCACTGTCCTACCGACATCAGCTGATCAGACCGACGCTAGTTTCCCTGACGCTTAGCAACCTTCAGCAACCCCTCCAATGGCCTTCTCCGTGTCTGCATCAGTGAAGCTTTTAGCTCCACACCCTAACAATCTCCCACTTGGAGATAAACAGCTACACTATACCTGTACCTATACTCCATCTAATCTGTTTCCTGGTTTGTATCCCTCTTCAAGATCAATCCTGAAGACAACCCACCACACATCCCGTGGTGTACCTCCTATCATCTGAGTACCCTGCCACATCCGAACCTACAAATACATGTAGTAAAGTCCTGACCCTGCATAGCACGAATCCCTGCTGCCGGTCCCTCTCAAATACCTGAGAACCCACTTCCCCGAATTGGCTCCTAACTCTCTGACAGCTCCCATTGCATGGGAATACTCAGGTCTATACCAGAACTTATGTGATTTCAGACACTGTACCTGTCCAGCCCTTAGTGTGCTCCGGCTCTGCACCTGAACCTCACCAACACCTTATTCACATCAGCTCCCACTCGAGACAAAATCAACTTGTGATCTCCATGTCTCCCATGTCAAAGAATTCCGCTGCTCCAAACTCCTCATGACATGACACTGAACTAATCTTACCCTTAACTCAGCAAAACCCTGTATGTACAATCCTGCTAGCAAAACATACCATCCACATACAGCAACAGAATGATGTCGTGAATCATCATCCACCTGGTAAGACAAACCACAGTAGTTACCCTGACATTGACTGAAGCCATGCTTCGTCCTCCACCTGTCAAAACCTGTACCACTGTCCTGCAGCTCCTCAAGACCATATACCTGGTCCTCCGTCTCACGTATCCGTTCTCTCTATTCTTCTACTAAGGTATCCATTCATCTCTATTCTTTCATACCTGCTGGCAACCCTACCAAAACACACCTGTTTAGTTCTCCTCCAAGGAATCACATCCTCATCCATGCCAAGCTCACCCCTGTTTCCTGGATCCTTCCTGCTCTACAATCAGTAACATGTATAAAGAAGAGGAACAACGAATTTGAGGGCCTACTTACATCTTCAGTCCTCCGTATGGGTTTTTGAGACTCTTTGACAGCGTGCTATCCACCCAAAATCTGTTACAGTGACCGACCTCGGTCACCCCACAGTCTGCATCCGACCGACGTCGGTTCCCATGCGTCTGTCCCTGACTACCGACCCTGTGGTGTCCCTACTGCCGACGTCGGTCCTCTAACCGACATCGGTCTTACATACTGCCGACGTCGGTCCCATGACCGACATCGGTCTTACCCTGCTCGACATCGCCAGCTTCGGTCTGCACATGACCGACATCGGCACCTGTCTGTTCGACACCGGTTCCTCCTGACCGACATCGGTACCTATGTTCGCCTGTGAGTGATGACTTTTTACCCGCGAGCTCCTTTGAATCAATACCCATGTCCAAACTGCCCTGCTCAGAAGTATCCAGCCACATCCACTGGGTTCTGTCCGCCATCTCCTCCATAAACACCAAGGCTTTCCAGTTCTTAAGCCTGTCAAATACATCTGTCTTCCGCTTAAGAACATGCATCTCCTTCCTGCTCATGTGACCAAGCCTACGAAGCCACGTCTCCGCAACAAAAGAAGAATCAGTAATATAAACAAGTAGATAAAGGGTACCTATTTTCTTACCATCAGCTAATTCAAGTGCATCCACTGTGAGAGTTCTTGTGCATCTCTCATCACCCAATCTTTCTGAAGAAATTAGCCATATCTCCAAACCTGGGACCTGCATGACCTTCATCAACACCTGTGTGTTGGCCACCTATAATTTCAGCTTCACTTCCCCTTTGCCAATTTTTTGGCAAGGCTTGTTGGGAGATATAAACCGGAAGCACACAATTGATTACCAAACCAAGCAACTTAATATGCAGAAATTAACCAGATTCACCAAGTAACTAGAATTCAGAATAACACATGATATGAGAGACAATACACAAATTGTATTAACACTTTATATAGAAAAGAATACAATAAAGAAGATGCCACTTCTTCTCCACCACCTTACAGAGGTTTCCCACACCTCAAGTGAACAGTAATTCTCCTCCCCAAAGCTCTCCCTCTCAGGTCCCAACACCCAACTCAAAATACAGAGTTGGTGTTCACCTCCTGTGCTCCACGTACACCGCAAGTGCTCCACACACTCCACAAGCACTACACGTGCTCCAAAAGTACTCAAGGTACTTCAAGTAGATCTCCCATGAACCTGCAATAACCTACACTTCAACAGACCATACTTATGGAAGGAACTCCCTTGCCTTCCTCTCTGCTCTATCCGAGTACACACCTATACTCCAAGTAGATCCTGCCTGATACTACTCCCTGTTGTGTTGCTATCTATATGATCCTGCACACCTGCAAATCAAACATGGTTCTACTCACCTGTGAACCTTGACCTTGCACACACATACACCTGCAGATCAACGATCTTACTTTCCATGTAGATCTCCTATATAGGCCATGCAACTATGACCAAGATCCTACACACCTGAAGAATCCTAACAATGTGCATCAATTTACAAGACCAGTGGGACCAAATAGATTAATAAAGCATGTTTAATTATACCAAAGCATATTGACAGTGATCAAGAAGTTAGTGAATCCTGAAAGATAATGCACAGTTTCCAAGTGTCACAATAATGGTAATAGTTGAGTAAATCAATGGTGTGTGTTTGATCCATGCAAAATAATATTGATGGTGTACATAAGGTCAATGCTTCATACAAGCTCAAGATGAATATGAGGCTACCATATAGTGTAAGTGCAAGATTGACATAGAACTAATTTCAAAACCTATGGGATGAATGTGGAGATGATAGATGGCACAAGTTGAGAAGCCTAGATTGAGATCAATGGCTAATATTAAAACTCAAAGAGAAGAGACTTAAAATGGAGGTTAAATATAGTTTAGGTCAAACCAAGAGCAATGTTTCAAAGGGTTGTATCACCATTAGAGCTCAGTCAAATACAATTAAGTAGATGCAACCATATAGTCAAGATTGTTCATGCCAAATCTCTATTTCAATTAAATTTTAGATGAATGAGAGGTTTTTTTAAACCTAATATATCTCAAGAGAAAGGCTATGTAGCCTATAGAATTTCATTGACATAATGACTATAGTAAATATAATGAATGAATTGGTTTTCAATCTATAGTAAATCCATATTCAAGTTAGAGTAGGTGTAGATATAAAAAAGATATTGATAAGTGTGTTATCCTCTAAAATAGTCAATTTTTTGACAAGCAAGTACCTACAACTGTAAAAATTAGACATAGTGATGGCTTTGCCAGGTTTAAAGATATGAGGATTTTATCCTCATAAGCAAGTTAAGTGGAAGATGGAATAGAGATCAAAGTAAAGAGATATGGTGGTCAGAGAAGCAGTTGGAGAATTCAATGATGTTTAAATCTTAAGGATCTTTTTTTCCTTGAAAGGATCATGACTCATTACAAAATAGACTCTTATCCTCTAGTGTATTTCTCAACTAATCAGAAGAACTTGAAGACTAATTGGAGAAAATACAAGTTAACTTGTTGATGAAGGGCTAGTCAAAATTGGATTAAGTATGGTGAAGCATTCATTGAAAGGTGGTAGCTCATTGATTGTTCTTGGTTAACATGATCCCTCTTCTTTCTTATCCCTTTCTCTATATTACCCATTCTTTCCCATGCGTAATCTCACTCTTGGATTTTAGACTCTCAAAAGGACTATTTGATATTGAAGATCAGGGGAATCTCTAAAATATTTTAAAATATGCTCATCTTGATTAGTCTAAACCCTGTTAATAATTTGTAAGAACTACCTCTTAATGTAATAAAAGACTTTCTTTACCTATCTGTTGCCTTGTATTTGTGTTGAGTGAGTTTTGCATGATGGCATTATGAATTAGAATATTCCTCATATATTATTATCCTTTATAACCTACTTTAGGGTGTTTTCAAGCTATTACAAGTATGGATTAGTGTTTTTCATGAACCTAGTACATGAAACACTTATGCACTGAGCTAAATTCTGAGGTTATGTGAGCTAGTATTATCTTATGTTGATCAAGTATGGGTTTAAACTTATGGGAGTTTCCCATTTGTATTTGGTGCATCAATTTTTATCCTTATAAGGATCCGTTTCCCCCTTTTTAACCCTTTTACTTATGATAACATTAGTTTAGGTGATTCATAAAGAGGAAGCTAGCCTTCTCTAGAGGTTCAACCTTATTATAGGATACCCACAACCTGGGGTTGTTCCCATATTATGAATGGGAGTAAGGGAGCATAAAAAAATCCCCTAAAAGGGTGAAATATCATGTCATAATAGTACCATGACCCCTATATCCTGATTATCCTTGAGATGCATGTAACTCTCCTTCAACCTTCTATAGAGCCTACCCTTCCCTCAATAGAGCTTAGTTTAGATATTGTTCCTACACCTAATTTAACTAAGTCTATTATTGTTTTTGATGCTATCACTCCTTCTATCGAGCTTGGCCCTATCTCTCCACCAATACCACCTTCTCTTGGTGATGGTTTTCTTCTTTTACTTTAGTTAGTTTCTTTTCCCACCAAATGGGCCAATCAGCCTTATCAAGCTCCTTCTGCTTTTGTTACACCTCCTCCTATGAGTACACATATCAAGACTACTCATAGGTGTATCTATTGATTTCATGGTATAGATAATAATTATTTCATGCATTATTATAAGCTATGCTAATATATTGACACTTTGCATCCTATTACTCCTCAGTCCCTAGAGAAGGCTATACCTCCCCCAAAGGTAATACATTGAGTATATTCCTAAGTATGGAAAAGTATATTATCTCTATCATCAATGTGGTAATCATCACACTGATCATTAGCATATCCTTCAACATCATCTTAAAGATGATATTTTAACCATTCTTACACCTTATACCATTCCTTCCATAGGTCTTCTTTCCAAGAAGGCTCCCTATTCTTCCCCCATGTGTTCCATATCCTCATGTGGTCCCTTATTTACCTATTATTCCTCCACCTATGAATTCTTCACCCATGGAACTTCCCTCACCTATGGATCCTTCTCCAGCTATGAGTTCCTCACCCATAGATCCTTCCTCATTGGTGACCCCTTCATCACCTATAAAAACCACTCCCATGCATTCTCTTAAGAATCCCTTGTATGATAAACCTCATCAACATGATCCATCAGGCATTCCTACCTTTTTAGTTGAGGATATTAGATATGAATTATTTTCCCAATTTTCATTGAAGATAGATGAAACATTAGCTATAATTCACATTCAAATTCATAAAGACTTATCAGATGTTATGAATAATTTATGTGTCCAAATCTATCAATATTTATGAGCACATGCATGGTTTTCTTACATTTTCATTTATATTGGACATGTGCTCCAGCTTTATCTTTATCTATTTTTTATATCATTTAACATTGTGAAAAATTCTTATCTATATTACATGATGACTTTGATTTCACACTTTATATTTCTTATAATGTCATTTTATGTTCACTTATGGATTTATTCTTTATCATTACCTTCTTTTGATTATTGATTTTATTTATTGAAGACTCCATTGTTCTCTTTTCATGATTTTTTTATATCTTATCTCTATAAACATGGATAATTATTATTATGACTTGGATATACAAACCTTATTCTCTTTAGTCATTCCTTCTATACCAAGTGATCAATTATCAAATAATTCATCTCATGATAATCTCCTTTTACTGGTCCACTTTGGATTTATTTTTACCCCCTTTATTCCTTTTCAAAAATTAAGCATACACATGGTTGAGACTTGAGATAACATGATGGTTCATAGTTAAGCCTAACTATTCTAGTTAGTCTTGTTTTTGGATACTTAGCTTCCTTTAGCCAAATCCTAAATCTCATTTTGTGTGTATCACTCTATCTCTCATGACTAGTAATTCCAAATCCATATGAAGGAGGAATCTTAAAATCGATAAAAATATTCAAAATCAAAGTCATTTAAAAATAAAATGATCTAAAAGGAAAAATTCAAAATTTTCAAAATTCAAATCATACTAAAAATGTGATTTTAAGAGCATCTTATTCTTTTAGTCAAAACTCAAAATCCATAGTTCACTTGACAATAGAGCCAAGGTCCATTGGGGTCTAACAGGCTAGTAATTAGAAAAGGAGAATAAAAAATAATCAGTGTTACCTACTTTCTCATGCAAGAACCCAATCTTCATAGTATACTGATGACTCTGTAAGGCATCCTAAGGAATGGGGAACATGTCATGGGAATGTAGGTCCATTTTTATTTTATTTTTACCAATATACCTTCATGAATTGGTCTTAGTATCATGTTTATTTTCCTATAAAACTTTGTGTCTATAGAGAATAGGTCTCCTTTATACATTGATGGCCACTAGTCACTTGGTGTCTTCTCATGTCCTTAACATACCTCATATCTCATAAGGTCTTCTCATAAGATTCTTAAGTTATGATTTTTACATTCCCTTTTTAACTCCATATAATACTCATATTTCCCTTTGAGAAATATTTTTTTGTTCACTGATCACTCCCCTAGGGATTCTATTTGTGAGTTGCATTGTAAGACCATGGATAGGATCTAGCCTTCCTCATAAATTACAAAAATTTGACATTAATATTACCAACATATATATATTTTCACATAATTCTACCTCACTGGTATTCCCTTTATGAGTTGTAGTGTAAGACCACAGATAGGACCTAGCCTTCCTCACAAAATTTTCCAATATCCAAGTCACAACAAAATTACATGTGTCAAATATGAGATAAGATGTGATTGATTATGAGTTACACATCATTAAAATTATTCCCATCCTAATTTAGTATGTTTTATGCTTACTTCATTACTCTTTCACCTTTTATCTTCTTATTTTATGATTTCACGTAAGAGCTCAACCATTTGTTGAATTTTTCATACTTCTCATCTTTAATTAGTGTGATTGATTTAAGACCAATTTTTTTAATTTTGTTTCTTTTTTATACTTCCCAACATGATTTACTATGATTTATTGACTCAATTGATTTATTTCTATACCATTTATTCTTTTACAAATGCTTTTCATTTTATTATATTATTTTCATACTTTCCAAAATGATTTAGTGTGATTTTACTTGTTTTAATTTGGTGCCAAATCTTTGTCATGGTTTAAAAACAAAAAAAATCCCTTTTGTTTACCACTCTTTGGTTTCTTATACTTAGTCATTTCATGCTATTACACATTTCCCAACATGAAATAGTGTGTAGTACATTTATTTTTTATTAATTATTCTTAGCCAAGTCTTTTTTCCTATTTTTTTAACCATGCATGTGTCCTAAATGATGATAGAAAAGAAACCACAACACATATTTACTATCGAATATAAAAATAAAGATAAATACATATGCTAGAAATAAAAATATCCTTGCATCCACAAGCATAACCATCATACAAACACATAAGATCAAAATCTAACTGTCAAAATTAGATATCTCTCTCTCTCTCTCTCTCTCTATATATATATATATATATATATATATATATATATATATATATATATATATATATATATATATATATATATATATATATATATATATATATCAAGTGTTTTTTATATAAATTACAAAATACATCCCTCTAGATCTAAGGATAGGCTCTATCATGTCTATCTCGTGGCTTAGCCATGCTACCCATAGATGCCTTGGATAGTCCATTCTAAATAGTACACTATAAAGAGGTTGTCTGAGATATCAAACGTATCAACTATCCCTATAGGTTATCCACCTAGACCTATACCTATGCTAGATAAGTCATGGTCTCCATATGTATGGATCTTTATTGAGTTAAGGTAAGCCATGCCTATGTTTATCCCACCCCTGCTAGTGGCTTTCACTCATATCTATGTTTCTATAATTGCCTCATGACATCTCATGCTAGTCTGAACTAGCTCACTTGATCTGGGGTAGATAGTACCATAGGATCATCTAATATGGAAGGATCGTATGGTATTAGTACCTCATCCAAGATCTCATGGAGTGACCCCCTCACTAAGGATCCCCATCTGGTCTCCTCTTTCATAGGATATACAAAATTCAAACTAGATAGATATTAGATCACAAATATATCTCAAAATCTATCTATCTATAATCTATCTCAAAAAACTTAAACAATTTTTAACTATTTATTATTACCTATCTAAATGTCACCTATCACTATCTCCCCATTTGCTTGACCACTGAGCATAGTCTCTCCATTAGATCATCATCCAAGTACCTAATTTATGGGATGTTTCCAAACCAATGTAAACCTTGGGGTCACCACCCATGCCCATCTCAAGCCTCACTATAGTGGTGCCTCTATAGACCATCTCTATCCTAGGATGAGCACCCTCTGTTCTCTCTCTCTAAATTGGTATCTCCACCAGTGGTGTAACTGAGGTGTTCACCACTCCTCTTATTATGTTTCTATTTTTGGTACCTCTAGCCCTCTTGCATCCACATCCATCTCTTCTCTAGCTGTTGGCCATTATGTTTGACCTATCTATGGTCTCTTATGTCATGGTCACATCTTTGGCCTAGCAACTAGTGATCCCACTCCTCCTTCTCCCCTTGACTCTCTCATATGTTTAGCCTAAAATGTGGGAACCATAATTAGAGATAATGGTTGAGGGATTCTCAAATGTCTTGGTATATGTGTTACTATATGTAGTTCTATCCACCAGGTGTAGTGGTCTATAATATATGCTCATGCCAATGCTGATGCCACTCTCTAACTCAATGATACCATCATGATGTACACATATGACTAGCACATAATATCTACTTATATGACTATCTATATCAATAGCATATGGGGCTACATCTAAGGCAACCAATCATTGACCAAATGGGGTAACACAACTAGTTGATACATTAGAAACCTCTTGTATATCTAAGCACTCAATAAAATCATCGACCCCATGGTCTTATTCCCTCTAGAAAACATATCATGCATGATTTGAACCCAGATGATAGAACCTAGATCATATAGTTACCCTACTCTAAAATGGACTAGCATAAGGCTATTGTATATAGTGTTACCTTGTCATCCAACTTGTGACACAAAACCCATGCTATCATATGTCCTATCACTACCTTATAGATATCTAGAATTTGAGCTATATACACATCAAATAGGTTCACTCTTAGCCTAGGATATATCCTATATGATCTCATCAGCCATAAGGTTAAGACTTATCTCTCTTCTTATTCTTTTGGTATCCATATGATCACCAACATCCCTCCTATCTAAAGTCCAAAAATAGAAAGTACATCCTCTAAGGTGATACCCACCTCAATGGTATCCCCATCAACCACCCATCTGAAAGTATTAGTCAATCATTCCCAAGCTCTTAGGAACATGACTATTAGATCTATGCTTAATATCACTTGGCACATCTCCATAATACATCATAGACTGAGTGTGACTAACCTAGCTTGATCCTCCACCATCAATCACTCTGATAGGTCTGGTAGCCACGTTATATCCACTAATCACTAGAATCTCAAATGCCCTTGTAACCATTAAAAAAAGATGTGTCAGATATCCATGGCACTTATAATCAAATACATTGTTTTTAAATTTTAATAAAAACAAACCTAATTTACCTTAATATATCCATTTTTGACCAATTTGACCTATTTTTAGCCTACTTAGCCATTTCAGTACTTAGTCAAGCATTCTGGGCCTTTGAAATACTCTTTAAACCTACTTCTTACATTTTCATACTATTATGGCCACTTAGTCAAACATTAAGTTGACCAAATAATCCTTAGTTGACCATGTTGACCTAAGAAACTAAATTGACCCTTTTATTTCCCCCCTTGGTATTGAGTTGATGAATCTAGTTCAAACAACTAAGTCAATAGTGAGGTACTAAGTCAATAATTTACCTAAATCAACTAAGTCGGCCCATACCTACTAAGTTAACTTTGTCAAATCTTGAAAATTAACCTACTAGGTCAACTAGGTTGACCTAGTCTATTTTTACCATACCAACACTTTGACCAAGTCTTACCCTTCTTTCAAGTTATTATTTCTTTGATTCCTTTTAACCCATTTCCCCATTTGACCTCTAGTTTTCTTAGAAACTATCTAGAGTTCATTCTAGTTTATAGAATTGGCCCAATTTACAAATTTATATAAAACACTTAATTTACAATAAAATATTCAAAACAAGTTTAAAATTCTTAGTTGCCTGCCTGTGTTGCACTCGTTGTAGCTGCTAGGCATCCATCTCATCTTGGCTATCATCTCCTCACCATATTATCTCTTTTTGTTTTAATTTCTTCTCTCCAAGTTCTATTTTTCTCTTCAAATAAGTCAAACAATAAGTAAATGACTTTTTTTTCACCCTATTTAACCTTACTATTCACAATTCTTTACCTTTCAAATATTTATAGTCAAATTTCTTATTTTTCTCATATCTTTGTTTTCACTCACTCATTTTTAAAATCATAAAAACTTATGAAATACTTAAATCGTAGAGAATATTTTCCACTACTATATGTTTATATTCAAAAAAATTGTTTTTTCATTCTTTTTTTGCACTAATCTCTACATGTTTGCCTAATGTTCTTCACATTTAATTTCCTCACATCTCCTACAATCTCCTTCTTTATCTACAACACTAAGGCAAGTAAAGGTATGTGTTTTTAAATTATATCCTTTCATTTATCTTATTTTTTCCCTTACTACATTTTACTTAGTATCAACATTATGTGTTATCATGTTCAATTCCTGAAGCACCATCTTGTGTTGCACTCACATGACATATAATGAGATTAGAGTGGGGAATATGTATGCACACAATATTTTTTAAATTTTATCACTTACTGATGATCTCTATCTTTTAGAAACCCATTGAATCTCAATCTCTTTGAGTGCACACCTTAAAGGGTACACTAAGAAAGGGGTGGGTGGACCCTTGGTGCTTCATAAGATTGTTGTTCCTTTTTCCACTTGTTATCTACACACTTGTCTCCTAAAAACCATATCCATAAGCTGATGTTTCTCTCTTGTAAACTTCTCAGTAATTTACCACCTTTCATTCACCTTTTCCTAACCTCAACCCCCTTTTTAATTTTTACAGTATTAGGTTGACTGGATCAACCCTGTATTCTTATGGGTGAAATTCATTTAGGGTCTAGGTCATCTCTTGGCTAACCTAACCCATGACCTGGTGAATAATTTTCCATAATAGTATTAGGTCAACTGAGGTGGCCCTATCAATTGAAACTTTGAGAAGGGCTTAGGGTTAAATCCACCTATATATACAAGATCATTTCTCCAATATTTAGAGAAGAGAAGAAGTAAGATCTATTGTGTATATGCTTACCCACCATTATACTTGAGGATCAAGCTTATCATTTCATAAATTTCTTTGGAGATACGGATCTTGTCTTATGGAGAAGTCTTTTGGATGCATTGGTAAGTTATGTATCCTAGAGATGATTTATCCTTATCATATTTACATACCATAAAAACCTATTGCAAAGAACCTTGGATAAGGGAGAGATTGGGTTCATCTTCAAAGGTAAGTATTTCTAACTTTTTTACTCCTTTGTAATATTACATAGATATTCATTTATAATTATCTTTAATGAATTAGGATTTTGTATACATTGACATGAGTATATGTCTCTTATGCATGTTTAATTTTTTTGTTTATTACCCCCACTTTATCCCACAATATTTGGTAATCACTAGATTAGACTTTACTTTACTTGTTATTATTTTAGTGAGTATGAAAACATAGGACCTAGTTAGGGTTATTGCATGATTGGCCTTGACAAGAGGCTTTGAAACCCTCCCTTTTTTTTATTGTTGTAAGATACCTCTTAATTAGGTCTAGTAGATCCCCATATTGGTCATGTTATTGATTATATAATGTATCCTCAATTGGAAGTATAAGTATGACCTATCTTCTTTGAGTTAGGTTTGATTTATAGACATGATGCATTTTTTTTTACACTTTGTGTGTTTGTTTGCTTAGTTGTTTATTTGTTTATTTGTGTGTTTATTTGTTTTCATTATTGTGAATTAACTTAGTCTATATGTGTTCATTAATTGATTCCTTGCACATTATTATTAAGTCTATCCATATTCATAAGTCAACATTGTCATCATGGTTTTAATCATTGGTGCATTATTTTTAATTGTTTATTAGATCAGGAATCAATATTTATGCATATTATAGATAAGTTACCATGGTGTTTTCTATCATGATGCATACAATCATGTGCTACAACAAACATCAGCTCATGAAATATTACAAGCAATGGAGCCATAGAAACCTCTCCTTTGTAACATTAGTAAATCCTTCCACCCTCCTTGATTGAATCAACCCATTGACCATTCTAGTTGTATCAATGCTAAAAAATATGAAAATTTATAAATTTTTAGGTTAAACTAAATCATTCATATTGATCAATTTTTATTCTTATATTCATCTCTTTCATCACTATGTGTATTCTTGTGTGCCTATTTATTTTTAGCTTCTTCAGTCATTAGACCATTGTGTCTATGTTTATGCCCTCTCATCTTTAATCTATGCAACATAGTATATCCTTGAGTTATGCTTGCCAATATTATCTACTAGGACACAAAAATAAATCATATTGAATCTAGGTCATTTTATTAATTATAACTACTTGTGGGCGAATCATTATTTTAACTCATCCACCCTACTGGGGCATGTGCCTGGGAAAATTAGTGTCTAAATATTTGTTACTAATTATAACTAACTTTGGAAAAATTAGTAATTTTTAAATCAAATGCATGCAAACATTATCTCTATTATATTAATCTCACCCATGGGTTAATTTCATTCTTCTTCTTGCTTCTTTTCAAGGGACCATCCATCAAATGTATGTGTCATTCATTCCCTCAAAGGAGCATCATTATAGGCTTCCCAAATATTATTTGTATCTTCTTATTCAATCATAATTTATTTTCTTCTTAACAAATTTTTAATTATTTTATAATACATTACTTTGCCTATATATTTCAATGCCTTCTCAAATAGGGGAAAACTGTAGACACCTAAAACTGGCCACAACTGGATTACTGCCTGAACTTCAAATTGATTCCTACCATCCATTATAAATTAAGCTTAAAAATCATTGAACATTCCAAATTTGCTTTTAAATAATTCATAAAATCTCATAATCATATTGAGGCATCCCTATTTTAGATAATATCTTGTATGTAACAACAAGCTCTCATGAATTCATCCCTAATCACCCTACGACATCACAACTATCAACTTGGCCTATGGACCTATTAAGTGGGGAACTTACTCACTTGATCAAATATTGAAAGAGATTAAAGGATAATAAAAAACAATTAATAAGATAAACAAGATTAAATACCTAGTTGAATTATCCATTTATAATTAATGAATATCTAAAAAAAATTCAAAAATTTAAAATATCTTAGCCTTTCATCATTGCTTTTACGAGTTGTCAATCTCTTTGAAAATATCCTAAAATATCTAATTTGAAATCCATGCCTAATAATTGAAAATAATAATTAATTGACAACTATTAACTCTATTGGAGTTATTTTTAACTCACCTAGGTTTAGTTTGAACCCATTCAAGGCCTAAAATCAACCCTAACTCACCTTGGGTGAGATTTAATTCCTAAGGCTATAAATACAATGTCATGCATCTTCATTTATAAGCTTGGATATTATAGAGTTATTATGCAAGATTTGTGCCATAAGACTCATGGTAATAGTGTTACCATACCCAAATCTTAAGCCAATTAATCAAAACCAAGGTGTCAAGGAGAGAAGGAGCCAAGCAACCTCCATTGATGAAGACTTATTGATGCACAAGCTAAGCAATCCATTCAAAAAACCATGTAGAGCTCCCAAAAAGGTGAAAGAGTTATTTATTTTATGTTTTTATTGTAATTTCATGTAGTTTTGTTACCTAAGCTCTCCCTAGTGTCTAAGTTAGAGGTGATAGGATTTTAGTGTGTTCATTTTATTTATTTTATGAGATTAACACAAGACTAACCTCTCGTCTATGTCAAATTCCTTACTCACACTAGAAGCTCTAGTTTTCATCATTGGACGTATTTTTTTAAATGTTTAAGAATTTAAATATGGGATGTGATAGTTATAAGCATTAAATCATTTCATATGCATGATATTCATCATTTCATCCAACTCTTTACCATCTAAAGTTACCAACATGTATGTTATAGACCCAAACTTGGCCATGATGATATAAGGACCCAACCAATTTGGCTCAAAATTTCCCTTCTCTTAATTTCCATTGGTATTCTTCTAATTTTCTTTAAGAACCAAGTCACCAACTTCAAACTCTTGAGCTCAGACCATTTTATTATACTAGTTACTAACCTATTATGATAGGATCTCATATGATTTAAGGCCCTTTGATGTTTTTCATCCAACAACTACATCTCTTATAGATAAGCAACCCTATATTTTTTTATTTGATAAGGTAAAATAAGTATGTTTTACAAGGACCTGCAACCTAAGTTTAAATACAAGGATAATAAAATGAAGAAACCCCCAAGGGCTAAGAAATGTAGTATGGTAGAATAAAAACAACTAGATAATTACTAGTGTAGAAGACAAAACATAAAAATATAGAATTAAAAAATTACTTAGGAAGGAAATAATCCTCTATGAGTGCCTTATTGGCATCGTTGTCTTTTGCCTTCTCCATCATCCTATTCTTGGTGATTTTTTCCCAAGTTTTACTGCTTGATCCTTTGCCTGCATCCTTTGGCATCATCATTTTTGAATTTTTTTGAGGCAACTATTTCTTTGGTATCTTTTTTAGGGGTGATTTGAGAAGGGATTTTGGAGAATGGACCTCTACCAACTTAGCATCCTATTTATAGGGAGTGACCTTAGCCCCAGTGTGATGTGAAAGGGATTGTATCATTTTGGTAGCTTCCTTATTAATAAAGTTCCACTCCTTTATCAAATCAACCAAGCCCATTCTAGCTTCATAAAGTTTATTTTTGAAACCCTCCAACTATTTTTTGTTCTTCCTAATTACCTCAGAGAATGGGGGTTTCCTTTTTTAGAAGAGTCCATAGTATTACCTTCCTCAAACTTAATGAGTTTTAGTTTGGTTATTGTGAGTTGCAAAGCGAGTTCCCCCATGGTGATCTTAGAAATGGAGGTGCTAAGTAGAGGTTAGTGGAATTCCATGGTTGGGTCTTCCTTGAGGGAGTTCTCCTCCACACAAGACCCTCCCATTAGGACTTCTTTTTCATGCAAGGTCTCTCCATGTTTGACAATAAAAAATATAAGACCTTGATGAATGATAGTATTTACTTCATTTATTTGTAAGGAAATGGATGTTATTTTAAGGGACTTAAATAGGTAATAGGAAAATATAATATTAAAAACTTGAAAGTGATTAAGAATTATAAAGTGGTGTGAGAAGATAAGTGTAAACCTACCCTTTAGAGTAAGGTATTTCATGATTTTTAGGCACACCTCCATCCATTACCTTGGTAGGTCCATTCATAAGAATCCCTTATCAAATTTTATGGTCTCATTTATCTTGAAGAACATCTGTATCAACTCTATTTTCTTTGACTAGCCTTTATAAGTTTTTGACCCCTTGCAAGCCATTATAGTAACCTCACCAATCAGTTCCTCAATAACAAAGATTTTGATCCCCCTTATTTCCATAATTAATTTATTCTAGGTAGCCATGAAGTCCTTTATGAGGTCTACATTATTTACTATAATCCTCTGTATATATTCTATTAGGGCCCCTTTATGTAATTTTTTCCAAACTTTCTTATTGACTTGAACCTCTGAGCATGAGATCAGCTTGAGCCCAACTCTATCTCCATCTACTAAGCTTTCATGTGAGATGGGTGTTTGAGTGGTGCTTAGGTTCCACCTTTATTTAGTAGGGTTTGTGGTTTTTGGTGCTGAAAATTCTAAATGAATAGACTTTCACCCAACTTGTAACATTAAATCCCCATGTGGGATTATGATGAAATAACATGATTTTTAAAACCTTGTGCTTTGGATGTGAATTTTGTGCATGTTTCCACCACTCCCACACCTTATGTAATAATAGATTAATTTTTAATTTCTTTAATGATGTATGATGGGAGGTGGCTAATATCATACTAGATAGATAAAAGGGGATGGCTAATTCCATTATTGGTAAGTAAATTAGCCACCCCATTTCCTTCGTATTAGGCATGAATTATGGGTGGGTTCACAAGTTCCTTTATGATATTACTAGCATCATTGATGAAGGATTTAATGTTATAAGAGGGGTTGGTCTTAAAATCCAAAGTATTAAGCATGTTAATATAATCTTCTTCAATGATTATTATTCCCACCTTGAGTTGGACAACAATTTGAATACCCCAGAATGCCACTTTGGCTTTGACTACATGGTTGGTTTGAATCCCTATGGGGATAACATACACAAAAATCAACATCCCCAATAATTTTATTACAACCCCTCCTCTACATGAAAGACCAAGATTCCCTTTTTAATCACCATCAAAATTAAGTTTTAAATAGTCATCTGGTGGTTGTTTTCACTTAACATGTTTTCTCATCAAAGATTTAAAAGGAGAAATGACTTTCTATTCCATAACCCATTTCCTAAAGATTAATTATTCATCTATGTAACTAATATTTTTATTAGTGGGGGGAAAAACCATCCAATTTTCAATAATGGCTTGGAAAATCTAGAGAAATACTACTTTAGGGAGGTGTTTTTTGTTGGAAAAGATACCATCATTATGGGCTTTCTAGATGGCCCAAAACTAATGAGGGAGGGATATGGACCATAGAAAGGATAGTGATAAGAGGGTCTAGGGTCACTTCCATTTCATAATGAGGTAAAAAATGATATTAGGTTCTACCCAATATAGATTAAATTTGTCCAATATCTAGTCTAAAATGCATGAGTTGAAGGGATAAGATAAGAATAGACGGTGAACTGAATCTTCTACTTCCTTGTAGAGGAGATATATACTAGGTAAAATGAGTCCTCTTTTGGTCAGATTCTTCACTATGAGAATATTATCCTGAGCCACCAACCAAAAGAAAAAATTAACCTTAGGGGTGAGATGCTTAATCTAAATGGCCTTCAAGTATTCCCAATCATCCTCCAAATCAAGGTTAGCAAGGTGACCAAAAGTTACCAAGTACTTCCCATTATATTTACCACTCAAAAGAGATGGTTTTTATTAGGGAAGATGGGAATGTGAATTTTTCTTAGGTAATAAGTAAGATCCTAAACCACTTGGGAATATTTTGTGTTATTATTGTCAATAGAGAGGATCTTTTAAGATTTTGCATCGCCAATGTCTTCCCACTAGTCTTTTACCTTAGTATCCCATCTCTCTTTGAAGGTTAAATAGAGATTATCCAAGTTATCCTATGATGAGAGGGGAGAGTTGGAAAGCCAGGAATCATCCCAAAAGTCAATTTTCTCCATATTTCTAAGTTTCCATTTAACACCTTTTTTATAAGGTCTTTACTACTATAGATAGATTTCGAAAAGGTGGGCCCATCAATAAGGCCTTCTTCTTAGAGGAAGTATTCTTCCTCATTCCATTCTAGATATTTAGATCTATAAATTATAGTCCATTCTCTATCTTCTTTCATAATATTCCAACCCATTTTATCAAGGAGGTTCTAATTCATACTTTTGATCCTTCTGAGACATAGCCTCCCATTTTCCATGAGGAGGTAGGATTTTTCTAACAAGACAAGGTGGCATCTGAAATGATATTCTATGACATGCCATAAGAAGTTTTTTTGGATTTGTTCTATCTTATCATCCACCTTACTGGGCATCTAGAAAATTGGCATAAAATATACTAGGATGTTTTATATTGAGGCCTTAAGAAGATGGAATTTACATTCCTGAGTGAGTAAGTGACCTTTCCAATGGGAAAGTTTTCTTTGGGTTCTATCAATGAGTGGATTCCAAAAATTGGGATTCATTATACCTTGAAAAATGGAATACCAAGATAAGTTGTCAAAATTTGACTCACCTAGAATTCTAAAACATTTCATATCCTTTTTGTAGTAGAGCGGGAGTATTGATGAAGAATATAGATCTCTTATAGAAGTTAATGCATTGGTTGGAGACCAATTCATAGCTATATAGTATGAGCTTAAGTTGCCTAACCTCCTCAACTGAGGCATCCCTAAGAATAATCATGCCATCATCAAATTATTCATGAGTGATGGGGTTGGTGTTGAGAGCCACTAAGATACCATTGATATAACCTTGAGACTAGTCCTTCAGCAAACTTCTCCCCAATGTTTATTGCATAATGATGAAGACATAAGGAGAAAGAGGGTCCCCCTATCTTAGTCCTCTAGAGGTTGAGAAGTAATCTTTAGACTATCTATTGATCAAGATGGATAATTTAGGCATGGATATATAGTTGAGAAAAAAAGTATAATTTCCTTATTAAATCCCAATCTCTCAAGGATTTTCATTAGAAACATCTAGGATACTTGATCATAGGATTTGTTTATGTTGAGTTTAATGAACATACCTTATCTCAAAGATCTTGAAATGGAGTGGATGGATTCATGAACTCTGATAAGTCCATCAATTATTTGTATTATATAGATAAAGGCTCCATATTGTTCCCTAATCACTTTATCCAAAAGAGGTTGAATCCTTTTTACCAGTATGATCAAGTAAACATTATAGATGGTATCACACCTGCTACTAGGTCGATAATCTTGAATATCGTTTTCCCCTAGTTTTTTTATAATAAGAAATAGAAAGGTATTGTTCATTTCTCTTAATAAGGTTCCAAATTAAAAAAATTCCCTCACAATTACTTCAACTTCAATATGAACAATGTCCCAGAACTTTGAAATAATAAAGGGGTAAATCATCAAGGCTTTGGGACTAAAACACATCCATCACAAACACACCTCCTTTCACCTTGTTCACCATTATAAATTAAAGTAAAGTAGCATTATCTATAGTAGTGATGACCTCATTAAATTTCTTCAAGGTTATGTATTCAAGTCATTCATCAAAGGAACCATCTTCCATGAGTAAATTTTTGAAGAATTGAATAGTGTAATAATTAATCTCATATTATTACTTGTTAAGGTTCTCATTATCCATTTCAATTTGATTAGTTATATTCACATTCCTATGTCTAGATGCAGAGTGATGGAAGAATCAGGAATTCTTATCTCCTTCCTTCAACCACTTAAATTGAGATTTTTGATGCAAATACACCTCTTCCTTTACCTAAAGGTTATGGAATTGACTTAGAATTTATTTTTATTTGATGTATAATAGCTTGTTGTTCCCCTGTAAAGCAATTAGTTCTTCAATCATCATGAGTCACTCCTCCAAATCATTTTTGTATAAAAATGTTACCAAAGACTTATTCATTTCATATTTTTAAGTTCTTAAAAAAGTTTAGTTTTATTTTACCAAGATATACATATCTGAGCCCAAGAAAGGTTATTTTCACCATTACTTTATTGATTCGGTCAAGTTTGGATGGTATAACCACATGATTTTGAATCTAAAAGGAATATTCTTTGGTTTGGATGTTATTTACCCTTCAAACACCAAAGGGTTGTGATCAAAACCAATGCTAGGTAGGGAGGAGAAAGAACTATAAAATTAGATATCCCAATTGAGAGTGATTAGAACTTGATTGAGGTGAACTTAGATTATATTATCCCCCATCATTATATTATACCAAGTGTATGGGATGACTTTAAGATCCACATAAATAAGACTCACTCCTCCAAGGAAGTTTTTGAGGTCTAACATTATTTACATGAGATCAAGTTGTCCCCCCTTTTTTCCCACAGGGTTGAGTGGGGTATTAAAATATCTAGCCACAATCCAATTTCATCTTCCATAAGTTTTTCATAATGTAAGGAGGTCCTTCCATGATTTTTTCCTTATAATTTTGGAATTTGGGGCATAAATGTTGGATAGAATACATTCATCTTTGCTAACAATATCTCTAAAAATAATAGAGACTTGGTTGATGGTTTTCAAAATCAAATCCCCTTAGAAAACATTTGGTTTCTAAAAATTCACTAAGCCCCCTGAGACCCCCTAGAATTGGAAGCTACAAAATTGGGATTTCTCTATATTTTATCAGAGCATAATCTTAGATATTCTTTAGACATTTTAGTTTCTCAAACAAGCATAATGGTGAGATCATTATTTTTATTAAATTGCTGAGGGTCTTCTAATTTCTAGGGTTGTTTAGTACCTTATGAGGACATCCTTTTCTTATCTCTGTGATTTTAAGGGTTTGTTGAGAACCCTTTGTAATCTATTTTTTTGTTTTGATATTTTAAGTCACTATTCTTGGAAATCTGCTAAGTGGTTTTGGGGTGACTCCAACATTTTTTTTCCTTTTCCCTTTCTTATTTTTGAAAAGGGTTGTAAATCCATAACCTTGATTAAACTTTGAAATTGGTGAATTACAATTAGAACATTGTCTCTTGTCCTTGGGTAACACCATGATATTGTCAAGAGATTTTACCAATTCTTCCTTCGTGAAAGTTTGATCTTTTTTGTTATCTAAAGTAATGAATAAAGGGATCTAACATTCTAAAGCTTATGTCACCTCTAAAAAAGTGCCATGGTTCAACTTCTAATCAAATTCATTTAAATAAACCTCCTTAGGTTAAATAGGTTGAGAGAGAATAGGAGAGAGTTATGAAGCTTTCACTAGTTCATAAAAAATTAGCTTCCTATTATTGTCCTTCAAGATCTCAATAATAGGGCAATCAAGGGGATGAACCTACTTGAGGCTCATCTGGGTAAGATTGGAATGGAGGGCCTCTATCGAGGAATTATCATAATTGAATAAGGAGCCATCCATGCAAAGGGGAATGTTACCCTTTAAAAATTGAGAGGGATATTTAGGAGGAGTGTCCCCCCCCAACTAAATAGGTGTAGAGGACCTAAGGGAGGGGCCTTCAGGCTAAGGGTTTTAGGATGGACCTTCTAAAAGAAGAATATCAATGATTGATGGATAAATATGATCAATCTGAGGGGTATCAATGAAATTAGAAACAATAAGTGGAGAGAGAGTATTCATGAAAAATAAAGTACCTTTTGGGGGTCCCAAGGAAAATGAGTCAGGTGCATTTGGGGGAGGCCCATTCTTTGTGGAGGAGATGGATTTGTATTTTGAATATGGGGCTAATTTTTGGGTCCAAGCTTGTTTAGGAGTTATTGGGACCTAATTATTCTTGGGACAATCCTTTTACTTATGACTTAGGACATTGCATCTAGGATAAATGATGGCTTCATTCTCATAATTGATACAGTCCATCTATTAACCATACTTGGATTTGATTTTAATAAAGTGAAGTAATTGTTTTTAAGTAGGTAGGAAGACATGGACCTAAATTTACACCATCCTTGTATGAGACAAAGTGATTGGGTCGATGGTAATGGGTTGTCTAAGTGTTATGGATGTATCCATGATAACTTATGAATGCCAGTATTCCAAGGGGAGTTATATGAGGAGATCCCACATCGAGACATCATCCATTACATATCTACTTAGTTTAGTTCTACCCTTCCAACATCTGATGGTGATGCTTGATTTTCCCATAAACCATGGTCTATCTAGGAGTATACTAAATAAGTCTTATTGGGTTGAAAAATTAATCAAGTAAAAACCTCTTACCAAAATAACCACTTCCAAATGGCCTTTAGGTTTCCATTTTAAATTATCCCAGTTTCAAAAAGAATCAATGTTTAGATGAAATCCTTTAACCCTAGCCAAAATTGATTTTATCAGTTCTACATCCACTTGTTTCACCATAGAGTTAGGGATAGAAACACATACCTCAATATTTTTGACCGATGGAATGATTTGAAGTTCTAACATGTCCTAACCCACCTATCTTTTTTGACACACCCTATCTACCCAAGATAGGGGAGGGGAGGAACATGTCCCATTAGGTCCTTATTATTTGTCCTTGTTGTCAGCTGACTCAATGAGGACCTTTGGGTCAATCAGGCCTATGATTTTCATGAGATTCCATGAAGCTTATCATGTGGTGATGTGTTGACTCTTAGGTTATCATAGTTATTAAGATTAACCCATCTTATATTTGAATTAGCCTCCCCAAATTTGTTATAGTTTTATTATGCATATTAAAATTTAAAATGATGAGTTCTTTCTACATCTCCTCTACCTTCCTCACTCTCTATTTAGTTTCCTCAGTAATAATGCCTTTAAGTGATTCAAAGTGAGGGGATTTCGACCTCAAATAATAAAATAGCCTCAATTGTAAAGACAATGGAGTACGGGGTGGAACTTTTGAGGGTATGAATACTTGTATGATAGGACCATAAGGTAGGACAAAACTGAAGATTCTAATTATGACTAGTATTTTTCACTATTTTCTTGATAATATTAAGGATATTTTTATTAGTCACCTCATCTTGACCATTACCATAAAATTAGTATGGTTTGGACCTTTTGTGTTAGATATGGTATGTATGACATAAGGTTTTAACATCTTGGTTTTTGAAGGATGTACCATTGTCAGATATAATTAATGTAGGAACTCCATAGTGTCAAATTATATTATTGAGAATGAACTTAGAAATTTGTTTACTAGTAACATAAGTGAGTAGCATGGCTTCCACCCACTTGGTGAAGTACTCAATGGTAGTAATAATAAACTCATGGTCATCAAAGGATGAGGGATTAATCTAACCAATGAGGTCGAGTCCCCAAGTAGAAAATGGCCATGGAATAACAATAAGCTATAATTCTTGAGAGGGAGTTTGGATGAGATATCCATGTTGTTAACAAGGGATGCACATTTATACATATTGATATAAATCGTGGTCTATGGTGGAATAATAATACCCAATACATATGAGCTTCTTGGTCAAGACCATTACACTAACATGCCCCCCACAAATGCCATCATGGACCTCCTTGTATTTTGAAAGATCCTCATTTGAGTTCAGGTATCTAAGAAAAGTTTCTTCATAGCCCTATCAATATAGCGTGTTACTAAGGATAGTGTAGTAAGAATATCTATAAATGAAGGCCTTATGATGGTCATGATTAACATTGGGTGGAAGTATGGTATCATGTAGATAGGTATAGATTTCATGATACCAAGGAAGACTAGGCTTTGCAAGTGCACATACCTACTCTAATATGGGAGTTTGATGGGTCATTGATACCAATTATTCTATAAATGAATAAATTTAATGCATGTATAAAGTCATTTATAGTAGTGATCTAATAATAGCCATTCCATTTATAAATTTATTCCTTCCCTTGGGAATCTATTGAAAGGATATTTTTTGGAATTTCATTTTTCAAGTATCGACCATTTGCTAGTAGGGAAGTAATTTATCATCATTTATTTGGAACTCATTATTGACTTATTTAATTATGAATTATGAATCCAAAAAAACTTGAAGTGCTTGAATATTCCATTGAGTCGCTAATTGGAGACTTATGATTAATGCTTTGTAGTCAATAATATCATTTGTACATGGAAAAGCAATTCTAAAAGCTTTTAGGATAAGATATATATGAGGGGTGACAAAGAGGATATCGACTGTGAATCCATGGGTGGTGAAGGATCCATCAAAATACAACCTCCAAGATGGAAATTTTGTAGTGGTCATAATTGAATCATGAGGAAATGTTTTTATTAATGGTCATGAGTCAAACAAAGGAGATTTAACTAACTGATAATCCAATAGTTGACCTTTACTAGCCTTATGGTTCACATATTCAATATCAAATTCACTTAAGAGCATAATCCACTTGGCCAAATTTGTCTAATAAGATCTGATTTTGATAGAAAGTATTTGAGTGGGTTAATTTTGGTAATGATCTTTACTTGATTATTGATAATATAGTTCCTAAGCATTAGAGAAGTGAAGACAACCTCTAGGCAAGCCTTTTAAATTTGAGTGTAGTTAAGATCCTTAGAGACAGGGTCCTAATAAGGTAATATATAGCTCTTTCTTTAACCTTTTCATCATGTTGTGCCAAGAGAGATCCTAAATCATGTGGGGTAGATGAAATGTATAGAAGCAAAGGATTTCTTGATACCAATGGTTTAAACACAAGAGGTTTTAACAAATACTATTTAGGATCATCAAATAACTTTTGACATTTTGGACTCTAATTAAATTGGGCTTCCTTTTTCAAAATATGAGTAAAGTGGTGACATCTATCTACTAGCCAAGAAATAAATCTAAGTATAGTTTGCAATTTTCCTTAGAGGTTGCATAGTTTCTTGAGGTTTTTTGGTGGAGGCATCTCAATAATTAATTTTACCTTTTCTGGATCAAATTTAACTCCACGATGAAAAATAATGAACCCCAAGCATTTTATAGATGTTACTCCAAACACACTTTTTGTGATTTATCCTAACTTTATAGTCTTTCAACCTTTTAAATATTTTATGCAGGAATGCCAGATGTTCATCTCATGTTTTAGATTTTCTTAAAATATCATTGACATAATATTCAACTACTTCATACACCATATCATGAAAAATGATATTCATGGCTCTTTGGGAAGTGGTGCCTACATTTTTAAGTCTGAAGGGAATGACTTGATATCATAAGGTACCCCATGGAGTAGTGAAGGTAGTCTTGTGTTGATATTCAGGTAAAATTTTGATTTTGTTATAATCAAAGAATCCATCTATGAGGGAGAGTGTTTCATAACCAACTACGGAATACATGATCATGTATATGTTTGGGAGGGGAATTTCATATTTTGGATAGGCCTTGTTAATATTCTAAAATTTTGTGTAGATATGACTCCTCCATTTGGTTTTCCAATAGGAATAATATTGGAAATCTAATCTAAGTAATCAATTGGGTAGTTGAATCCATCTTCCAAAAAAATTTCTAGCTCTTCTTTGACTAGTAAGCCCACCTTGGGGTGCATTTCACTAAGTTTTTGCTTCACAAGTTTAGCATTAGGATGAACAACAAGGTGATGCACTACAAAATTTGTATCAAGGGCTGGCATGCCAGCATAACACCAAGAAAAATGTATAAAAATTAATTAATAAGAGTAATGATAACCTATATTTCTTCCACCGTAAGACTTTCCCCTAGTTTTAAAATATTGGGATCCTCTTTATTTACAATATTTACTTCAATGACCTGTTATAATAAGGAGGGGGATGCATCTAGATCAAATGTGAGTGGAGAAGGCAAGTGATAATCATCAAGTGAATGAAGAGTACCTTGATAGTCCTCAAAACTCTCATAGGTTTTTGTTTTGGCTCAGAAGAAAAGATTTTTAAAGTTTTATTTGGCTTAACTTGGTGTAAAAAATGGATGTACCCTCCAAAATATGAAAAATACTTTAACTTGATATTGAACCCATTATTATGATCTCCAAATGGCACATGATCTCAAATTCCCATAGTCGATGCAAGATATCGATCCCAATCAATGACAGAAGGGTAATGAATCTTGAGGTAAATGGTGAAACTAAAGGTTTTATAAAAATGGTTTGTGGTAGTAAGAGGCTCTTAAAGACTATGCACATATCTTTTTTTGATGTCTGTATTAGTCATGGCTCTTCAGAAACTGAAGAAGTGTCTAAGATTACATTGTAAGGATCTTCACCAGATGGTTTGATTATTAGGCCTAGATCTCCCCTATGTTAAAATGTCAAAATGGGTTATAAAATACCTTATTTTTGTAATCCCAAACCCCTATCTTTGTATTCTATATTCTTGATAATTTGATTAGACATGGTGTATGCTAGATTCTAGAAACATGATGCAAAACCCTCTAGAAATATCCAATAATCATCCAAGCTCTCTATTTCTTCATCTTATAACAATTATGCTTTATCATAGGATGTAGACCCAAATGTGTAGGCAATATGTCATACCTAACACATGGCAAGGGACCTATAGATTTGAGGTGATAGGGGTAGATTAGAAACATTAAATGTGTGATATGCTTACTCCCCACAACCCTTTAAAATAATTTTGATGTGGGTAGATTTGGGAAGATTTTATGGAGTTATTAATAACTCATTATGATGAATATTTTTCTTTGAAATGTGATCATATAATTTAGTTTATTTGGTGAGACATTATATGGTATAGTCCTCACCTTATAATTACCAATTATGGAAAGATTGTGGATCCCCATGGATTATTATTTCCTTCCCAGAATGAGGAAAATTGAGGCACTAGTGGAGAGTAGATGGAACTACCCACATCCCATGGATCCATGGTCATCTAAGAAGATTATTATAGAGAAGATCAAAATCAAAAATAGGGATGAAGGTTTGGTGAACTATACGTCTCACCATGATTGGGATATAGATCATGGTTGTTGTCTATCTCTCATTATCATCATACACTTTGATGATGATGATTTTTCTCCCAAGAGATGACTCTAAGTACCCCAAATTTTTTTATCAAATTTATAATTCATAGATTGATTAATGACCCTACATCTACAAGTACTTGAGAAATTTGGTAGTTAGTAATGGATAATTTGATGTACATGGGATAAATATGATTAGGGCCAATATATGGAAGGTCATGGGGGTGAAAAGTGATTTATTAGGTTTGTGATAGGTTTCCAACCAATGCTTGAAACTAGCTAGCATCAATGTCTTTAGGCACCTTATATTCATGAAGGATTTTATTTAGGATGTATCAATGGACTGTTGAGGACTTGAGAAAGTCCATAGTGGAAATTTGGATAGAGGTCTTCTCAAGTTGTTGGATAAGATCATAGATTATTTTAGGACTATTAGAGTTTTTTAGGGGTACATTGAGATTAAGAGGTGTCCTTTAAGGTGAGGCTTTGGGAGGTGCACCCAAAATAGTGGTTTTTCCTCATCAACTAGTGATAACACAATTTGAGTATGCTCCTTTAATTATGAGGACAAGACATTGTTGGTCTTGGGTTTATTTTGATAGTTTGGCCTTAATTTTAATGGTGGATATGTGATTAGTTTAGGGATAAGGGACCTGATGGTAAGAATCATGTTTGGATGGATTTTGGCCTTGGTCTCATAGTGCACCCTTATACTTTTGAGCATGCTTTGGAAAAGGGTTTTGATAAATTCCTAGTTAATATTTTTTATAAAATGATCTTTCTATGCCTTCTATATCTATTTTTCATTTTCAATCAAATCCTGGATTAGATTCCTTAGCTACTTGCATCACTTAATATTATTCCCATATATTTAGTGGTAATGGAAAAATTAATTATCATTAAATCAATTAGGGTGAGGTTTATTATCTTTAAGTGGATTAATTTCTGGTAAGGTGATCATCTTTATATCTATTAATTTTCTTAAAACATCTTGTATCAATTTGCCCAATTTTGTGTAGTACCATTTCCTAGTGGCATACTTAGGACTTCCTCTTCGTATAGTAACATTGGATGTGTTTTGCGATAATTTTAATGAGGTATATCCATGAACCATTTGCATATTTTCTTAGTTGGTAACCCTATCCCCATTAACATTTTTATTTCTATTGAATAATTTAGGTTCTTTGAAAGGGGTATTACTTTGATGGTAATTATTTTAGGAATAAATTTTAATTATCCTTTTCTCATTGAGGGTATTCTAAATCTCAATCCCTTTCTCCACAACCTCCTCAAAATTCAAGATACAATGAAGCTTCAATTGGTGGCCCAATTAAAAATTAAGATTATTGACAAATATCTTGGTTAGCTCCCTCTTAAGAATCAATTAAGGGAAGTGACTTGCAAGACCATGACATCATTATAGGAAGGATGCTAGAATTTCCCCAATTATTTGTTTAATCTTATACAAATCTAACATGATTATTTCATGCTCCACATTATAAGATAAATGTTACACAAATTTATCTGTCAGGTCCCTGAATGACATTACAAATCCCTTTGGAACCTACATGAACCATTCTAAGGTGGGGCATCCAATACTTCAAGGGAATAGTTTGAGAATGTATGCATCACTATATACTACCTCATGGCACACATGAATAACTCTTTGGCATGATCACATGGGTCACCTCTTACTTTATATTTTTCAAATTTGGGAGGTTCAAAGTGTGTTAGAAAATGCACTTTAAAGATGTTCATTTATAGGGGATAAGAATAAAAATCCTCATACTAATATTTATTAGTGTGAGCTTGGGTGTTGAGGCCATGAAATGTTTCCTTCAGGGATTGCCATTTGAGGGGAAAATATGGATCTATCAATGGGTTAGAGATGGAGGGATTAGGTTTTTGACTCATTTTGAGTAAGATGGGTGGATGAAAAAATAGGTTTTGTAGCTATTTTAGTTGGGTTAGGATTTAGATGTTCAACATTGAAATAAGATGCTAATGAATTAACTTATTGGGTTAGTTGGTTTTGGTAGTATAACATAGCTTTCTTATAATCATTTTTGACTTGATTCTCTAGAGCAGACTTTCCCTTATTAGCTTCAATATTATTCATATGAATAATAGGTATAGGGTGTGGTTCTTCATATTATTCTTCAACATTAACCAATTCTTGGTCTTCCTCTTCTTATAGTGCAATGGGAATAGGATTATGAGATGTACTAGGATGAGGTCAGACAAGGTTATTCAAAAGGTCCACATTAAAATTTAGTGATAGTGTGGTTCTAATTTAATTAACATGAATGAGTAGTTGTTCTCAATGGTCATATATATATTATTAAATTTTAGCTCTATAATTATCCAAAAAGTCATTTTGGTTATCCTCATTACCCCTTGGGGTGTGTATATCACTCTTATTTTCTTCATTATATATAAGTTACTAACCTAA
This sequence comes from Torreya grandis, assembly GCA_037957365.1. NCBI lineage: Eukaryota > Viridiplantae > Streptophyta > Pinopsida > Cupressales > Taxaceae > Torreya > Torreya grandis. Next base: position 563,742 of record JARHVA010006443.1, on the reverse strand, counting down.
GGTTTCCAATAGGTTATTTGTTGGACTAGGTACTTGACCTATTTTAATGACACAAGTGTTAGATGCCATTTAGATTGTTGTGGTAGGTATAAAGTATAGATTTAGAGGTGGATTGAATGAAATTGACTGGTTTAGAAGGGATCAAATGGATGTCATAATAAACCTTCAAGCAACATTGCTTAAGAAATTAAAGTTAGTTTTACAAGTTGTGTATAAATATATATATATATATACATATTTAGGTTGTGTGTTAGGTATTTAGACAATTAGTACAACATATACTAAAAATATATCAAAAACTAATAGATTGAAACTGGCAAGATAACTAGGAATTGACGATTTCTTGAATTTGGAGTTAGAAAGATGAAAAGATAATGATGGGTGTTAATCTAAAATCTATGAAAATGATGAGATGAAAAGAACATGAATGCAAAGTTTAAAAAAAAATAGAGTGATAGATACTATTAATATGGTATTATAGGTAGTGATGAGTTGGTTTGAGATGATGACAAAGGTTGTAGGACATGAACTGTCACTATGGCATAGATTAGCAAGGTGTTAATAATTATTGGGTTCAAACTAGCATAGTGATAGGAAATTGATGATTTCTAAAGTTTTGAGTTAGTGAAATGATAAGATAATTATGGGTGCTAATCTTAAATCCAACATAATGATGAGGTGAAAAGAAGATGAATGCCAAATTTCAAAATTGATAGGGTGATAGGCATTATAAATATGGTAATATAAATAGTGATGGGATGGTTGGAGATGATAACAGAGTGGATATTACATGGTAGAATGGGACTAGCTATAGTAAGTAAATTGACTTTCTCAAGGTGATGGTGTGAATACGATGAAATAGTTTAAGTGTTTTTAGGGTAGGTTCTGGTAATGTAATCAAAGGAGTGTGGTATCTAGGTGATGGTTTTATTTGTGGATGATAGGATGGGTAATGGTTAATGTAGGATGGTACTTAATTTATGAAAAATAATGGAATGAGACAAGTACTAAGTTTTTATAAGTTTGAAACTAGTTTTTTATGTTTTTAGGTGGTTTTAGTATTTTTGGCTTATAAACAATACTATTTCTAACAACACTCACACAAGTCACACACAAACCACAAACCTAAACTTAGTGACTAAAATAAGAGTATAACTTGATGAATTCACCATATAAAGGCTTCCCATATGAGGTTTTAGGTTGATGATCTATTATATAATCTCCCAAACCCTTTTAACCTTGTTTTCATATAATGGTCAGTATGGGAGATGATACTGACTCGGGTAACAAGTCACCTTTTATGTCCTAGGGCCATATTCTAAGTTTATATAGGATCACTAGTGGAGTCCTCAACATATGTTAGGTAAAGTGGGGCCCAAATCCATGTAAGATGTTGTCTAACCAATTTTTGTATTGGATCTAAAATTCCCCTCACTCCACAAAACCCTTTATGCGGAATTCCACTTTAGTGCCTAACAACATCTTTTTAGATATTTATACTCCACTAAAATATAGAGTGTGGTATAGTACGTGGTGATAAAATTCATGTCACCAACCCCTATAAAATAATGTCAATCATGTGGATGTCACTTCCATGATCCTTTTATACCCTATAAATAAAAATGGGAAGGATTTATTGGTGGTTTTTGATCCTATAAGAATCAACGTGAGGACACAAGGAGGAGAGCATACACCATGATAGCCCTCAGGTGACACTCAATAAAAATAAAAAGTTTTTAAACCCAATTAATTTAGTGAGTTTACAGTCAAAATAAATAAATAAATGATAAAAAATAATGTTTTATATAATTATAGGACCGATTGACATGCAAAATAAAAGATTAGTAGTTTTAAGATAAGTGGTCTGAAAGAGTTTTCAAAACTCTTCAACCAATATCTCTCTAATAAGCCATTACTACATATATGAAATCTTCACCATACACACAAAAATAAATAACTATTTATAACTCAAATGGTTAAACAATGAATAGTTTACCTTGTATTTCTATATGAATGACTAGGTGAATAGGTACATTTATAGGAGGAAGATAGGATAATCCCAAACATACTATTCATATGGGACTAACTTACATAATAGAAAATAACACCTAATTAAGTTAAATTTTAGGAAATTAATATCCTACACCAACACCCCCACTTAAGCATAGCTTAGGTGGGTACAATAAAGTATGTAATGTGAAGATATGTGTCCATATGGGTGCCAATCCATCTTGTTGGAGTACATGGATGTTGAGTCACTATAACCATCAAGTGAAAGAATTAATGGTGTTGAATATGAGGATCATTGAACATGAACACTGTACTCCAAAATACTAGGTATACTGATGAACCTAAGGAACCATTATTTGAATGCCCTCGAACAAGATGATGAGAAGTGAGCACAAAGACTGATGGGACTACTGGTGGGGATACCACACTAGTGTCATTATAATAATCACCAAGAAGAGCATGGAGAAAATTAAAAAATCCTCATAAATATTTCATAAAATAAAGTGCATGAATAAGATACCCATGTATAAAATAAGAATCCATAAAACACTCAAAAAATTTTCAAAAATACATATAAGTCTAATAAAGTAGAGAAAAAAAAGAAAACACGTAGGAAAAACTCCCCCTCTAAAAAAGAGAGAAAAAAAGAAGAGAGAGATATAAATCCCCCCAAAGATGATTTTGAAGTAGTTTTCACTCCAAGTAATTGCTAGTCACAAAGGAACTCAATCTACATGAGTGGTCTGAATCCACTACTCGATCACACAAACAATTGACCCTAGGCTTCACTAGAATAAATTCAATCAAGAATACTATCAGTAGTGATGAAAATACAAAAGAGTAATACATGTGTAAGGAATGTTCAACACCTAAGAAGTAGAACATACACCACACCCCCCCAATACTACTGACTAGGTAGAGTGATGAAAAAAGGTATGTATGAGTGTTTGAATGCACTACTCAAACACCAAACAAGTTGAGATTGTATGCACTAAAATAGATCCATATCATGCTAAAAGAGACTATCAAACTAACGAAGAAGACAAGATGGCATTGGGATTCACTAGAATAGTTACACTTTAAGTTATGGGATATTGTCAACTATAACAAAATTGTGTCAAAAATACAAATAAGATCTCTAAAAGAGGATGGCTCTATCAGTGATGGAAGAGAAAAATAATTTAATAAGTGAAAAGGTGCCAAAAATAGAGCACAAAAATGCATGAAGGTATACAATGCTGAATAATCAAACCCCCCATGGCACTTTATAAATTAGTACAAGTACAATATAACCCATACATAAAAAAATACCAAATGAAAACAAGGAAGACACTGGGCTTCATTAGAATAGATCCAAACAAGAAGACTGTCAACCTATTAAAAAATCATCACAAATCATGAGATATGCTCCAACAATAAGGAAGTGAAAAAGTGTCTCCATATAAGAAGTTAAGACTCTAAGAAAGGGGCCTTGATGGAGACATGACACAATCTACAAGTGTGTCAAAGTTCCAATACACAAACTAGAATAGAGCATGTCATGGGTTGATGAAAGATCATCACTAATTTGTATTAATAGTTGGTAAGAAAATTCAAAAAATTATAAGTAGTTTGAATTAAAAGAGTTATAGACAAAAGGTTTTAAAAGCCATATTAATGATGGAGTATAAATATCACATTGGAATGTTGATTCAAATATTGAGAAGATAGAGGAGATAAATGGTATCTATACCCAATTTGGTTGGGAGCACCTTTAAAAACCAAATTTAAATGTTGTTTGAAGTATCAAGGAATAAATTACCAAGTAAAATAAAACCAAACCTTCTCAAAATGGTTGGGAGCTATAGGAACAAAAATCATAATCTTATAGAGAAAATATTATGGGGTAACTAGTTTAAATAAAGATTCTGAGACAATAGAGAAAATCTCATATTAGATTAGTGGTTGGGGTGAAGCTTCCACCAATCATGAGCAACTTGAAATAAATTAGTTTCATATAGATGGATGGAATGATAGTACCAAAAATGAACAAAAATTATCAGATTACGGTGGTGACTTTAGTAATGGGAAAATTAGTTCTACTAGAAATAATTCTATCCTTATTGAGTAAAATAAATTGAAAATAAGTGTAGGTAGATGGGCAAGTTCAAGGTTGTTATTAAGTCTTATCATGAGGTGAAACCGCATGAATACAAAATTTGAATATTATGCTATGAAAATGGAAAATAATTCCCATGTAAGGAAGAAGGTCCCATACACAAAATTACAAAAAAAAAACATTAAATGTACAAAAAAATAGATTGTATAAAATAGGAGTAAAAAGATACCGACTAAATAAGTATCTAAATATATCATAAATGTTATCAAGCATTAGAGAAAATATAAATATATTACATGTATTTTAGATATAATTTATAATAATGATGTAAATGGCATAGAATCTGTAGAAATATTGCATAAATTTTAAGGAACCCACTCCATCCCAAAGATTCTAAATGATGTATGGTGAGGCAAAATTAAAACTAGAAGTTTACATGAAATAGGATACCCACCACCTAATATAAATCCATCAATGTAAGAAACTTTAACCCCTATCAATTAAAAACATATATTATTATAACTTGTAAAGCATGTTGCTAAAATAATTCTTAGGTACAATATGTAATACAAGAATTTGTACTTTAGCATACAAATCTATAAGACCAAATCATTTGGAAAAAAAATATATTGGTAACTAGAAACAGATCTAGAGGCATATAATAAGTGCCCTTTGACTGAAAATATTCACCAACAAAAATTCTAAAACTATAAGTTAAATGCCAAAACTAAAGACTGAACCTGTATTATTAGTAGTTGACACAAACATAAGCTTAGGTCAAACTGAGATTTTTATGAAGGTTCTCTGAGGATGAATAAAAAAAGAAACAAATTTTTTTATTATGAATCAAAAAATGCATTAGCCAAACAAAAGTCATATGTATAAAATAACCAAGCATCCATATATGCACCAGAGCACTATGTAAACCATAGAAAGATGAAAATGTGCAATGCTTTTGAAGTTTGAAATCTTAAGAAAAATAAGAGCAATTTTAAAGTTAATGAAAACCTGGGTAGATTCTTAAAAATTAGTATGAGGCACCCTAACAAAAATCATTATTTTTAGGGTAGATGCAAGATAATGGAATATAAAAGGGAGTATAAAGAGACACTTTTTTTCTTAAAATAACAGTAGCTAAACTTGGAGAGAATGTTAGAGACACTTCAAAAAATAATTTAATAATGATATAAGAACATGAATTATAGAATTTTGAATGTAGTTTATAAATATATAATTTTTTTCAATACCCAAATGATAAAAGTGTGTGAAAATAGATGTATTTATGATAATAGGTTGGTCATTTTTTTTGAAAAGATAAGGATATTACATGTGTATGAACATACTATTTTATGAGTAAACGAATTAATTTTTGTATGAAACTTCATGTATGGACATGTTAAGTGTCAAATATCATTGAGAATATTTTTTATTATATATAAATCTTAAATAATTTTACAAGTGAAAATAGCTAGAAAATTAAAACTACAAGTGTATGAACACAACCTTTTCATCTTAACTCCATGATTTTATTTTCTTTTGAAGAATAGTTGACAATGCGTAGATTGTTGAGATAGAATTTTTATAAATACTCAATTAAGTTCAAAAATTTATAAGAGAATTTGTGATGATATGTATATAGCTCATAATGATTTATGTTATGTAGAAATTAAGTAATATTATAAATAATATTATAACATATATATATATATATATATATATATATATATATATATATATATATATATATATATATATATATATATATATATTCTCAAACTACATTTTATCCTCTACAAACCCATTTTTTTTAAATAGTAGAATATATTTGATCAGATGTGTGGGAAAATATGAAAAAGTGTCATAATTTTCTTAAAAATCAAATTGGCTAGTTCATGACAGGGTTTGGACTAGGTTCAAGACCCCCCCAAGCCTAAAACTGAAGCAATTTTAGAGGGAAAGTAACAAACATTTTTTTTTAAATTATAAAGGGTGCATGCCCTTTGTAAACCAACTAATTTCACCCTCTTTATTATTTTCCCCCATTTTTTTCATGGATCAAAAAGGGCATGCGTCCTTTCAAAAACATGCACACCTTTTGTGGTTCATGAATTTCTCTTATATTTCCCATGAAATTTCCTCATTTGTTTTGATTTTTGTAAACTATAAGCTAGTTTTTTATGTTGTAACTATGCAAATTTGTAAATTTTCTATTCACTTTATTTGAATCACTACAAAATATTCAATTTTAAATCTACAATTGGATTATTTTGGTAAAAATAAATAATGGGGTCAATAAGTCATCACAAAAGACCAATCAAAGAGATAACAAATGAAAAAAATGAAGAGAATAGATAAAAAGAAAGAAAAATAAAAGTAGATAAGATAACATCCATAAGGGCTTCTAGGTAAGGTGAAGGTGTTTCCTCCACACCAGGTAGTATTTCAAATGAAAACAACATGCCCAATTTAGTAGAATTTAGTATAGATATGTCTTCAAATGAGATAAGAGAACTCAATCAATTTTTGTTGAATGATGAAATTAAAAATTTAGAGCATGTAAGTAATTAATTTGTAATGAGTGATGAAACATATGGATAAACACAATATAATGAAACATCCACTCTTAATGAATTTTTTGAGTTTGATGATAATCAACATCAAGTAATGACCCCAAATCATGTGTCTCCTAATGAAGAGGATTTCAATTCGTATGTAGGGTCTAATGTATATAGTCAACCCTCTAGTATCCCTACTATGGTTGAAGTGGTAATAACACCCAATTTAATATAAAGTATAGATCCTACACCCACACTTCTAAGGATAATAAGATGAAAATCAAGCTATTTGGTTGAATTATATGAGAAAATAATAGAACTCATGGATCATAAAATTTCAAAAAGATCAGTGCAACATCATGCTCAATATGTATGAGACTATGAATTTGAGAATAAAATCCATACAAAATGATGTCAACTATTTATTCAATTAGTGAAAATGTAAAAAATGTAACTTGTGATGCATAATTTAGGGTTAATAACATTCAACATGGAGGGAAGAAATAGTGCAATAGTAAATAATCTATTTAGTGCATTTAAGACAATAAATGTCAAAAAAAGATAGTAATGTGGCAAGTAATAATGGAATTTATAGTGAGTAAGTAAACATCTAAAGCTTGAATTCGTAGTGAAAGAAGTAAATCTTTGAATGTAAATAGAAAAACTCTAATAAATGTTGTAAAAATAATAACAAGGCTTGATGACCCTTCACTCATAGATTATTGGGCATTTAGTGGTAGAATCCAATGAAAAGATAAGGTATTAGTTGAAGGAATAAGACATTTGATTGATTTTTTTGGCACAACAACACAAAAGCCTCCTGTAATGTAAAAGATGAACTATTAAAAGAAAAAAATGCTCAAAAAATCATGATCCACATGTAAAAAATTTCTTAGACATGACCCAAAAAAAATTTATAAAAAGTTTGTTGTAAAATTTAGTGGCCAATTGATAATTAGCTAAAGCTCATTTGAGATGAGCAAGCCTTTCTATGTTAAAATCAACCAAACATGCACCATATGTTGTTTTAGGGTGCTTGTTAAATTTGGTATGAATTTTGATTTTTTTTATTCATATACATTGTACTTTACATATTGATGAGATTTTGTAGGAATATATGGTGTCTTACCCTTCTAAGACATCAAGAGAATTAATCCAAAGTCTTTTCTGTCAAATAACTAGGAGAAATTTTGTTTTGAAAAACAATGTTTAGATGGAATATGTAACAGTTATGGTGGTTTGTCAAATTTGATTAGTTGTATACATGAAAAAAAATTATATGAATTTGGAAAGCAACTAGTTGATTATAATAAGTACAAATCTGTAAAGTATGTATTAAAAGATGGAAAAGAGTCATCAAGATGTGAGTTGGTTACGACCAAAGTTTTTGTATCTAATTTCATGTTTTAATTCAAGAAGAATATTATCTACCAATATACAAGACACACACACAAATCAAAATGGCTAGATAATCAATTCAAGCTATGCAAGGACAACTTCCTAGTTGGCACCATTATTTAGATTGTGGACTTTGCTGAGAACTAAAAATACAACCACAAATGTCCAACACTATAATTCACTTTAAGTTATAATTTTCATTCATATTACATTCAAATATGCACTTGATAGCATAGATGACAAGATAAATATTTTGATGGAGTACCAATTTTATATGAGTGATGACCGATTGCATTCTACAAAGTTTGTTTAATGTTGTTTTGAGATACTATATATAAACATGAATGTAAGATAAATCACGTTTGATACACACTAAATTTGGTTAGATACTTTTATAGGGTAGTTTAAGAATTCTTGAATGTTTTACTGGTTAAGAAGATTGCATAAAAAGAATGGTGTTCAAATTTTTTGGAGCTTCTTTGAGGTTGGGCATGAAAAAAGGGAACATGATGGTGCATGTGCATTTGTAAAAATAACCCTTAAAAAAGAGAAGGGAAATCACAAGTATGGTGCTAAATTGATTGATGTTGCAATTATTACGACTTGATTTAATTAAAATATTTTTCATGGATCAAATAAAAATTCTCATGTGTAAATATTAGTTTCTTTAATGGAGGATAAACACAAGGTAACATATGAATATTGAAGTATAATACCTAGATCAAGTGTTTTACACTCCATTCAAAGCTCAAATTAATGTTCTTATACTATATATACTAGGGATATGGCATGCTTTTGTTTTGTATATATGAAATTTAATTTGAATGAATGTGAGTCAAAATAATGGTTTGACAAATGGTATTATAAACCCATATCACCTGTAGAGAGTAGCCATTCACTCTAACAATTTACTAATCATGAAATTGAATTATCAATTGACTTTGACTACATCTTAGATCTTGTGCAACCAGGTACAATTTATTCTTTAATTAAATATACAACCTTGGTTAGATATTAGTGATATATTTATTTTTTTCCTAGATGTGCTTATAATTTAGTTATACTTTAAATGAAAGTCATATTTTTGCAATCATTACACTTGAGGACAATGATGAGGAAACAAACTACTACTTGTGTCATTGTGTAGAGGCCAAAAAAATTAACCACAAATGTTATGGATGGAGAAGAGCTAATTTATCTCATTAGATCTATAGTGATTACAAGAACATGGATTCATAGGTACTATCATAAAAAATAAAATATTTTTTATTTGAGGACTTTGAAACACATAGAGTGGTATTTCATTATTCAAATATGGTTATTGATACAAATATTCAAATGATCAAATATCATGGAAAGCCTCACAATATAATTTTGTGGAAAGTGTGTGAATCTGACAATGAAGTGATTATTGAAACACTTACAAATAGATCTGATCCTGAAGGTAAGTTAGATTAAATTGGTAAGTTTATCTTTTATTTCAAATTAATATAGTTAACTTATTATACTTAATGTATTTTAATTTTTAAATATTTTATCATTATGTGTTTATTTTTATTTAAATTTTTTACTAACAATTTTAATGTAGATTAATGGCACTAGATGAGATTCCACCTTCACATGGTTGGTGCCACGAGTAGATAATATTATCTTCTTGAAATAAAAATAAGATAAAAAATAATTCATATTAATGTTATCTACCTCAATAAAACATGTTTTCACCTTCTATTTGTTTATCCTTTCAAGAAAATAGTCTTATCTAGGACTTAATTATGGTCTTGAGTTAGAGAAAATACACTTAAGTTTTCTTAGAGGACTCTTCCATAAAATTTTAGGAGTTGAAGGCTCATGTAGGAGACCTCATGGTTCTCATACAATGCATGATGAAATTTTGCTCAGTTGACACACTCAAGGATGAGGGGATTCTCTTAAGGGATGCATCTGATCAACTACAACCTTCACTCCTAGGGAATGACCAAGACTAAAAAATGGTTGTTTTATTATTAAAATTCCCATTTGTACATGTCCATGTATATGTTTTATTAATTAGGCTAATGAGTCAGAATATATGACCCCCACTAACAAAATTTTAGCCTATTCTAAGAGATTTGGCTAGGAGAGAAACCTCATTGCCATGTCTCACCTAGATCCAGTTAGAGAGAATCCTCTAGGGATTTATTAAAGAAATCATACATGCAAGTGTGGGAGCTAATGGCTTGTATCTATCCCTAAAATTTATCCTGAAACACTAGATGAAAGTTCACTCAGTTTACATAATCAGGGACAAGGAGATTCTCTTAAGGGATGCATTTGATCAACCTCAACCTTCACTTTTAGGGTGAGACTAAGACTAGAAAATAACCATTATAACCTTAAAGTACCCATCCAGATGTGTCTACATAGATAGTTTTTTTATTGAGCTAACAAGTCAAAATATATGACCCCCAGTGACCAAATTTTGGGTTGTTCTAAGAGAAAAATAGTGATGAAGCACTTAACTTAGAGAAAAAATGGATTTTTAGCCCCATATGAAGTAATAATGATCATTAACCAATAATATGTGTAAACATTAAATGATAAAAATATAAAATATGCATAGGTAAATGAATCCTATTGTTGAATGGTATATATGTGTATATGCAAAGATCTATGTCATAATTCAACATAAACAATATGACATGTATCAAGAAAAAATGTAGACCATAACATGTACATAAAAAAAATGCACCATATAGGCATAAAAGGTGGGTCATGTCAGGATACAAAATCAATTTTTCCTACAATTAGACCCCCAACATAATAACTAGTTCTCTTGCTCCTCATTGTCTGCAAATAAATTGTGCTTTATTGGCATAGATGTAGAGTCAGAGTTGTTTGATGCCTCAATATGAGGAGATACTCTCCTCTTAGCATGTGAGCCATCCATTATTTCATCCACAACCTATAAAAATTATTACATTTTCACAACATATGAAATATAAAATTTAATGCATTATAATTGTATATTGAAAATGATATTTTGTTCAACAATAAAATTTTGAAAAATGATTCTAGACTCACTATATTCCATCTAAATGGTTGTCTAGGGATGTGAGACTACGTATAAACTCATGATAGATAAACCTATGGAGCATACATATATCTTTATATCTATATGTGATTACATTTATATAAATATTCTATTGAATCTAGAAAATAATTTTAATATGTGTTCTCACCAGTCTCCATCCCTGAATCATGACCTAATACGGAGATAGTGGATCCTCAGATGTAACCACAACATTAAGAAAACCTTATTTTCATCCATAATGGGTATCAATAGCATCCCTCATAATCTATAAAACAAATAAATGTATAATGTGTGAATCCAATGAGTATGATAAAAATAACATAGTTTTTATTTAAGGGACAATAAACATATATGAATAAATATGTAATTTAAAAGTTTCCAAAATTGCGTATAGGGGACACCTATGCCAATTGTGGCCTCTAAAATATGATGAGATAATCTCCTCTTAGCATGTGAGACATCCATTATTTCATCCACAAACTCTAAAAATTATTGTGTTTACACAACATATGAAATATAAAATTTAATGCATTACAATTATATATTGAAAATGATAATTTTTTCAAGAATAAAATTTCATGAAATGATTCTATACTCATCGTATTCAATATAAATGTTTGTTTAGGGATGTGAGACCGTGTATACACTCATGATAGAGAATCCTATGGAGCATGCATATATCATTATATCTAGATGTGAATACATTTATGTCAATATTCTATTGAAGCCAGAAAATAATTTTAATGTGTTCTCCCTAGTCTCCATCCCTGAATCATGAACTACTATGGAGATAGTGGATCCTTAGATGTAGCCACAACATTATTAAAACCTTATTTTCATCCATAAGGGGTTTCCATAACATCCCTCATCATCTATAAAACTAATAAATGGATAATGTGTGAATCCAATAGGTATGATAAAAATAACATAGTTTTTGTTTAAGGGACAATAAACATATATGAATAAATATGTAATTTAAAAGTTTATAAATTTGTGTATAGGGTACACCTATGCTAATTTTGGCCTCTACAATAGATTCAAATCCTACTAATATATCCAAAATATCACCAATCATATATACAAGAAAAAATAACAAGTTTAGTCAATTATGTAAAAACATACCAAAAAATAAACTTTATATTATTTTAAAAACATAAACAAACTGTAAATAGAATTAAACCTATGTATCAAATACATATGGTGAAGTTATTACATCTAGCATAGTGTCTGAATTGCTATTATCATGCACTATTGAAGCATCTACAACTGTCATATACTATGGCATGCTAGTAACTTGATCTCCTAAATCATTTAGAGGTGACATATGCTATAGCATGCTAGTCTCCATAGATGTATCATGTGTATGTCACACCTAAAAAGGAGGTCTAATACACGTCCTCCCACATGATGTGCAATAATGCACAAGAACTGTAACATGGGTAGGAAGAGGGACACTATCACTTATATCAATACCACTAAAACCACTACCACCACTACCATTTCCACTAATACCACTACCACTAAGACCACTAACACCACTACCACTAGCACTACCTATAGGTTGAGCATAATTCTTCAATGTATACATACTATGCTTAGTCATAACCTATGTTAGACTTGTAACTTCCTCAAAGGTATCCATCTATATGGTAGAGTGTAAAATTTTAGGAATCAAGGAATATGTTATTGTTCATTTGTTTCTTTGAGATCAGTTATGATGGTTTTGGTCTTTCTTGTCACCAATTCTATCGAATGAAGACCCACCTCCTCTACCTTGGGAGGTCTTCATGTCAAAATAGTCTAGAATTTTTTGTATCACAAACTCATAATACAATTTTCTCAAAAAGTATAATGGAACCTCATTATTGTTGCATAGAGGCTCATCAAACACCATCCACCACCTATCCTAAGAGTTATCTTTCATCTCCTCATGAACACATTAATCAATATTAATATGTTTGCAATTCATCAGTGGAGGATGGTTAGTTTCAAGCTTAACAAATAAAGCACACACAATTTATTTTGTTATTTTTTCTTAAAATCTTAATATGAAAATTTGTAATAATAATATTGTTTCATGGCCTCTCTTTGATGGAACATTACATCAAGTTTTGAAGTTGCATTTCCCACTTCATTAAAAATAGTCTCTAATGTATTGGAAAGTGAAATGTGTGCACTATCAGCTAAGGAGTGATGCAAAATTGATGATTATTTGGAATTTTTGAAATTTTAAATTGTATTGTTTATATAATTCAACTTATTTTTGTGCAAAATCAATTTTTTTGAGGTTTTGTCTAATATTTTCTTCATGTAATGGATCCATCATTCAATTGTATATTTAGATTTAAATAAAAATATGGTTTTTATAAGGTGATGTAGTAGAATACTATATAAATCTAAACTCAAAACCCTACTTGTATAAATAAATATAAATACAAATGGAAAAATTTAAATTTAAAAGTTAACATACCTAAGGTAGCAACCCAAATGCCAAATCTTGTTGGCAGAATGTAAATCTAAAACACACACATCAAGAGAAGGGAAATATAAAGGCAAATAAAAATAAAATATATGGTCATGGGTTTAATCTCCAAAAATAAAATGAAATGAAAAAAAAATAAGGGCACACACCCTTTATGTTTTGTAAAGGGTGTACATCCTTGATGCTTAGGCACAAGCCTGAGCCTCAACAATTTTTAAAAAGGGTGTATTCCCTTTGTAAAATAACATCAAAGTTGGGGGAATGTCACATTTTTTGTCCCCCAAGTTTTTTCATTGACCCATTAGTCACTTATACAAGTTGTACTTTTATTTTCTAATTGATGGGTGGGCCTCCATCACATTCAATATAAATGTAGGAAATGCCCAATTGACTGGGGCAAGGAAGAAATGAGAGTATAAAGGTTTAAAATCTTACAAGGATGAGATGATTCTTCTTGCAATTAGGAGTAATCTTCAAAATATTTGTAGGAGAATTTATCAGCAATTGAGGTTAGACTGGGGCATCTATATATAGAAATTAGTGTTGTGTAGTAAAGGTAATAATAAAAAAATCAAAACATATCAAGAAAAAGGAGTCAGTGGAGGTGTTGATGGTGAGGACGGTAATCTCATGAAGCTTGGGCCTCTAGATATGAGTGAATAGATATGGGTCTTGTAATCCAATTGACACAACCACCTAGGATGCCTTGGATGACAACACCAAACACTTATCATAGGGAGACAACTCCACCTTGATCTACATCTACGTGGACATGTAAAATGACTCCTTGTCTGTAAAGGCTATACCAAATGTAAATCCATATTAATTATACACTATCGAGTTTGATCATGGAATAAAAACCTTATTGCTTTATTTTGATTTAGGAAATTCAACCATTAACACTAAAATAATTGAAAGACCCACACAGATCTCCATAATCATCATCATCCCACCCTTCTTCCTCCACAATAAAAATGAATCTTTAAAACCCAATTCAACTATCTCCAAACAAAGAGCTTATACTAATTAGGTATCTTGTGGCCCCTTGTGTGCCTCATGTCAAGTTGCTAAGTGATTAAATTTGATGTGCTACCATTTTTATTATGTTGGAGGCATTTTTAGTGTGAAGTAATGCCCAAAGATTCATTTAACACATTAGAAACTAATTTAATGTTGTAAAAATCTTAATAAATCTCAAATATTAATAGTAGATAATGGCAGGTATTTTGGTTTCTCATTTAATTCAATTTTAAATCATGCAGAGTAAAATTCTATAGGGAAGGTGAGATATGCTTTATGATTGATGGTACCTAATTTTTCTTCATGGTGCTAGTTATGTGTTGGGTTGGAATCTTATAAAGTGTTAAAAAAAATCCCATAAATTTATGCTTAACCTAGAATCCAACATCACATTACAACTAATAAAAATTAAAAAATAAATAGACAAGCCCAAGGGCATCAAAGAAAAATAAGAATAATAGAAAAAAGATTCTAAAAAACTTATTATTTACCTATAATTGAATGTATGATAAGATGGAATGTCTACAATAAAAATTTTCATCATTAGGAAATATATATGAGTTTGGAATATAATATAAAATCAAATGGAAAGGCTCCATGTAACTTGGAAGTCTTAATATATAAATATTTTATCATCAACAAATATATACAAAAAGTTTGGAATCGAATAAACAATAAAAAGGAAAGGGTCTATGCAATCTAGAAATTGACAAAAACTTAAGATGTCAAAAGAGTATTAAAATAAAATAGATAAAAGTGACATCAATTGAATGCTAAAGAGAGATTTTAGGAATTAGGTTTTGGAGCTCTGCATTGATGATCCTTTAGCTTTTCTATCACACTAATGATCACCACAGATCTAGGTATATTTTTACCTTAGTTTACATTTATTTTTGATTTTGATTGGTGATTCACCCTATAGGTGGTAGGGGGTACCCTATTTTAAATAATTGCTACCTCTCTATTTTCATCCATGGATGTAGAGAAAGTGAGAGCTATAAAAAGTATATAGGGTGTTGAAACAAGTAAGGAAATTTGTCCTGAAAGACTTTCACGAGGTAATGCTACTAATTTTGACTCTCCATTACCTGATGTTGTTTTGGATATCCATGAATTTGATAAAACATATCATTTTTTTGAAAATTTTAATTTGATTTCTTATTTTTTTGGTCGAGTCCCCTCTAATATTATTTTGAAACAATGGGTTAACAATCACTGATAAGGCCATGGAGTGAAATTGGAAGGAGTCCAAAACCTTACCAAGGTCTTTTTTCATTTCTCCAACCCTAAACATTGTAAAGACATTTTCAACCATGGTCCTTCATTTATTCTTAATACTTTGGTTATTTCTCCTCATTGGACTTAGGACTTTCAAGTTTCAAAACAAGTAAAGTTGAAAATCCCCATTTGGGTTGAGTTTCCTATCTTACCTCTCTCATTAGTAGGTTTTATTGATCAATTCATAAAACACATTAGGTATTTCATATGCAATGAGAAGACCAAGTTATTTATGGTGCATCCCCAAAAGAGGTTTTATGTAGAAGTGAATTTATCTTGGAATTTGAAAGACTCCATCTACAAATCATAAGTAATAGATTTTCTTAGCAAGTTTTATATATCAATCTCCTCAATACTTGATTTCAGTGTTATTCCTTATCCCTCATGATTCGATAATGTATTTTGATGGTGCATGTGCCTCCTATTTCTCAAGAAAAGAGTAGACCTAAGGCTAAACCTCATGTAATGGTAACAATGATGGTTAGACCATAGTCACCAACAAAAATAATAACTCCTCAAAAGGTGGTGGTAGGCCATAAGCTTCTTCATACATTCCCATTTTACATAATCATGCCTTGGCATTTTCTATCAATTTTTTTTATTATTAAATTTTCACCTTCGCATGTACATACACCACAAACAATTGCTTTTTTGCTTAAGGCACCACCTTCTAAGGGTAATTGGTTCTTTATTCTTTCTACTCATCAAAGATGAGAAAGCTTACTATAATATTTGTTGTGTAGCTTGGTACATTTGATTATCCAAGATACCTTATTGGATATTATCTTCTTTATGTGATTATAGATCTAAAGACTAGATATGAAGATCATCTTTTTGATCTCCTTCTTCTTCTTCAGAGGATTGGAGGCATTGGAAGTTGTTGATAATGGCAAATTGGTACTAGAGGTCTAAAGGAGTTATTGTAGGTTTAAAGTTACTTAACTCAGGCATCTTTAAGAACTCCTTATATTTTGCCTCATCTTTGTCAGTATTATTCATCTTTGTATTCTGAGATTTATTTTTGAGCTCTATTTGGTTAGCTATGTTGGGCTTATCTTTTTGAATTTTAGCCATATTTGCTTGATTTGGAAGAGTATTTTATGGAGAGATCTCTTTTTAGTGATGAGTAATCACCTTTCAAGTATGTTTATTTTTTACTATAATCTGAGTGTCAGATGTAGGATCTTCACCTATGGAACATTGGGGATCATCATGTTTTCTTGCCCAATATTGTTTGTTCTTTATGAATACAAAGATATTACCTCTTTTAATGATTTTTGGGCACTCCTTGGTTGAATGAACTAGTTTCCTACAATAATCACATTTTAAATTAGAGTTTATATCATTTGGATCCACTCCCCACTTAAAACTTCTAGGATAATGGTTGTTGGGAGGTCCTGCTCCATATATGCATTTACACAAAATCTTTCATGAACCAGACGAGTTTTGTTTTTCATGGTAGAGTAAAAAGCGATTAGATATCCCATTATTTTAGATATACTTATGAATAAATCTTCATCCAAGAACTCAAGGGGGAGACCTGGAAGTCAAACCCATATGGGCATAAGGTTGATTCTTTCTTGCTCTAGGTCAAATCTAGCTTTCCATTTTTTTAAAAAGAGGACAGACTAGCCCAAAAACCATGGTCCTCTAACCAAAATATTAGCACAGTCTTCCTCATTATTTCAATGAATAAGAAATAAATCATTTCTCATAGAGGATATTTAAATATGTCCTTTAGGTTTCCATCTCTTAAAATCCTAGAGCCTGAAGATGTCAATGTTTAAACGTGCTCCCAAGAAATTTCCAACTAGGGTATTTAAAATTCTTGCTGAGCAATTATCTTTGACCGAGTCTAGGATAAAAAATGTGATACCTCTCACATTATTTGAATATTTTAAGCTCTTTATTTGGGTGAATCTCTCAATATTCTCCAATATTTCCTTTTATATTTGTATTCTAAGAAATCTTATCATTGAATCTAGGGAAAGATTATCTTAAGTTTGTTATATTGGCTCTAATATGCTTTCTACTAATTTATCAGGTATCGATTATCCCTTTTTAGGGATTAAATGGCCCACATATATGACTTTTTGACCAGATGTGTCTCCATCATATGCATCTACTTCACCTTTCCCACCTTGCTCGTTTGAAATTTGAGTTCCTACCATTGCTCCTCTTGCCATGTACTATTAAAATACCTATAAATTATATTTTATAATTTGGAGATTTTTGATTTTTTTCAAGTTTGGCAGGTTTTATAATAAAAATAACTTGTTAAAATTTTGTGTAAATCTAGATCACTTTTTAGACGATATCATAGCAATCATGACTTTTTTTTAAATAAAGAAAGAGTGACTAGTAAATATAATTTATTTTGACAATTTTGGGGGGTTTTATAACTTATAAATTTGTATTTTTTTTCTAATAACATTATAACTTGTATATTTTTCACTTGTCATAGTCGTTATCTAAAAAATTACTAATGGTTTTGTGTAGCACCAAAATTCAAAGATGTAAAAGAAACCAAAAATAATAAAATGCATTTTTTATTTATTTTACTAATGATTTGCTTTCAAGTTTTTCTTATTTAATTAATTTCAATTATGAAAATATGTTTTTGTGTTATTTTTGGTTGTGTATGCTCTTTCCTCACACCATTTAGGTGGTGATCCTAGAAATCAAAAGAAACCCATATAAATTTTGTATCCCAAACTATCTCACATATGCTCTTTTCTCACACTACTTAGGTGGTGATCTTGGAAATAAAAATTATTTCACTTTCTCTTATTTTTAGTTTTTATATGGTTTATATCGACCATGGATTTCACCAACACATGGGAGACCAAATCTCATGTATCAGAGAGGTATACAAATTGAGGACCAACTATTTTAATTACCTAAGTTTGGTTTAACCTAGAGTGATGTGAGATGAATTTGACTACCAATGCCAAAGGTTTCAACATCTACCTCAATGTTTAATTTTTTGGAATCACTCTACTAAAATATTATGCATGGAGTGAGCACTTAGGACTAGATACTTTCATGTATCCCATTAATCTTCTTCATTTACTATTTTGGGCCTCATTGTATTGAAACGTATATAGAACACACCCCCCTAGATAAGATTATGAAGCCTTATTTACACCTTAGGAAGCAATTCAACCATATTTTATTTATTGTGAACTTGAGATGAATGTATCATCCAATAAATTTAATCTCAACATATACTTAAAACTAGGCTTAGTGGGTTACATGTATGGCTTAACTTTATAATTAAGGATTTCAAATATTGGGTCGATACTATATAATGGGTAAGAAAGTATTTATGAGAGCCCAAAAATCATTCAACACCTCACCTATAATCAATTTTTACCTATATTATTGTCTTGAATTGTATTCATATTAATTTAGGTTTGTATTGTATACTTTATTTCCTCCCTTTTTCCCAAACCAGAATTTGAGTCGGTTATTTTTCTTATTTTTCAAAACCAAAACCAAATACTTGATTTAAAACCAAAGAGAAAACTTATTTTCAAATCATATCAAACAATTTTAGTTTCAATCCAATTATCCTCCAAAACATTTGTAGAATCAAAACCATCTTGGGTTAACCCAAAATCTTGAGTCAAAACCATCTTAGATCCAAACATGTAGAGGTCACATATTGTATCAAATTAATAGAATCCAAGCTAGTTGAATAATCCAAAATATAGGTCATACTCTTTTGGTAGAGACCCTTTCTATTTTAATAACCAAGAGGACCATATATAAGTGGATGGTAATGATATCCTTGTTAAAAAAGTGGATATGAATCAAAAACTAATGTTCTTCCTAAGTAACCCCCTACCCAAGTCAATATTTATCTCCTTTCCAATTAAGATCAAGTATTAAAACATCTCCTATATATGGGTGATAAATTACCCCCTAATTTTAATCTTAAAGACTTACATTACCTCATTATCAAGAGGGTCCCTCCAAAATGTGATCAATATCCCCTAACACTTCTTTAGGTAAAGTTAAGGTAATATTAGATCCCTTTCATAAAAAATAGGGAAAAATGGTTCTAAAAAACCAAAACCATAATTTTTTTGGATTAATTTGAACATGTTCAAAAATTGAGCCAACAATTGGTTGAACATCAAACCAAGATCAATCCTTCAAGTAGATATCCTTCAAATCTAAAATTCAAAAAATCTAAGACCTAATCAAAAAATCAATAACATATTGTCAATCAAACCTCAGGGTCATCCCAAATCAATCAAAATCAATCATCATCCTTGCCATTCAAGAATAAATGTTTATTCAAGAATGGAAAAACATGAAGGATCAAATCCAAGGATTAAAGAATGGAATTGAATCCCAAAGTAAAAAAAAAGGTTTAAATAACTTACCCATTTGATATTAACATGATGAAATTACATTTCCGCTCTCATTATAAACATCTAAAGTTTGATAAATACAAATGGAAAAGTGACATTGGGGACCATATCAAGGAATTTTATGTCTTTCTAAGCATTATCCTATAGTGACAACTATTTACTTAGGATTTTCCCACATAGTTTAGGTGGTAAAGATCTATAATGGTTCTTACATTTACCTAGGGGGGTAATCACTACCTTTACATCTCTCTGAGATATTTGTTAAACAAGTTTATTACAATGTATAACATGAGCTAACCATGCTAGACTTGTGTTATTCCAAAAAATGATATGGATAAAGTTTATGCCCATTTTAGAAAATATGGCATGCATTAACAAGTCTTTTTCCTTGGTCAATCCTAAAAAAACAACTCATCACTATCTTCATAGACAATCTCAACCCAAAGATGGATTTTCATCTCCAAATCCATTGTGCCACTTTGATGAAATCATCAAAAAAAGAGTTCAAATAAAAAGGGATCTTATCATCAAGGGTCTTGTTAATATTTTCAATAAGGATAATTAAGCTCAAACTCAAGGTTATGGTGTTATATATGTCAATCACATTAAAAACATTCAACCTACACCCAACATTACCATATCTAGTGTTCAAGTTAGACAAGCTATGAGATAAAGGACTTAAAATCCTTTAGGTGACCACCTTGATGTAGTTCTCCATAATTTGGTATCTTCCAACATGATTATATTTACATATACTAAAACCTATGATGAAAATCATCCCAAGACTACTTGGTATAAGGAAAAAAAATATTGTGAATACCATAGATTCAAAGGTCATGCCACTAATAGTTTTATGAAGCTCAATACTTATTTCAAAAAAATTATTGATTGCAGTGATATAGAAATAGAGAAGAATGAATCTAATTCCAACAATCAAAATCTAGGGATATACCAAGATCTGTTTCCAAAATATGACTAAGATCATTCCAAAATAACTTGAGGTCAAAATCAAACTAGAAATATTAGCTCCAAAAAACCAATGATCCATTTTGCTCTATTTTTAGTCATGTCCACCACATGGACAAATATATCTCCTTAATCAAATCAAATCCTAAAATTGCATAGTCATTATAAGGCACACAAGAACCACACTCTAACAGTCTCCTTTTCCTACTTTTAAAGGAAAGTATAATATCATTGACCAATTTGAGAAGATATTGACCTAAATATCTATTTTGGACCTTATCAAAACATCCACTACTTATAAGGATATTTTTTATAAAACTTTAAAGGAGTAAATATTTCCTAAGGACATCAATCCATCCAATTTTACATCCCTTGTAGGACATTTATCCTCAAATAATCAGGTCACTTTGGTCACAATGATATATTCCCTATTGGCTCATCTCACAATCTACCTCTTTATATTAAATTCATTATCCCAAAATGAAAAATAAAAAGGGTATTTATAGACAATGGGTTTGGTTTGAACTGGTGTACACTAACCTTTTTTAAACATCTTGGTTATTTGACATCAACATTAGAGTCTGATACTATAACCATCAAGGCCTATGATAATTCATAACATTAATTAAAAAGGACTATACATATTCCTTTTATGGTGGGGAAATGTCATAAAACAAACCCTAAAACACATCCTATATATTGACCTTCCATATAACCTACCCCTTGGTTGACTATGGATTCTTTCAATGAAATTTGTTCCATCTACACTCCATAATTAACTTAAATTTTCTCATTATAGTATGGAAGCTACCATTCCCAACAATCCTAAACCCTTCAAATAATGTAAATTATTTTAAGAATGATACCATAAAGCCAACTATATACATATTACAAAAGATACTTATGAGAGAAACAAGAAATCACCAAAACTTTAAAACTATGTCCATCTAGATGGCATACCTTCCACATCCATTAGTCAACCAGCCACCTATGGAATAAAACCATCCACATATGAATAATAAACATTTTGATCTAAAACCAAAACCCCATAAATGAAATATAAGTTTAATATTGTTAACAAAGGCATGGGGGAATATGAAATCTAGGATGCCTACTATTTAGTAAAAATCCATATGTCTCTTAATAACTATAGAAGGACCCATTATAGGAAGAAAGTGAAAATTATTTTTCAGTTTGTAAAAACCTCTTTTGTTGAAGGTGGATTCCTTTCAAATAAACAAATTGAAGACTATAATCCTTCTAGGATTTATAATGACTAGTTAAAAAAATATTTTCTAAGTAATGAATATCATGTACCTAAGATTATCATGTTTAATATTATGAAGTAAAAAGGAAAATGTCTTGGTATAAATGACCAAGGTATTGTAGAACCAATAATTATTAAAGAAAATAAATAACATCCATGCATTGGATACAAACTTCATGTTATTTCTGCACATATTTACATAAAAAATTATTCCATGACATCTAAGGAGTCCTCTTCTGACATAAAAATGAGTATTCTTCATAGCCATTATGAGGAAATTTCATCGACAAACCTTTTTCATGACATATTTATCTTAACCCTTGAACATAAATACCCTTAAATCTTAAACTGGAACCAACAAGATCAAATTTCACTTTACCACTTCTAGAATGATGAGGTAATTATTGAAATCATGGGACTCATAGATAATATTATATCAAGTGACCATAAAAAAGGATTTTCAACCAATTTTGATGGTTCAACATACTTTAGGGAAAAGTTAAAAATCCTTAGTCATAAATAGTCTAATTATCATAATAGCAATAAAGTCAAAAATGCTCAATACCCTAGTGAAAATATAAGGTACTTGTGAATGAAGATAATCAATATTATAAATATATAAATCAGGAAATTAATATTCCTCCTATAAAATTTCAATATGAGTCCACATTATTTATTAAATAAATCATATATGTAAATATTTTTAGAATTATGAGCAAGGATGCAACAACTAGACATGAGGATCTATCTTAGAGATAAAAACCATAATAGACAAATTCTAAACTCAGATTAACACACTCAACAAGTAAGATATATATTACAAGTAAAAAAACAACTTAATGAAAAATGTGTAAGTCTCTCCACTTATCCCTGCATGAAATTCACTCTAAGAGTGTCAATAAATAAGAAACTGAGAGAGGTTTACATAGTGAAAATGCATCCCAAAGTGGGAATGATAACATAATGTGCACATCCCATGTTTAAACCATTTTAGGACTATTAATCCCTTAATTAAACTTAACCTAAATAATTCTTAACATACTCCAAAACCCTCCCGTAATTGAAGGTTAAGGATATAAAACACACAACACAAATAGGTCCTAACTACTAGTCCTACTAAGGTAACCCTGTACAAACAAAAAAAATAAGGAAAGAAGGACTTCATATGGAATCTCTTCCCCCAAGGACAAGATCCTTCAATAAAATCATATATCATAATTGTATATCTTATGCAGATGTAAGGAACCACATGCATGTGTGGTGATATAGTACAATGTAAAAAAATCCATGTGTTATTCTTGTACAAATAAACATTAATTGTCATATGTGATCCTTCAAAAGTGAGATGATTACTCATGCAAAATAATGTCCCAAACAAATTTTTTGAATGTTATAGAAAACAAAATGAAAGTATTTAAAACACCACAACATGAATAATCTACACCATAAATGTGAGATCATGTGCTAGGAGGAACAAAAGAATTACCAACAAAATCAGCCAATGATAGAGTAAAAGAGTCCCCCTTGGGCTTAGGCTGAATAGGAGTAACAATAATGTGTGGAAGAGGTGGATTAACCTCATCCATGTCACCATAAAACACCAAGTAGATAATAGGAACATAATTAAGAGGTCATGGAGGTGCTTCATATAGGTCATCCATAAGAAATGGTGGAGGTGTCTCATCCTAAAAAACATGTCTTCACTAACAAATAAATAAAGAGGAGGAGTAGGAGACAAAAGTTCCTCATTAAAATCACTATCAAGTATCAAACCTCACTTGGAGGAGTAGGGGATGGAGGAATGTCATCTATGTCACCAATAAATATATCCTCACTAACAAAATAAGTATGTTGAGGATAAGTAGAAGTTACCACATCCAAATCACCATAAAGAATTGCATCCTTAAAAATAGGAGAATATGGGGGAGGAAGATCAATAATGTCACCAACAAAATAATCCTTACCAAGAGAAGGAGGAAATTGAAGAGGAATAGGTGAAGGTAAAAAGACCTCCCTAAATAATACTACAATAGAATCCAAAGCGTCCTTAGGTTACATGGCATGTGAAATGTAAGATAAAAAATTATTTTAAACATTGAGGTGAATGAAACAAAGAGCCTAATACTGTAGAGACTCAATTTAAGCAATATCTTCCTCCTCAATAAAAATAGGAAAATCAGTAAGAATAACTTTCCATAATCCATGCATTAGTAAATTCAAATTCATTTTCATCTTCCATGTGTTATAGTTTGAGGTGTTGATGGATTCAAATAATGGGTTCTCCATTTTCATAATAAGGTGTAAAGGTGGAGAATCAACACCCCCCCAAAAAAAATGAAAAAAAAACTCCCTCTACTTCAAAGGTTGATAAGAAAAAATACACCCTATACAAAGTTTTATCTTTTGATAGAAATCTCCATTTCCTTATAAAAGATAAAATGTGAAAAATTCAAAAAGTGACCTCCAAAATATCAATAATAATTGGATGTCAAGTATTATTGAAAATTTTTCCAATATTACAATGAAGTGGGAGTAGCACTAGGCACACTAAAAAAATAAGACGTTAGACTCTACCAAGAATGTGGCCATGTATAAATCACACAAAAATGATTGAAGTGTTTTTTAGGAGGTCTGATTGCTTTCCAAACTAGACATCACCCTCCATTTTTGAGTATAAAGAGTGAATGAGTGTGAGTGCCAAAACGATACTAAAAAAAACAATAGTAACAAATTTATCCTTTGATAAAGGAAAAACAATGTACAATGTTTTTTTAATTTTCCCCCTTTACAATAATCACCTCCACTTTAGAAATAAATTGTTCCCTTTATAATATTCCTCCACTTGATAAATATTCCCATCCTCAAATAAATATGTCCCACCTTTGAAAAAAAAATTACTGCCACTTGAAAAAAAATGTCATGTGTAACATGTACCAATCCTCCATTTTAAAAATAATTTATAGTGGAAGGGGGTTGAACCCACAAACACTTTATATAAAGTTTTAAATAACATTTTACCAACCACTAGGGCTATGGGTCATTTCAAATCTTATAATGTAAGAATATCTATTTCCAGATTTCTTAAGTGAACTTTTACTTTTTTTATAAAAATAAATAATAAAACTAGTCTTTATTTTGGAAAAGCATGCTTAGTGATTTAAATAGTTTAGAAATGAAAGAGGATAATGAGGAATAGGTTATGTGGAGGAAATTAAAATATTAGTAGTGATCGAAAACATGGGACAAGGTAAAAAAGGTCAAACTTAGTATGCAAGGGATTTTGACATTCAAAACTGAGGTTGAAGAGTGGAGGATCAACAATGAGAGTCCTATTGGAGGAAAGAGAGGTCATGTAAATTATAATACCTAATGTAAAGAGGAAATTGATGATAAATATCCTTGGTCAACACAAATATAGGGTTTATAGAAGTATCCTTACAGTGAAGTGATCAAACATAACATAATTAATAATTTTTTCCATTACAAATGACAAACGATGGATTGATGGTGCCAAAGGAGATGATGAAATAACTAAAAATTAGGGTGAAGTTTTATATTTGCACTTAGGTAGAACAAAAATACAAAATAAAGGTTGCTCCACCCTTTAGAATGTGCCCCTCTACATCGATGAATCAAACCTCATGCATAGGATTTTTGGTACCAAATGGTTAGACTTCAAATTATTATCCCTCTATTATCATTAGAAAAAATAATAGGCCATGGAAAATGGTGATCATCAAGCCATGGCCGTAGGTTTGGAGACTAGGTATATTAGTGGACATGGAGTCTAGATATAGCATTCCTTTGAGTTTTTTAAAATGGATTGCATGGAAATACCTAGCCATCAACCCAAGTCAAACATAGATGAAATGATCAATAAAAGGTTTTTTTTATTATTTATGGACTTAGTATAAGTTTGGAATGGAATGTGCGATCATGAGGATTCATAATAGATATCTCAAGTCAATATACATATGGATGTAGTCAAAACAGGGTCCAAGCCAAATAATATCAAACCCTAGATCATGGGTTTGTATGATATGCAATAAAAATAATCAATCATTGTATGGATTATAAAAAAATTAGGATCGGTAAAATTTATATAAAAAAATAACAAAATATGGAAAAATAGAGCAAATAATTTATTCACCAAATCTATATGGTATGACCTTTAAAAAATCTTCCTAAATAAAACTTTGTTAAAGATAAAAGTTACCACAAGTATAAGCTAGATCTAGAAGAATTCTAGTAGATTGTGGGAATGAAGCTATGGGTAAATGGATTTCAAATAAACTCATAATGCTATGATACCATGTCATAGTTATGAGAAAGGATGAAACAACTAGGTCGAAGGATATATCCAATAAACTAAAACCATAATAAATAGTTTATAATCTCGGATAAACACACTCAACAAGTAAGTTATCTATTAAAAGAAAATAAACATATTATTATAAATTTTGATTTCTCTCCAATTATCCCTTCATGAAATGAACTCCAAGAGTTTCTATAAATAAAAGAGTGAGAGAGGCTGCCATAGTGGAAAGGCATTCCAAAGTGGGAATGATGACATAATATGCACATCTCATGTGGGTTAGGCATCCCAAAGTGGGAATTTCAACATAATGTGCACATCCCGTATGAAAACTATTAATACCTTTAAAAAACCTAACCTAAATAGAGATTAACTTACTCTAACAAATATTGGCATAGATAAAGAACCTAAAATTATGAAAATTACATCTCTCAGTATTGTAGAACGGTTACTCTTAACCATCAATTTATAATAATTTTTAGATATTTTACCTGGTCATATGTAGATATGTTTGGATTAGACCCATCACTTATTTCACATCATCTGGTTGTCCATGAGGATGCCAAACCCATCAAATAAAATCTAATAAAATGCATCTTAAGGTATCACTACTTGTGAAATAAGAATTTCAAAAACAATTGGAGGTAGGCTTAATTATAGCTATTGATTATTCAATATGGATCTCTAATATAGTTATAGTCAACAAAAAACTATCACAAATAAGGATATACATAATTTTTTGGGATATCAACAAAACTTTCTTAAAATATGACTTTTCACTCCCAAATACTGATATGAATGTAGATTCCACAATAATACATGAAAGTTTGACTCTCATGGATGGTTTTTCAAGATATAACCCAATAAAAATTTCACCTAAAGACCAACACAAAACATAATTCATTACACCTTGGGGTAAATTTTATCACCATGTCATGCCTTTTGGTCTCAAGAATGTAGGGGTAACCTATCAATGCACTATGAAAATCATATTTCATGACATAATTTATGATATTTTTAAGGATTATGACATTTTGGATAAATATCAAAAAAGAGCATATCATCATGTGATCTTACACATGATCTTTGAATGGTTAAGGGAATAAAAAGTTCACCTGAATCATAAAATTATGTTTTTTGGATTATATCATAAAATTTTAGTATTTGTTATGTTGAGAAGAGGCATCAAAGTGGATCTAGTAAAGATCAAATCCATAATATAAATACCTCCACCTAATAATCTCAAACAAATTTATAATCTATAGGGCATGATTCAAGACATTCAAATATTTATATCCCAACTTATTGATAAATGGCACCCATATAGATCTTCTTAAAAAGGACATTGCTTTAATTAGAACACAAACTATCAACACGCATTTGTTAATATCAATCAATATTTTTCCACCCTATAGTGTTGATTCTAACCAATCCAAGAAAGCCATTATTATTGTAAATTTTAGCTACATAATATGACTTGGGGGATATCTTAGCACAAATAATGAATAAGGGACTTAAAGGGTAGTTTATTACTTAAGTATGACTTTGGTATCTTATGAACTAAATTATTTCACCATCTAGAAAACATGTTTACTAGTTATCTTTGCTTCTCAAAATCTTAGACATTATATCCTTAACAATAAAACTAATTTCATCACCAAAGTTGACCCACTTAGGTATCTCCTTTCAAAATTAGCTCTTACAAGTAGGATGGATAAATGGGTAACATTGTTGAGTGATTTATAAATAGAGTATATTAATCAAAGGGATGTTAAAGGACAAATATCTAAAATTATTTAGTATTGGCACCATTAACAAAAAAATAACCATTGACCATGGAATTTCCTAATAAGTCTCTTCTATCTCTAGGTGAGTCATCTGAATGGAATTTATATTTTTTA